>OX419721.1:5909438-6509438 GCA_948474765.1 Patella depressa
CAAGATTTTGTTACGTTTCTTATTCCCTCGTTAACGAAAATTTGGTTCCATTTGCCATGACAATGACTAAAATTTTCTAGCCAAGGCCCAAAAATTTAAAAGCTCGGTTACATAATTAGGGTTTCACACTGCGAAGCTTGTGTGAAACACTATTGTTTTTGTTAAAATTATTATTCTTATTATTATTATTAGGGTTTCACACTGCGAAGCTTGTGTGAAACACTATTGTTTTTGTTAAAATTATTATTCTTATTATTAGGCTTTCACCATTTTTAAATGGTGAAAGACTATTGTTATTACTAAGATTATTATTATTATTTTTTTTTTATTGGGGGAAGCTAGATCTCAGAAACTATAAGGGATAGAGGTCTGAAATTTGATTTTCACTTGGGAAACTGGGTGGTGGTTAGTGCTTAAATGTAAAACGAAATTTGTGCGCATAGCGGAAATGCGTCAAATCTTTAGCGTGCACGCAAATTGAAAATCTACCATAATTCTGCTAATTCTTAACCGATTTTTTTAAAATTTACATTTTTGGTTAGCTGGAGACATTTCCTAGAAGACAGCAGTTCAAATACGTAGAATTTGGAAACTTTGTCGCTTTCAATTTTTGGGTGAAAAATGGAAAATTTTCAAAATTTTCTAAAATTGTTATTTTTGGGAATTTAGAAATATAACTTATATTTTTGGATAGCTGACATCAATCCGATTCCAACAATCTAAGTTTTGTTCTGAAATATTAACTTTGATTTTTCACTTTTTTACGAATTTTGGTCAAATCGTAGAGTTCTTATTTTTTTAAAACGACGCCTACGATTTTTCTGAAACTTCAGGAATATGAAGTCGGGAGTCGTCTCCAGTCCTTTGACTATGGATGAAAATGCTCTAATCACCGGAAGTGGTCAATAAATGTATCCAAACTTTGACAAAATTCTGAAAAATGGGTGCCTGTGCGCAAAGTGCGATGTTTCAATTGGCTGTTTACTGAGTAGCTAAAGTACAATGTCATTTGATAGCCACATAAAATATCTACAAGATGGTACCACAGCGACAAGTTTCTTTTTCAAACTTAAAAAGTTATAGGACTTTGAAAAGTAAGGTTTTTTACGATTTCGAGCAATTTTAAACGCATGTTTCTCGGAAAAGCCGCCTACGATTTTTTTAAAACTTTCTCATTCGAGAGTCTTATAGGTGGTGTATTGTGTGAAACCATTGTACAATTTCTCTAAATGTCATGAGTAGTCGAAAAACGAGATTGAAAATCCAAAACGTCGCATTTTTACCATTTGGAGCATTTTTAGACGTCTTTTTCTCGAAAAGTCAACGTAATTTTTTTTTTGAAATTCTTCTACAGAGAGTTTTATCGGTAGTCTTAGGTATGAAACCATTGCGCAACAGTTGGAAATATCAGGAGTATGAGAACAAAAGGATCGAAAATTGAAAACGTCACCTTTCATTGTTAAGCGAAACATGCAGTAAGAGTTGATACAATCTGTACGTTTTACCAACGTTTAGAGCATATTCAAAATTCCCCATTTCTCTCACAGTGACGATATTTGAGCTAAAAGTATTTCAACTTTGAGTGTTGACTTATATTCAAAATATGGGTTTAGTGACCCTGTAACAGAAATAATTGATTTCTGTGTGTAATAATTAGTCTTTGAATTAATATTGTTTCTTCTTTGTCAAAATTACCTCATAACCGTAATCATCTCGAAACAAATCGACGGCTCGCGCTGTTTAAAAGGAAATACAATTATCAATAGTTTGCAGTTGTATCTTGCAGTAGTATCGTGCAGACAGAAGTACGAATATTGCACCTGTGATAGAAGGCATGATGTAGTTTGAGATTGGGCCCTATCTCTAATTAAAGATAAAATTTTATATGTTGGTGACGTCAAATCTTTAACGTGCACGAAATCCGAAAATTGGCGATATTTCATTGAATATAAAATCAATTTTTGAACCAGTTACATATTTGAGTAGCTGACATGAAAACGCGATTCCGAAGTCCCGTGTACACATTGGTGTGACATCGACAAAAGTCCGAATTGGTCATAATTGGAACGTTTTGCATACGTATAAAGCATATATAGAGAGATTTTTTTAAAAAGTGGCAATATTTGAACAAAGTGTGTTTTAATAGTAACCAATATCTGTTACTGGTGCTTCTAGAGTGATAATAATTGGTTTTAGTAAATAATAGTTAACCCCTGAAATTAATATCGCAGGATTTTTGTCTCCATGACGTCATCATTTGATACCAGTGAAAATAAACCTCTCTGTTGAAGCTATTTATAACGATGGCACTCCTCCATATAAATGCTGAAAAATTAATGTTGAATGTATGATTCTGGGTTTTGGTTATTATTTGACACTTACGATACTTTTTTGTCCCAATTGGAAAACTCGGGTTTTTTTTATTCTCGTGTAGATCTCTGAAACTAAAACAGATAGAGTTTTGAATATTGATTTTTCCCATATTTTAAACATTTAGTACTTAGAACTATTGCGAAAGTTGTGAACCAGACCGGAAGTGATGTAAACCTTTAACGTGCACGAATGAACATCGGTTCTAATTATGTCAATTCCCAACCGATTTTCGAAAAAAATATATTTTTGTACAGCCGGGGATATTGCGGATTTGATAAAGGTCGGATTGAGATAACCATGTCGTTCTCAGTTGAGATAACCAGTTTGAGCATGGACTCTATCTGTAATAAATATTAAATTTTTATATGTTACATGTAGTGACGTCAAATCTTTAACGTGCACGAAATCAGAAAATTGTAGATATTTCATCGAATATTAAGTCAATTTTTGAACCAGTTGCATATTTGATTAGTTGATATGGACGTGATTCCAAAGTCCCGTGTACACATTGGTGTGACATTGGCAACAGTCCGAGTTGGTCATAATCGGAACGTTTTGCCTACGTATAAAGCATTATATAGAGAGCTTTTTTTGAAAGAGGCAATATTTGAACTAAAGGTGTTTTACTGGTAACCAATATCTGGTAATGCTGCTCCTAGGATGAAAATAATTTATTTTAGTCAATAACAGTTACTCCGGAAATTCTTATCCCAGGTTTTTGTCTACATGACGTCATCATTTGATACCAGCGAAAATGACGCTATTTACTGAAGCTATTTATAAGGAAGGCACCCCTCTGTACAAATGTTGAAAAGTTTATGTTGAAAGGTATGATTCCTGGTTTTGGTTATTATCTGACACGATTTTTTTTTGGTCCCATTTGGAAAACTGTTTTTTTTTTTATTCTCGTGTAGATCTCTGAAAGTAAAACAGATAGAGTTCTGAATAATGATTTTTCCTATGTTTTAAGCAGTAAGTACTTAGAAGTATTGCGAAAGTTCTGAACAGACCTGAAGTGAAGTAAATCTTTAACGTGCATAAATGAAAATAGGTCCTAATAATCTCAATTCCCAACCGATTTTCGAAAAAGTTATATTTTTGTAGAGCCGGGAATATTGCGGATGAGATATAGGTCGAATTGCAATACCACGCAGTTCTCTTTTTTTCCTGAAAATTTGAAAATGTACTAAAATTGTAATTTTTTTTTTTAGAATCTTTGCGTTTTTGATTGCGTATTTAGATTTCTGGCGCCTGTAGGATTCTACCGATCCAAGTTCATAGTTGTTCAACTATATTTTTCACTTTCCTTCTATCGTAATGCGCATGCACAGAAAGTGTCAATGTCTGAGTTGTTTAAGTGTGTGTGTGTGTGTGTGTGTGTGTGTGTGTGTGTTTTAAGGGGTGAGTGGTAGGCATTTTGTGCTGCCTTGGGTAAGGTGAAAGCCTTCAGCCTTGCAAGCAAGTCTAGTTAGGCTTTCACCATTTTTCAATGGTGAAAGACTATTGTTATTACTAAGATTATTAGGCTTTCACCATTTTTCAATGGTGAAAGACTATTGTTATTACTAAGATTATTATTATTATTTTTTTTTTATTGGGGGAAGCTAGATCTCAGAAACTATAAGGGATAGAGGTCTGAAATTTGATTTTCACTCGGGAAACTGGGTGGTGGTTAGTGCTTAAATGTAAAACGAAATTTGTGCGCATAGCGGAAATGCGTCAAATCTTTAGCGTGCACGCAAATTGAAAATCTACCATAATTCTGCTAATTCTCAACCGATTTTTTTTAAAATTTACATTTTTGGTTAGCTGGAGACATTTCCTAGAAGACAGCAGTTCAAATACGTAGAATTTGGAAACTTTGTCGCTTTCAATTTTTGGGTGAAAAATGGAAAATTTTCAAAATTTTCTAAAATTGTTATTTTTGGGAATTTAGAAATATAACTTATATTTTTGGATAGCTGACATCAATCCGATTCCAACAATATAAGTTTTGTTCTGAAATATTAACTTTGATTTTTCACTTTTTTACGCATTTTGGTCAAATCGTAGAGTTCTTATTTTTTTAAAACGACGCCTACGATTTTTCTGAAACTTCAGGAATATGAAGTCGGGAGTCGTCTCCAGTCCTTAGACTATGGATGAAAATGCTATAATCACCGGAAGTGGTCAATAAATGTATCCAAACTTTGACAAAATTCTGAAAAATGGGTGCCTGTGCGCAAAGTGCGATGTTTCAATTGGCTGTTTACTGAGTAGCTAAAGTACAACGTCATTTGATAGCCACATAAAATATCTACAAGATGGTACCACAGCGACAAGTTTCTTTTTCAAACTTAAAAAGTTATAGGACTTTGAAAAGTAAGGTTTTTTACGATTTCGAGCAATTTTAAACGCATGTTTCTCGGAAAAGCCGCCTACGATTTTTTTAAAACTTTCTCATTCGAGAGTCTTATAGGTGGTGTATTGTGTGAAACCATTGTACAATTTCTCTAAATGTCATGAGTAGTCGAAAAACGAGATTGAAAATCCAAAACGTCGTATTTTTACCATTTGGAGCATTTTTAGACGTCTTTTTCTCGAAAAGTCAACGTAATTTTTTTTTTTGAACTTCTTCTACAGAGACTTTTATCGGTGGTCTTAGGTATGAAACCATTGCGCAACAGTTGGAAATATCAGGAGTATGAGAACAAAAGGATCGAAAATTGAAAACGTCACCTTTCATTGTTAAGCGAAACATGCAGTAAGAGTTGATACAATCTGTACGTTTTACCAACGTTTAGAGCATATTCAAAATTCCCCATTTCTCTCACAGTGACGATATTTGAGCTAAAAGTATTTCAACTTTGAGTGTTGACTTATATTCAAAATATGGGTTTAGTGACCCTGTAACAGAAATAATTGATTTCTGTGTGTAATAATTAGTCTTTGAATTAATATTGTTTCTTCTTTGTCAAAATTACCTCATAACCGTAATCATCTCGACACAAATCGACGGCTCGCGCTGTTTAAAAGGAAATACAATTATCAATAGTTTGCAATTGTATCTTGCAGTAGTATCGTGCAGAAGTACGAATATTGCACCTGTGATAGAAGGCATGATGTAGTTTGAGATTGGGCCCTATCTCTGATTAAAGATAAAATTTTATATGTTGGTGACGTCAAATCTTTAACGTGCACGAAATCGAAAATTGGCGATATTTCATTGAATATAAAATCAATTTTTGACCCAGTTACATATTTGAGTAGCTGACATGAAAACGCGATTCCGAAGTCCCGTGTACACATTGGTGTGACATCGACAAAAGTCCGAATTGGTCATAATTGGAACGTTTTGCATACGTATAAAGCATATATAGAGAGATTTTTTAAAAAGTGGCAATATTTGAACAAAGTGTGTTTTAATAGTAACCAATATCTGTTACTGGTGCTTCTAGAGTGACAATAATTGGTTTTAGTAAATAATAGTTAACCCCTGAAATTAATATCGCAGGATTTTTGTCTCCGTGACGTCATCATTTGATACCAGTGAAAATAAACCTCTCTGTTGAAGCTATTTATAACGATGGCACTCCTCCGTATAAATGCTGAAAAATTAATGTTGAATGTATGATTCTGGGTTTTGGTTATTATTTGACACTTACGATACTTTTTTGTCCCAATTGGAAAACTCGTTTTTTTTTTATTCTCGTGTAGATCTCTGAAACTAAAACAGATAGAGTTTTGAATATTGATTTTTCCCATATTTTAAACATTTAGTACTTAGAACTATTGCGAAAGTTGTGAACCAGACCGGAAGTGATGTAAACCTTTAACGTGCACGAATGAAAATCGGTTCTAATTATGTCAATTCCCAACCGATTTTCGAAAAAAATATATTTTTGTACAGCCGGGGATATTGCGGATTTGATAAATGTCGAATTGAGATAACCATGTCGTTCTCAGTTGAGATAACCAGTTTGAGCATGGACTCTATCTGTAATAAATATTAAATTTTTATATGTTACATGTAGTGACGTCAAATCTTTAACGTGCACGAAATCAGAAAATTGTAGATATTTCATCGAATATTAAGTCAATTTTTGAACCAGTTGCATATTTGATTAGTTGATATGGACGTGATTCCAAAGTCCCGTTTACACATTGGTGTGACATTGGCAACAGTCCGAGTTGGTCATAATCGGAACGTTTTGCCTACGTATAAAGCATTATATAGAGAGCTTTTTTTGAAAGAGGCAATATTTGAACTAAAGGTGTTTTACTGGTAACCAATGTCTGGTAATGCTGCTTCTAGAGTGAAAATAATTCATTTTAGTCAATAACAGTTATTCCTGAAATTATTATCCCAGGTTTTTTGTCTACATGACGCCATCATATGATACCAGCGAAAATGACGCTATTTACCGAAACTATTTATAAGGAAGGCACCCCTCTGGACAAATGTTGAACAATTGATGTTGAAAGGTATGATTCTTGGTTTTGGTTATGATCTGACACGATCTTTTTTTTTTTTGTCCCATTCGAAAAACTGTTTTTTTTTTTCATTCTCTTGTAGATCTCCGAAACTAAAGCAGATAGAGTTCTGAATAATGATTTTTCCTATGTTTTAAGCAGTAAGTACTTAGAAGTATTGCGAAAGTTCTGAACAGACCTGAAGTGAAGTAAATCTTTAACGTGCATAAACGAAAATAGGTCCTAATAATGTCAATTCCCAACCGATTTTCTAAAAAGCTATATTTTTGTAGAGCCGGTGATATTGCGGATGCGATAAAGTTCGAATTGCAATACCACGCCGTTCTCCTTTTTTCCTAAAAAATTGAAAATGTACTGAAATTGTAAAAAAAAATTTTTTAGAATTTTTGAGGATTCTACCTATCCAAGTTCATAATTTGTAAATTGTTCAACTATATTTTTCACTTTCCTTCTATCGTAATGCGCATGCAGAGAAAGTGTCAATATCTGAGTTGTTTAAGTGTGTGTGTGTGTGTGTGTGTGTGTGTGTTTAAGGGGTGGGTGGTGGGCATTTTGTGCTGCCTTGGGTAAGGTGAAAGCCTTCAGCCTTGCAAGCAAGTCTAGTTATTATTATTTTTTTTTTATTGGGGGAAGCTAGATCTCAGAAACTATAAGGGATAGAGGTCTGAAATTTGATTTTCACTCCGGAAACTGGGTGGTGGTTAGTGCTTAAATGTAAAACGAAATTTGTGCGCATAGCGGAAATGCGTCAAATCTTTAGCGTGCACGCAAATTGAAAATCTACCATAATTCTGCTAATTCTCAACCGATTTTTTTAAAATTTACATTTTTGGTTAGCTGGAGGCATTTCCTAGAAGACAGCAGTTCAAATACATAGAATTTGGAAACTTTGTCGCTCTCAATTTTTGGGTGAAAAATGAAAAATTTTCAAAATTTTCTAAAATTGTTATTTTTGAGAATTGAGAAATATAACTTATATTTTTGGATAGCTGACATCAATCCGATTCCAGCAATATAAGTTTCGTTCTGAAATATTAACTTTGATTTTTCACTTTTTTACGCATTTTGGTCAAATCGTAGAGTTCTTATTTTTTTAAAACGACGCCTACGATTTTTCTGAAACTTCAGGAATATGAAGTCGGGAGTCGTCTCCAGTCCTTAGACTATTGATGAAAATGCTCTAATCACCGGAAGTGGTCAATAAATGTGTCCAAACTTTGACAAAATTCTGAAAAATGGGTGCCTGTGCGCAAAGTGCGATGTTTCAATTGGCTGTTTACTGAGTAGCTAAAGTACAACGTCATTTGATAGCCACATAAAATATCTACAAGATGGTACCTCAGCGACAAGTTTCTTTTTCAAACTTAAAAAGTTATAGGACTTTGAAAAGTACGGTTTTTTACGATTTCGAGCAATTTTAAACGCATGTTTCTCGGAAAAGCCGCCTACGATTTTTTTAAAACTTTCTCATTCGAGAGTCTTATAGGTGGTGTATTGTGTGAAACCATTGTACAATTTCTCTAAATGTCATGAGTAGTCGAAAAACGAGATTGAAAATCCAAAACGTCGTATTTTTACCATTTGGAGCATTTTTAGACGTCTTTTTCTCGAAAAGTCAACGTAATTTTTTTTTTTTTGAAATTCTTCTACAGAGAGTTTTATCGGTAGTCTTAGGTATGAAACCATTGCGCAACAGTTGGAAATATCAGGAGTATGAGAACAAAAGGATCGAAAATTGAAAACGTCACCTTTCATTGTTAAGCGAAACATGCAGTAAGAGTTGATACAATCTGTACGTTTTACCAACGTTTAGAGCATATTCAAAATTCCCCATTTCTCTCACAGTGACGATATTTGAGCTAAAAGTATTTCAACTTTGAGTGTTGACTTATATTCAAAATATGGGTTTAGTGACCCTGTAACAGAAATAATTGATTTCTGTGTGTAATAATTAGTCTTTGAATTAATATTGTTTCTTCTTTGTCAAAATTACCTCATAACCGTAATCATCTCGACACAAATCGACGGCTCGCGCTGTTTAAAAGGAAATATAATTATCAATAGTTTGCAGTTGTATCTTGCAGTAGTATCGTGCAGAAGTACGAATATTGCACCTGTGATAGAAGGCATGATGTAGTTTGAGATTGGGGCCCTATCTCTAATTAAAGATAAAATTTTATATGTTGGTGACGTCAAATCTTTAACGTGCACGAAATCAACGTAATTTCTTTTTTTTGAACTTCTTCTACAGAGAGTTTTATCGGTAGTCTTAGGTATGAAACTATTGCGCAACATTTAGAAATATCAGGAGTTTGAGAACAAAGGGATCGAAAACTGAAAACGTCACCTTTCATTGTTAAGCGAAACATGCAGTAAGAGTTGATACAATCTGTACGTTTTACCAACGTTTAGAGCATATTCAAAATTCCCCATTAATCTCACAGTGACGATATTTGAGCTAAAAATATTTCAACTCTGAGTGTTTACTTATATTCAAAATATGGGTTTAGTGACCCTGTAACAGAAATAATTGATTTCTGTGTGTAATAATTAGTCTTTGAATTAATATTGTTTCTTCTTTGTCAAAATTACCTCATAACCGTAATCATCTCGACACAAATCGACGGCTCGCGCTGTTTATAAGGAAATCCAATTATCAGTAGGTTGCAGTTGTATCTTGCAGTAGTATCGTGCAGAAGTACGAATATTGCACCTATGATAGAAAGCATGATGTAGTTTGAGCTTGGGCCCTATCTCTAATTAAAGATATATTTTTATATGTTAGTGACGTCAAATCATTAACGTGCACGTAATCAGAATATTGTCGATATTTCATTGAATATTCAACTTATTTTTGAACCAGTTACATATTTGAGTAGCTGACCTGAACGCGATTCCAACGTTCCGTGTAACACATTGGTGTGACATCGACAAAAGTCCGAATTGGTTATAAATGGAACGTTTTGCATACGTATAAAGCATATATAGAGAGATTTTTTAAAAACTGGCAATATTTGAACTAAGGGTGTTTGAATGGTAACCAATATCTGGTATTGGTGCTTCTAGAATGAAAATAATTCATTCTAGTAATTAACAGTTACTCCTGAAATTAATATCCCAGGATTTTTGTCTACATGACGTCATCATTTGATACCAGTGAAAATGAAGCTCTCTGTTGAAGTTATTTTTAAATAAGGTACCCCTCAATTACAACGTTGAAAAATTAATGTTGAATGGTGCGATTTTGGGATTTGGTTATTACCTGATACTTAAGGTATTTTTTTGTCTCATTCGGAAACCTGTTTTTTTTTTAATACTCGTTTAGATCTCTGAAACTAAAACAGATATAGAGTTCTGAATATTGGTTTTTCCTATGTTTTAAACATTTAGTACTTAGATCTATTGCGAAAGTTGTGAGCAGACCGGAAGTGATGTAAATCTTTAACGTCTACGAATGAAAATCGGTTCTAATTATGTCAATTCCCAACCGATTTTCGAAAAAATTATATTTTTGTACAGCCCGGGATATTGCGGATGGGATAAAGGTCGAATTGAGATAACCATGTCGTTCTCAGTTGAGATAACCAGTTTGAGCATGGACTCTATCTGTAATAAATATTAAATTTTTATATGTTACATGTAGTGACGTCAAATCTTTAACGTGCACGAAATCAGAAAATTGTAGATATTTCATTGAATATTTAATAAATTTTTGAACCAGTTGCATATTTGAGTAGTTGATATGGACGTGATTCCAAAGTCCCGTGTACACATTGGTGTGACATTGACAAAGGCCGAGTTGGTAATAATCGCAACGTTTTGCCTACGTATAAAGCATTATATAGAGAGCTTTTTTTTGAAAGAGGAAATATTTGAACTAAAGGTGTTTTACTGGTAACCAATGTCTGGTAATGCTGCTTCTAGAGTGAAAATAATTCATTTTAGTCAATAACAGTTACTCCTGAAATTATTATCCCAGGTTTTTTGTCTACATGACGCCATCATATGATACCAGCGATAGAGTTCTGAATAATGATTTTTCCTATGTTTTAAGCAGTAAGTATTTAGAAGTATTGCGAAAGTTCTGAACAGACCTGAAGTGAAGTAAATCTTTAACGTGCATAAACGAAAATAGGTCCTAATAATGTCAATTCCCAACCGATTTTCTAAAAAGCTATATTTTTGTGTGTGTGTGTGTGTGTGTGTGTTTAAGGGGTGGGTGGTGGGCATTTTGTGCTGCCTTGGGTAAGGTGAAAGCCTTCAGCCTTGCAAGCAAGTCTAGTTAGGCTTTCACCATTGAAAATGGTGAAAGACTATTGTTATTACTAAGATTAATATTATTATTTTTTTTTTTCCACTTTGCCTATTTCTCAGCAACTATAAGAGATAGAGGTCTGAAATTTAGTTTTCTCTTCAGAAACTGGGTGGTGGCTAGTGCTTAAATGTAAAACGAAATTTGTGCGCATAGCAGAAATGCGTCAAATCTTTAACGTACACGGAAATTGAAAATCGGTCATAATTTTTTTAATTCTCAACCAATTTTTCTGATATTTACATTTTTGGATAGCTGGAGACATTTCTTAGCCGATAGCAGTTCAAAAGTGTCGAATTTACAAACTCTGTCGCTTTCATTTTTTTGGTGAAAATTGGAAAATTTTCAAAATTTTCCAAAATTTTTATTTTTTGGAATTTTGAATTTCTGCTTATATTTTTGGATTGCTGACATCGATCCGATTCCAACAATATAAGTTTTGTTCTGAAATGTTAACTTTGATTTTTCACTTTTTTTAGCATTTTGGTCAAATCGTAGAGTTCTTATTTTTTTAAAACGGCGCCTACGATTTTTCTGAAACATACTGAATATATAGTCGAAGGTCCAAACCAGTTCATGAACTATAAATGAAAATCCTCTAATCACCGGAAGTGGTCAAGAAAGGTATCCAAACTTTGACAAAATTCAGAAAAATGGGTGCCTGTGCGCCAAATAAGATATATCGATTGGTTGTTTACCGAGTAGTTAAAGTATTATATGGTTTGATAGCCACGTGAATTATCTACAAGTTGGTACTATAGTGACAAGTTTCTATCAAAAAATAAAAAAGTTATCTGAGTTTGAAAAGTAGGGTATTTTGCTATTTCGAGCAACTTTAGACGCATGTTTCTCGAAAACGCCGCCTACGATTTTTTTGAAACTTCCTCAGTCGAGAGTCTAATGGGTGGTGTATTGTATCAAACCGTTGTACAATTTCTCTAAATGTCATGAGTAGTCGAAAAACGAGATTGAAAATCCAAAACGTCGTATTTTTACCATTTGGAGCATTGTTAGAAGTCTTTTCCTCGAAAAGTAAACGTAATATTTTTTTTGGAATTTCTTCTACAGGGAGTTTAATCAGTACTCTTATGTATGAAACCATTGCGCGACAGTTAGAAATATCAGAAGTATGAGAACAAAGGGATCGAAAATTGAAAACGTCACCTTTCATTGTTAAGCGAAACATGCAGTAAGAGTTGATACAATCTGTACGTATTACATACGTTTGGAGCATATTCAAAAGCCCCACTTTTCTCTCACAGTGACGATATTTGAGCTAAAAGTATTTCAACTTTGAGTGTTTACTTCTATTCAAAATAGGGGTTTAATGGCCCCGTAACAGGAATACTTGATTGCTGTGTGTAATAATTATTCTTTGAATTAATATTGTTTCTTCTTTGTCACAATTATCTCATAACGGTAATCATCTCGACACAAATCGACGGTTCGTGCTTTTTATAAGCAAATCCAATTTTTAAGAGGTTGCAGTTGTATCTTGCAGTAGTATCGTGCAGAAGTACGAATATTGCACCTGTGACAGAAGGCATGATGAAGTTTGAGCATATACTCTATCTGTAATAAATTATAAATTTTTATATGTTAGTGGTGCCAAATGATTAACGTGCACGAACTCAGAAAATTGTCAATATTTCATTGCATATTAAATCAATTTTTGAACCAGTTACATATTTGAGTAGCTGACATAAACGCGATTCCAAAGTCCCGATTAACACATTGGTGTGACATCGACAAAAGTCCGAATTGGTTATAAATGGAACGTTTTGCATACGTATAAAGCATATATAGAGAGCTTTTTTTTTTAAACTGGCAATATTTGAACAAAGGGTGTTTAAATGGTTACCAATATCTGGTACTAGTGCTTCTAGAATGAAAATAATTCATTTTAGTAATTAACAGTTACTCCTGAAATTAATATCGCAGGTTTTTTGCCTACATTACGTCATCATTTGATACCAGTGAAAATGAAGCTCTCTGTTGAAGCTATTTATAAATAAGGTACCCCTCAATTACAATGTACCCCTCAATTGCCTATTTCTCACCAACTATAAGAGATAGAGGTCTGAAGTTTGATTTTCTCTCGGGAAACTGGGTGGTAGTTAGTGCTTAAATGTAAAACGAAATTTGTGCGCATAGCGGTAATGCCTCAAATCTTTAACGTGCACGCAAATTGAAAATCGGCCATAATTCTGTTAATTCTCAACCGATATTTCAGATAGTTACATTTTTGCATAGCTTCAGATATTTCTGAGTTGATAGCAGTTCAAAAACGTCGATTTTTGAAACTTTGTCGCTCAATTTTTTTCGGTGAAAATTGGAAAATTTTCAAAATTTTCCTAAAATTGTTATTTTTTGGAATTTTGAAATTCGACTTACATTTTTGGATAGCTAGCATCAATCCGATTCCATCAATATAAGTTTCGTTCTGAAATGTTAGCTTTGATTTTTCACTTTTTTTCGCATTTTGGTCAAATCGTAGAGTTCTTATTTTTTTAAAGCGGCTCCAACGATTTTTCTGAAACTTCAGGAATATGAAGTCGAAGGACCAAACCAGTCCATGAACTATAAATGAAAATCCTCTAATCACCGGAAGTAGTCAAGAATGGTATCCGAACTTTGACAAAATTCAAAAAAATGGGTGCCTGTGCGGAAAATGTGATGTATTCATTGGTTGTTTACCGAGTAATTAAAGTATTATGTCGTTTGATAGTCACGTAAATTATCTACAAGATGGTACTATAGCGACAAGTTTATTGTTCAAACTAAAAAGGCAATGGGACTTTGAAAAGTAAGATTATTTACGATTTCCATCAACTTTAAACGCACGTTTCTCGGAAACGCCGCCTACGATTTTTTTTAAACTCTCTCAGTCGAGAGTCTTATGGGTGGTGTATTGTGTGAAAACATTGTACAATTTGTCTATATGTCATGTGTAGTCGAAAAAAGAGATTGAAAATCCAAAACGTCGTATTTTTACCATTTGGAGCATTGTTAGAGGTTTTTTTCTCGAAAAGTCAACGTAATATTTATTTTGGTACTTTTTTCACAGAGAGTTTAGTCTGTTGTCTTATGTACGAAACCATAGCGCACAGTCCTAAATATCATGAGTATGAAAACAAACGAATCGAAAATTGAAAACGGCATCTTTCATTGTTAAGCGATACTGTACATATAATAAGAGTGTATCAAATCTGTACGTATAACGAACGTATAGAGCATATACAGACAGCTATTTTTCAAAGTGGCCTTATTTGAAGTAAGGGAGTTTTACTGTTAACCAATATCTGTTACTGGTGCTTCTATGGTGAAAATAATTCATATTAGTAAATAACGGTTACTCCTGAAATTAATATCCCAGGTTTTTGTCTACATGACGTCATCACTTTTTACCAGTTAAAATAAAGCTCCCAGCTGTAGTTAAATTCCCGGTACCTCCTCCCTTCTCCTGTAGTTGTTTATATCAAAGTCCCATTCGGAAAACTTTTTTTCTTGAAATTCCATTTAGAATAGAGTTGTCCATATTGATTTTCCATGTTTTAAACACTTAGTACTTATAACTATTACGAAAATTGTGAAGAGACCGGAATTGGTGTAAATCTTTAACGTGCACGAAAATTAAAAACCTGCCCTAATTTTGTCAATTCCTAACCGATTTTCGAAACAGTTATATTTTTGTACAACTTGTGATATTGCGGATGCGATAACTGCCGAATTGGGATAACATGTCGATCTCATATTTTCTTCAAAATTTGAAAATTTACTAAAATTAGTATTTCTTCGAATTTTGAGTTTTCGATTACATATTTGGATTGCCCGCGTCTGTTTGATTCTACCGAACTAGGATTATCAATTGTTCAACTCTTTTTTTCAATTCCCTTCTATCGTAATACGCATGCAAAGAACGTGTCAATATCTGAGTTATGCAACTGTATGTTTTTTGGGGGTGGGGGAGTAGTGGGTATAGTGTAGAAACTGTAAAAAAGATCTGAATACTGATGTTTTCCCATGTCAATGGTTTTTACAAATAACATGATGCAATGCATCCGGTATTGAAATGAAATGAAATGGGGTTTAACGTCTTACTGCATCTGCTCCTAACCTGTGCTAATGGAGACGGGCATACTTCATACAGTGTACTATAAGGGAAGTTTTGCCCGGACAACGGCGCTACGGCCTACTTTTATGTCGAATTCCAACTGGCAAAGGATCTTTTACGTGCATGCCAATGTGTACACGGGACCACGTTTCTTTCTCTCCGCCGAACGACCAGACAGCTGTCCTTTGCAGGTCCTCCGTCCTGCATCACTGACAAGGGGGAACCACGCCGGAAAATTCACGGACCGAAATTTATTCATCAATGAGAGAGAGAGATAGAGAGAGAGAAGATGCTGTATAAGGTCCACTCGACACAAACTATTATTTCAATAATACACTTTTGCGTAGGGTCTAGGTCACTGGGAGGAAAGTGGAGGATCTGAGCCACGAGGTGGGTCAGACTACGCTACTTCTTATCACTTACAAGTAGGAAATTGAAACCACGCCTTTTGACAGACTTTATGCAGGCGCGGATCCAGAGGGGGGCGCACCCGGTGCACGCCCCCTCTATTTTTGGGGTGGCGAACAATTTTTAGCTCCATAATTATATCCTCGCAGCAAAGAAGGACAAAATAGTTAAGGTTGGAAATCGTAATTTACAGTACTGGTATGGAATTAGTCCTTGTGGGCATATTTTGCACTCAAAAATCACGGACCGGGCTTCGCACTCCCAAGAGGGTGCAGCACGCCTCCCCTTTCTAAAAATCATGGAGCCGCCCCTTTTATGATACGGCGTGCACTCGTTAACCATTCGATCTTTCTGAGGAGAAATGGGGTTTAACGTCCAGTCGACACAAACTACGTCATTTCGGGACTAACATATTGTTTAATTTTATTTAACCATTCGCTTGCGCGTAGGGGTCTTTATGATAGAGCACGCACATGCTATCTATTCGGCCCTCCTAAACCCTCGATATTTCTAGCCTGGTGGTCCCGTGTTAGATCCCCTGCGTTGGCCGAGGTAGTTCATCGGGATTTTTAGGAGTAGGTCATCCTTGTCAGTGGTGCATGACAGAGGGACTGGTAAGGGACAAGTATAATCGTTCGGATGGGTCGGAAAGCTGAGATCCCGTAAAGGTGAAAATTCACTTGGCAATTTGATTGGATATAGCATAGGAAGTTCAAAATTATTTCATTTCATTTTTTAATGCAGAAATATGAAATTTCCCATTATCAGGAACAATTAACGCCTCAATGCCAACAATAAATACTAATATTTATTCAGCGTCAACAGCCAATTTGAACGTTTCTGTCGAATAGTAATGCTGGTCAATCATATTTACACATGGACTGCACAGTAGACACAAATAGGAGCCATAGACAACTATATTCAATGAAGCTTATATTCTGTAATTCATATTATACTTGACCAATTTACTTGTCCTTATTAAGATATATTGTTGGTGTGATTATTAAAGAACAAATCAAATTAAATGTGTTCATTTTATTAGCTGTAGATAAATACAACATAATGGGGGTTACAATTAATAATAATGTATCTTTAAACCAATGACACATTATAAACATAAAAAATATTCTTATAAAACAAAGATAAATAATACTATTGGTAAGAAGTTAATTCAGAAATAACTCCAATTACTACCGACTTTCTTTATATTCAAGAAAGCTAAACCTTTCAGACCATGACTTGTCTTTAATTAGGTACTTGATGATAATTGACAAGTTTTGTTAAAAAGTAATTGACACCATTGTTTTCAGATACACATTATGACACAAACATCTCATGGCTTAATTACTAAAAAGGTCATAACTGCCATTGTCATCGTGGATGACATTTATATAATATTTAAATATAAATCATGGGATAAACTTCTGGAGGTAGCGATAACTGGCACGATATATATAATATATATATATATATAGAGGCATTATATTTAAATATTACTACACTTATCTGAGGATACCACATTACATCAGTTTACACTTGAAATGCATCTTGTAGCTGTAGCTGACAACTTATTAAAGCTAAGCATATTGATCACCAGTTATTTAAAGATACATTATGGACAATTAGCTTACAAGTTGGCAGTTCTAAGTTTAATAGTTTAAAACTAGATAATGTAAAGGGGATATGCTGAAAATTTCAGTTTAAAACTAGATAATGTAAAGGGGATATGCAGAAAATTTCAGTTAAATTGCTCCACTCTGAATATGGATATAAGCAACTGACTTTTAAGGTCAAGCGTAATCATCATTACTAAAGTCAGTAGATAAAAAGCATAAATGAGTGTTGAGCAGCAGAATGGATTTAAATCCAATGAAAATCCAACACATAAGATGTCATCGAGAATTGATTACGGTCTATTATGTTAATAAATGTTTAATTTATAGTTTATATAACATTTCACTCGCAAACAAAAGACCTGCAATAGGTAGATTTATCTCTTGTATAATGTGTTTAACAAAATATTGAAACATATAATATTTGATATAATAAACATATATTTGAATACATTTACACTTATATTAAATAGGGCAATTAAATCAATGCCATTGGTAATTTAGATTAAGTTACGGCATAAAGGTCTGGAAGTAGTAAAAACAGGCATGATATTACATTTGTCTGAAGATATCATGTTGCATCAGTTTACACTTTAAATATATCTAGTAGCATATTGATAACTATGATATAAGTAAACCAGTTATTTAAACATATTTGATATAATAAACATATATTTGAATAAAATATTTACACTAATATCAATACATACAACAATTAAATATTCCAATGCATAAACATTATTAATGTTATATAATCATCCATGATCAAAACAAGTGAATATCACTGAATATCTCAATTATTGAAATGAAATGGGGTGGAGTTTAAAATCCTACTATCTTCATTATTCAACTAGATGCTTTTACATATATTCTCTACAAGTAATATACCAATTATCATCAAGTTAGACAGAAAAGACATGTGCAATAATTGCAGCCAACATAGTTGCTGGTTGGCAGCTAAGCTTCACTCCTTCATTTTTAAATTTAAATATGGCTTACTGTTCTAATCTATTTAATAGCAGATAAATCTTATGCCATTGAGAGTTGTCTTGATATTGTAAAATATTCATAATTTATATTATTATTGTCATGTATATTATGTATTTATAACGCCATGACGTCATGTAATTGTATACTATCTCATTATTAAAAGCTAGCTAAGATGAAATTATTAGTTTTTCTTTCTAGAAACTTCATATATATATATATATATATATATCTGAAGACGCCCATAGAGGGCAGACAGCTAGCTTATATAATTTAATGTATGTCAGAATGAAGTAAAGTGGAGAATTTTTTACCTGGACGTATTTTTCTATTTTTTTATGCATTATCTACCGTAAACAAAGAAGTACTTGTACTTTATTTACTTTAATATATATATATATATATATATATATATATATATATATATATATATAAATATGAAGTTTCTAGAAAGAAAAACTAATAATATATATATATATATATATATATATATATTAGGTTATATAACCTGATATATATAAATTTGTCTGAAGATATCAGGTTATATCAGTTTACCCATAATCTGTATCTTGTAGATGACAGATCATGAAAACTTACCATATTGATAACTAAGGGATCTTTTACAAGCACGCCAATTTGTACACGGGACCCTCGATTTTTCGTCCCATCCAAACGACTAGACAGCTGTCCTAGTCAGGCCCTCCATCCTGCAGCACTGACAATGGGAAACCCCGCCAGAAAATCTGGATGAACTTTCTCGGCCAATGCAGGGATCGACCTCCAGGCTAGCGAGTCAGCGTCTTACCCACTTAGCCACATGACCCCCCTAAGAAATGGAGTAATTTTTAAATATTATGCCTCAAGGGAGGCATCATATTTAAAAATTACTACATTTGTATTTTGTAGGTGACAACTAATTAAAGGAAACAAAATTGAAAAATAATGAAGAACTAATTACACTTATATCAATACATTACATGTAAACCAGTCAATTATAACCTATTTGACATAATAAACATATATTTGAAAAACTATTTACACTTATATCAATACTTTGCATAAGACCACTTTACATAAGACCACTATTGAAGGGAGGTAATGGGCATATTGTGTAGGCTAATATTTGTTTGAATTAGTTTATCATCAGTCATCTAATCCTATTCTGATACATTCATGGTAGCTGAAATAGGTTGAAACAAGGTTTAAGTGAACTTTACTCTGATCTAAATATTTAACAAAGACTAAATCTAATAGAGTCCCACCAGTTGTTGTTACAAAATTTACAAGTTGGGTAAAACCATTCTCTGACATACATCTTGCAATGGTTGAATTTCCATCCAAAAGGTTCTGATTGAAGTCACCCATTACAATCATATCACCACCATAATTTTCTAACTCTGTCAATAAAATCTGTAAATTAGAAATGAATAAATCAGCTTTATAACAGCTAGGTCTGTAAATAACAACTACAGTAAGATTAATATCAGATATACTAAATACAACATGTTCTATATTAAAGGTACCTAATCTATGTATATTACAATGTCTCTTATTGCTATAATAAATACCAACGCCACCGTTTTTCATGGATTTTATTTTGTCATATATATTACAGTTATCATAACATGTATGTCTAGGTTGATTAAATAATGTATAGCCGTCAAGTTGAAAGTTTCTACATTCTGCTATTTGGGATATCCACGTTTCTGTTAAACAGATAAAGTCAGTCTGGGTAAACCTATAATCATTCTTCACGTCTTCATGATGTTGCATTAATCCCTCTACATTAAACAGCAATATTTCAGTATTTCTACGATTTTCTACCTGCGGTTCTAAATATAATGGCATCTTATTGATTGATTCTTCAATTCGGGGATCACAATATATTACTTTTTCATCAAAATCTCTAATAATTAAACCCTCTAAGGATGTGACTCTGCTTAATGCAACGTACGCCTGACCCGGTGAAAATATTTTCTTAAGTGATACAACTGCAGAACTTAGACTCAAACCTTGTACCTTATGGACCGTTGTACTATAGCTTAGTTTAAGTGGAAATTGTCTCCTGATGTCACCACGATAATTTACTTTTTCTTCTTGTATCTCAATAGGAGTGCTGCCTTCTGGTATATCATCATTTGATCTTTTATTTTCTCTACGTAAAATAGCCCCAACCCTTTCGTCATCAAACTTAACGTATATTATTTTAGGTTTATCATTATCCATTGTGATATAGGTTACTTTACCAAAACAACCATTAGTAAGACCATCACTAACATTCAAATTCTTAATTAACATAACTCTTGCATCAATACCAATTACTAATACGTTAGGTAAACTAGAATCTACTTTACCAGCCAGAGGTTTCTCCAATTTCTTCATTTTACCGGTTCTAGCATCTTTTGAATAATCGTTTGCTGCAATGGTTATGGTATCTGGACATTTACTATGTAAGAATTTTACATTAATTTCATTTACCTGCTTATTTGTAGAAACTATATGCACTGCATCAGATTCTTCACCTGTAACCCTACTACTGAACAAATTAATATCATCTACAGACATTTCATCAGAGTTCTTTTTTGTGCGTATTCTATTTAATGCTTGCGCAAATGTCAAATCATCTCTCTGTCTCATTATTTCGGTGAGTTGAACAAGTTTAAAATTATCTTGCCACAGATCAACTATTTCATTATTACTGTACAGAGCTCTGCCTTTCACAGGAGGTAACTGGTAAAAATCTCCAACTGCAATAATAGAAACATTACCAAATAAAGCATGATCAGGTGTTTGTTTGATTTGTCTTAATCTACCATGTATGTAACATAATAGTTTATGATCAACCATAGATATTTCATCAATTATCAGAATTTCTAGATTACCTAATTTAGATCTAAGTGTGTTTACTTTATCTGAGGACAATCCTATGTAAGGCAAAGTTATATGGATCGGAAGGCTGAACATCGCGTGGATCGTTGATGATGAGATGTTATAAGCGCTGACGCCAGTTGGTGCCATCATTGCAACTGTTGTGTCATCGGGACTGTCACTAATTCTGGCTAATAGTCTTGATGCTTCATAATATATACATTTGATGATATGACTCTTTCCACTACCGGCACCACCTGTTAAAAATAGCATGAATTGTTCTGGGTTTTTGTTATGAATTTTATCTAGACAGAATTGTCGTACTTTGTAAAATACTTGTGATTGTAACTTATTTAATGATCTTAATAAAGGTATAACTTGTGAATGGGAGATAACTGTGTCACATTTTTCTTTATGCCTATCTTTCTTGTCTGATTTTCTATTGCCTAACAAATCAGGTATCTCGACAGGGTCGTCATCTTCATTAATTGTTTCATTACCTTGTAATTCTATACATTCTAATCGATCAACTTCTGTTTCAACACAAATATTTGCCCATGCATCGTCTAAGGGTCCACATTTTTCGAGGATTTCTTGTGCCATTTCAATATTAACTGCATCTTTTTCATATTTTTCACGGTTGTTATTAACAATTTCTCTTACTAATTCAACATCATTATAATATCTCACAGATCCAAATTTATAGAAATCTTCATACGTTTCAACAGGAGGGGGCTTGAGCTGTTCAGTTTGTCGATAAGGCAGAAAAAGTTGTAGACTACTGAGATAAAAAAGCTCTGGATTATTTGTAATTGAAAATCTAGCGTAACGTATTACGGCAGGACTGGTTTTTGTACGTTTTATGATATAACCAAGGTCGCCTTTAAGTTTATATGCAGGGTTATTTTCACGATCAACATCAATTTTCTCACTCTTAGCCATGACTCTATATTCAGAACAGAACTGAGCTATACACATATAATCGAATTGAATGCCATCTGGTCGTGCCCTATATCTATCAACAATGCTAGTTTGATACATGTTGTCATCCGTTAGCGTACCTTCATTTGCACGACTTTTAAGAATAGATAATGGTAATGTCATTCGGATATTATTCTCACCTGTCGGTATAAATACTACTTTTCGTGATGCTTCTTTAAGACGTAGATTACACACACGATATGCCGCTTCTTGTGCTGAAACCTCTCTACTATGTAAATACGTACTTGAAATCTTTTTTAGACTACTTTTAGCATCCAAATTACCTTCGACAGCTTCTTTGTGAGCATCGCCTAGTAATAAACCAATTTCTCTTTCAGACTTTGATATATATGACACAATGTATACAATACAACTGTAGGCATCAAATACATATTGTATGTCCAAATTAGCATTCCATGCTCTTAGTAAGTCAGGATTATACTGATTTATCCATACATCATTGGGGTCTCTTTTAAGAACTAGATTGTTTTTCTTTGTTAGCTTTTCGCATGCTTTTACAAATAACTCTTGAGTGATATCTAGATCAGTATATAAATCGTCAAAAGAATCGTAATTCTTATCGGGGTCTGAGATGGCCTTCATTATGCATTCTAGGATTGTCTTAGCCTGATCATTGCTAATTTCGTCCTTTCTGGATTCCTGATTATCACTTTTGTCCATGTCTACAGTTCTACAAACAAAGGTTTCTTCAGAGGGTGGTCTTGGGAAATTAAATCGACATACGGTATTTTTCTTTTTACAAGATTTTGAATGCTTTTTACTGTGCGTTTGAACACTGGATACAATTTCGTGTAGTTCTGGATCATCTGAAATGTTTGGCATTTTACATGTTATGTATTTATCTACAAATTCAACAACTTTACTGTCAGGGTCTCTACCAAGTACGGGTGCATCTTCTATCCATAATAGCCCATGTACATGACAACTTCCGCGCATTTGATATTCGATACGATAGAAATAATCTTTTACTTTACCAATAGGCTCAGCTTTTGACATGATAAAATTTTTTAAGAAATAATGAAACCTGTGATCGAACATTCGTGCTATAGTTATAGGATTGCTCCTAAGTATTTCTTGTTTCTCAGCCCAACCTAAATCACTAGCTTTTCTATTATCACCTTGCTGTCTAAGAATTACCTCAATAAAAGACGACCAACGGAGTTCAGCAGACGAGAAACTAATAAAGTACGTAGCAACCCCGAGTTGTCTAATCATAGCAAACAGATCTGATTGTGTAGTCTTCCAATAACTGGGTGAACCTCGTACTGATTTCAAAAATCGATAGCCATCATCACATTTCAAAATATTTTTCAAGGGTTCTTCATTTGTAAGCATGTCAGCTGTTATTCTATTACCTCCTGATTTTGTTTTGCGTAAAGCGATGGATACACTTGAGACAACTTGACTTAGTTCATATAAATACTGAGCATAAAAGATGTAATCTGTATTTTTAGCAAATCGGTTATCAACGTTCATTAGACGACAGTGTAAGTAACGACCTATAGTGATTCGTTCATCTCGACTATCATTAAATGTATTTTGTCCAGTTGGAAAGAGGGTCGGAAAACACATAGCTTCATTCGTTTTGTCTGTTAAAATTCTTACAGGATTTTTATTTTCTGTTGGAGAAATAGAAAATATACTATCAGTGTTGTCTAAAATCTCTTGTGCAAGATCAACGGGTTGCAAACATGTACTTAACAATGGTCCATGCAACTCATCAAGTGGCATGTCTAAGTCTGGTAAGCTATCAGTATCGCCTTCTATTGCCTTAGAATTACTTAAAGCAGCAGGTATCGACAATGCATGTAACTCATCAAGTGGCATGTCTATGTCTGGTAAGCTATCAGTATCGTCTTTTCTTGTCTTAGAATTACTTAAAGCAGCAGGTGTCAACAATGCATGTAACTCATCAAGTGGGACATCTATGTCTGGTAAACTATTACATGTAGTTTCATTTTCCATTGTATCATTGTTCAACTGTTCCACATTGGAGTTATCTCCCTTACCTTCTATATCAATTTCAAAATGCCAGTTTTTGTCAAATTCTACCTCTGTATAATACTGGTTATTTTCCTTCAAAAAAAGTAAAGCATCTCTTAATTTGGACTTGTTAACAAATTCATATTGATAATAGCTTTTGTGTGTAATTCGTTTTTTTAATTTCAGTCTAATGAGCTGATCAGAACCTTCAGATCTAGGTAAAACCTTGGTCACTTCATTAATATTGTTAGGAATACAGACAGTTTCTCCACTAACTTTAAATTGTTGTGTTTTTGCCAAGTTTACCATTTTCATGAAAGGTATATTTAGAGCTATTAAATGTGCCTCGAGACTATTTAAACATTCGAGCTGTTGTGGTATATGGCCAGGTTCTAAATTGTTTGTAACACTTTCCGCGGGTATTTTACCAGATTTGATTTTAGAATCGCAAGTAAAACAAATCCATAACGATTTATAACCTTCGGGATAGTCACAGTTATCTTTACAATCACTACAACATTCGTGTAAATATGTTTTATTGATACACTGGGTTGCTACTTTCTTGACTTTATCATCTTTATTATATAATTTCTCGTTGCAAGACTTTACTTGGTTTTTAAACAATAATCTGTGGCATACACAGCAGATATATTCTGGACCATGACTCGACTCATTTTTAAACTCTTCGTGAACTTTTTCTATGTCCGACATCTCTATCTGTTTTTTTAATTTTCTTTGTTTATTCTGATCAATTATTTTGTTCTTATGATTTTTATTGGTTCGATATCTATCAGAGCTAACCTGCTTTACTCTATTTCTATGTTTAATATTAATCCTATATTTGTCAGTGCTAAGACGCTTAACATGATTTCTATGATTTATATTAATGCTATATTTACCAGTACTAAGCCGCTTAACATGATTTCTATGATTAACATTGGTCCTATACTTAAACACACTGCGTTGTTTGATGATATTAGTAAAAACTGGATTATTTCTATATCGTTCTTTGATTCTCTCCTTCATTTTATTCCTGTATTGTACATTATCATGATATCGTTCTTTCAAAATTGATTTTACCCTTCGTTTAAAACTTCTGTCGTTTTGGTAACGATTACAATATTCATCTTTACTTTCTTCCGGTTCATTTAGGAAAGACATATACCTATTATGATCGTACTGTTGTTTTTCTTTTATATTTTTAGATTTATTTGCTAATTTGTGAGTTTTCCAATTATTTCCCCTTTTTCTTTTTCGAACAAGGTAAGGCGTTGCGTGTCATTCATTATATCATCTAATTCGTGAAGTGACTGTTTATCATAATCATTACTTATTTCTGACATTTGCTCATCAATTAAATTACTAGACTCTTTTACTGTCTTTGCTTTATTAACTACATTTCTTTGGAATTTTGTACATTTTTTTCTCTTTCTACTTTTACCCTGAGAGAATGAGTTCTGTTTGAATAAGTTTTCTGTTTCATTGTTGGTATCAGTGTATTGTACATTTGGTGTTTGTTCGTAATCTGAAGCATTACAATCATTACCTACTTCACATGTTTGTTCTCTCATAACATCCATTACAACTTCATAGTGTACTCCATTCAGGTGATTAATATATATTGCTCCATTTATTGAATTATCTCCCTCGATTTGCAATCTAGAAAATTTCAACCAGTTATTATTACTGTAGGTATATATGTCAGTTTCAAGTAAATCTGCAGCAGCAAATATTTCTATTTCAGATGCCCAACTTTTAACATAGTTCATGCGTGATCTAGTGATATAGTCAGGTACAGAGGTGTAACCAGGTCTTAGATACTGTTTAAATAATGCGGGATGGGTCTTAAGGTGCTTTACAACGGCAAGTCTAATCTTTCTATGGTGATTCTCTGTGCCTGTTAAAGCATACGATATAGATCTAAAAAAACAATTGCCATCTCCAATAATGGATTTTATTTCTGAGGGTTTCGTTAATGGACACGTACTTACAATGTTTTCATTTGAGTTAGCTGGTAGACCAAGCTGTGAACAAATATTTCTTTTACTAGCTAAGGAAATTGGATTAAAATTAAATGAATTCGATTCCACTTGAGAGATAATAATATCGTCATTAGATTCGTCTGAAATAATTACACATTCTCTATCTATAGACTGGGGTATATCTGGTGTAGATAAATCGGTTAAAATATCAATGTTAATACCTGTTATTTCAAATTGAGTTTGTGGACCTAGGTTCATAGAAACTGCTAGTTTGTTACAGTGTTGATAGACTTCTGTAATATCATTAACATGTAATAATATGCATCTACCATTCTCATATAACAATCCTCTATCACTTCTGCTGTGCGAATCAAAAATAAAAAATGTATTCAAGTGTTTCATTATTGCAAAAGTATTTCCGCCAAAAGTAACAAAGCATGATTCGTGCATTAACAGACTAGTTTGCAGGGCTTCAAATAAGTTCATAACTATGTCATCTATTCCACTTGCATTTCTTGACCAAAATAATCCGACATATGAATCATCGGCGATACTGAGACTAAATATTTTACCAAATTTTTCTATTTTATCTGGAAGTTCCGATACCAAAATATATCTCTTGTTAATTGATGCCATCGACTGAAGAGAAGCATATAATTCATTACCGGCTATTAATATATTGTCCAAGTCTGCCCTATTCCAACTTTCTAAAGGTTTTACTTTAGTAAACAACATAGACATGGCGCTCATAGCAACACACTGGCTACCACTAAATCTACCGAATAAAGGATTTCCTTGATGGTAACTAGCTAAAACTGGATCTTTCATGTTAATTGGAAAAGTAGGAATGTCTATAATAGTTTCAACTGGTTTATTACACAGGGTAGGTGTTTCGTCATCTGAAGGACTAGTAACATTAATGTTTTCCCTTTTTGGGGGAATGCTATCTTCTTTAACAGAGCTATAGTTCTCACCTGAAGACATGGATGCATTCTGTTCTTTCTTTCTTTCTGTTTTATCTTTATTTTGCTTTGACTTCAAATTATCTATGGGATTAAATCTACGTCGTCTTGCCATTTTTTTTTATTCTGCAAAGAATGTAACAATTTAAGGTTTTCTTTAAAGTAACAAAATAGTCTCCCTTTAGTCTTATTTGATTTCGTGACACCAAAATGGAGTTATCTCCCTTTTGCCTAAAACAAAAATGACACCCTTTCTTCTAATATTAATAAAATTGTGTCTATTACTAGACAAGTCTTTTACGAGACTTTTTGACTTTTTAGTTTATGCTTCTACTTTTATGGTTATATTTAGACTTTTTAGTTTATGCTTCTACATTTATGTGTTGATGATAGTTCAAAAAAAAAAAAAATATGGGCAACACTCCCGAAATCAATAAAAAGTTGGGACCTTAAAGGAATTGGTACACAGGTCCAAGCTAGTACTGAAAAATATATAAATCAAATGGTTATAATCAAAAATATTTTAAATACAATGTTAGCCTATAATAAAATCATATTTTAATGTCCAGATATTATTTTTAAACTTTATACAATTGCTGACACATTTCTTTATTTTCTAATTATTAAAGATCTGACGTTTTATGAGTTAAACACAATGTCAGGAATTAAACAGCAGATATATACTTACGCACAAGGAACTGCTGTGGACTGGTAAGTTGCACTGGAATAGATAAAAAAAGCCAATTAAGATATACTATAGAGCGTCACAAGATTTTTCAAAGTGATCAAGGGAGATAACTTTGGAAGTAATTATGGGAAATCGCTGAAAATCAATGGGCTTCTTTGTCTCATGACCTTAATTACTGTATATCAATTTAAAGTCAATCGGATATTAACTTTGGCCTCTAGCGCGTTCACAAGATTTTTTGAAGTGATCAAGGGTCATAACTCTGGCAGTAATTATCAGAAATCTCTGAAAATCAATAGGATTCTTCTCTTCAATCGGATATTAACTCTGGCCTCTAGACCATCCACAAGACTTTTCATAGTGATAAAGGGCCATAACTCTGGCAGTATTTATCAGAAATCTCTGAAAATCAATTGGATTCTACGTCTCATGACCTTAAACACTGTGTATAAATCTAAAGTCAATCGGATATGCACTTTGGTCTCTAGACCATCCACAAGATTTTTCAAAGTGATCAAGGTCTATAACTTCTTCGTCTCATGACTTTAAATACTGTGTATAAATTTAAAGTCAATCGGATATTAACTTTAGCCTCTAGAGCGTTCACAAGATTTTTCAAAGTGATCAAGGGTCATAAATCAATAGGCTTCTTCGTCTCATGACCTTAAACACTGTGTATAAATTTAAAGTCGATCGGATATTAACTTTAGCCTCTAGTGTGTTCACAAGAAATTGCAGACGATGGACGGACCGATGCGACGGCAATATACGTCCACTATTCCATGTGAGCGTATAAAAATGATTATCTGATGTTAAGACAGGGCCTTCTGTGTCACCAGAAGTACCATACCCCTGACAATATAATGGACATAGACAAACAGTTCTTTCCACAAGTCTGAAATAGAATTACTATTCAAATAAATAGTATATCATACAGACATTTTTCATATCCCTGTGATAAACAGCCAAGTTTAATATTTAGTAAAACAAGGAGAGTATTATTCCAATCACATTTATACAACATTAATATGTTATTATCATTATATAATACATGTTGCTTTTGCCATAATTGTTCAGTAGTGCTTTACAATAATTGCAACAAGTTAAATGAAAACAGAAAATGACAAGCATATAAAACATAAAATGACACAAATAAAATATATAGTCAAAAAAATAAAATGACCAATAAAATAAAAAATCTGATCATTAAATTGGCTCGACAAGTTTTTCTTATTAGCTAAATATTCTTTTAAAAGGTTTGGTCTTCAGCAGATGTTCAAAGGGGTAGGTGGGCTACTCACAACTAGCCATAATGTATCAGAGTTTATTCGAGAGTTTGGGAAAGGCGACTGAAAACGATTCCTCAGATATTCACCAGAAGCAGAAATTTAACAAGGATTAAATTTATAATATTGTAAAATATCTGACAAATAAGTAGCTATATCATATTATTTAAGCATTTAAAAGTAAAATCTGATATTCTATTCCACATACAACTGGTAACCAATGCAATTAAAATTGGAAAGATGTAATGTGGTCATACAGAAAGTGTCTGATACTATTGTAACAGCAGAGTTCTGAACTTTATGGAGGAATACCATGATAATCGAGTTAAATAAGCAATACACCATGTCACAAAACAAATTAAGGTTTTGGTAGTATCAACAGATATTTATAAATTTTACAAACATTACATACATTAAAATGACCAATGTTATAAATATCATTAATTTCCGATTCCATGAGTAATCTATAATCAAAAATGGCACCAATATTTCGAGCAGATTTAGATGGATTAATGTTAGAATTACCTTCTTAAACAGACACATTATTGAATTTGTTGGTTAACATTTCATCCAAGCAGCAAGTATTCTGGTTTATCGTCATTAAGTTTTAAAAGGATTTTACTAGAGACTTTTCATGATAGAGGGCCTGGAAAGCACAGTTTCTAAATTAGATGGGATGGAAAATCGAGGTCCACTGTACTCATTGGCATGCACACAAAAAATCCTTTGTCAGTTGGAATTAGATAGGTACAAGTAGGCCATAGCACCGCTGTCTGGGCAAAATTTCCCCTCATAGCACACCAAATAGGACATGGCAGTCTTCAGTAGTGTAATCGGAGCAGAATAGAATTTGGTGACACCTTTTAAAAATAAATCCAATTATAAGTTATTATCTTGCATCAACAGAACAAACTTACTCTTTGTCTTCTTTCTTCCAACTGCTAACAAACACAGGTTTTATATATTGTAAAGCAAGAAATGGATGCCTGTTTATATGCACAAAGTATGATGTTTTGAAAAACTTTTTGTCACATCCATGTGAACCATACTAATAAATCATTCAGAAATATTTCAATTTGCATACATTCTTTGCTTTACAATATTTTTTTATTAAAAATCAACATTTACATTTTTATATAAAATTCAACAACAAATGAGAAAGTACGCAGTGTTCAACTGAGGATAAGCATATCCTACATTCTGTAAATGGACCACGATATGTATCCTGTTACCTTTGTTAGAGCAACTTGGATACAGCAGACACAAATATAAAATTCAAACTATGGTATTATCAGACAATCAATACGTACTCTACTTGGTGCTTCTGCCTTCTCAAGATTACAAGGGTTTGGCTGTTAAAGGCGGGATAACTGAACAATTTGTTACTTTTGATAAAATGATCATAAATAAAACTCCCAAGGAGAATTATTAAACAAATAAATATCGACACCCTGACTAACGCGGGGCACATATTTAGGCATATACAAAGAAATTAGTATATATAAGTATAGATGTAATCAAAACTTAGTTATAATTCAAACAAACATTATCACAATATCACCCTCTTAACAAATAATAGCACACAGATTAGGATCTTACTTATCCAAAATACGACAAATATAGGACTTTAAGTAATATAAAATACTTTATCAAGCGTTTTTCTATTCTCGATTTATTTTTCAACATAAAAAAGGTCTATGCTAGCTATAAAACCAGATTCCATACATTCCGCATAGTTTCATATTTACGTCCCAATCAAGCCTCCCACCAAAATTGCATTTAGAAGTCTACCTATTACTGCCTTCACAAGATTTCAAGTGTTTAACTGCAAAAGGGGGATAACTGGATAACCCTACAATTTGTGACTTTTTATAAGATTCCACTTCTTGGCAAAATAATACAAAATCTTGACAAAAAGACGCCTTATAAAACAAATATCTTCACCATGATAAATTAGTTTAATATACATGTAATCAAAATTTATCACAACATCAGCCTGTTAACAAATAATACATAACATGGTTATGATCAATACCATAGAAAGATAACTACAAATTTAAAGATAGGTTGCCAGGCAACGAAACATACGCCAACAGCAGCTAAATCGTCCGGGCAGTCAAAAAGGGTTGTCGCATATTTTTACTTTTTTTGGTAATGAAACATTTGTAATACACTAAAATCTGATTAAGAGTAACAACTCATTATGTAATTATCTGAAAATCATTAGAATTTGTTTGCTTTTTATAAAAGTTTTGCCCCACACTAACTATTAGTATAGGAAACATTTAATATCATGGATTTAGCTGTTCAGTTATCAAAATTCATTGATTTGAAAATCAAAATACTTGTTCCTTTCAACAACTTAAACTCTGTGTATCAATCTGAAGTCAATCGGATGATAAGTTTGGCCTCTATAGCATCACAAGGTTTTTTGAAGTCGTCCAAAATCAATAGACTTCTTCGTCTCATGACCTTAAACAGTGTGTGTGTATTTAAAGTCAATCGGGTATCAACTTTGGCCGCTAGAGCGTCCGCAGGATTTTTTGAAGTGATCAAGGGTCATAACTCTGGCACTAATTAATCAATCGGATATTAACTTTGGCCTCTAGAGCATCCACAAGATTTTTTGAAGTAATCAAGGGCCACAACTCTGGCACTAATTATCTGAAATTGCTGAAAATCAATAGGCTTCTTCGTCTTATGACCTTAAACACTGTGTATAAATCTAAAGTCAATTGGATATAAACTTTGGCCTTTAGAGCGTCCACAAGATTTTTTTAAAGTGATCAAGGGCCATAACTCTGGCACTAATTATCGGAAATCGCTGAAAATCAACAGGCTTCTTCGTCTTATGACCTTAAACACTCTGTATAAATTCAAAGCCAATCGGATATTAACTTTGGCCTCTAGGGCGTCCACAGGATTTTTTGAAGTGATCAAGGGTCATAACTCTGGCACTAATTACCAGAAATCGCTGAAAATCAATAGGCTTCTTCGTCTTGTGCCCTTAAAACACTGTGTATAAATTTGAAGTCAATCAGATATTAACTTTGGCCTCTAGAGCATCCACAAGATTTTTTGAAGTAATCAAGGGCCACAACTCTGGCACTAATTATCGGAAATCGCTGAAAATCAATAGGCTTCTTTGTCTCATGACCTTAAACACTGTGTATAAATTTAAAGTCAATCGGATATTAACTTTGGCCTTTAGAGCGTCCACAAGATTTTTTTAAGTGATCAAGGGCCATAACTCTGGTAGTTATTATCGGAAATCGCTGAAAATCAATAGGCTTCTTCGTCTCATGACCTTAAACACTGTGTATAAATTCAAAGCCAATCGGATATTAACTTTGGCCTCTAGAGCGTCCACAAGATTTTTTGAAGTGATCAAGGGCCATAACTCTGGTATTATTATCGGAAATCGCTGAAAAACAATAGGCTTCTTCGTCTCAATACCTTAAACACTGTGTATAAATTTAAAGTCAATCGGATATTAACTTTAGCCTCTAGAGCGTCCACAAGCAATTGTGGACGCCGGACGGCCGGACGGACGGGGGCGACGACAATGTACGACCACATTTCAATGTGGGCGTATAAAAACGTCACTTTAGCAAAGTAAATCCAATATGGTTAATGTGTCTATCATCACTGTATAGGTACAAAGTACAGTAACCTATATATTACGTAGATATATTTACACTTAGCATACCTGATATATGTAATGTGCAATAATAATCTCTTTGTTCTACTACTACTAGACATTGCCAACAGCAGCTAATCCAAAAAGAAAACTTGAATGTTAACTAAATTTGATGAAGAATGGAGAACCTTGAAGAGATCTGATACATAAGATTTTTAACAATACACTGTGGAAATACGCTCACAATGCAGTCATGTCTCAACAACAGCTTAGATGAAATTAGATATTGACTGTGACGTCAAAAGGCTCCGATTGCATTACTAATATATAAATGATATACCTGTAGAATAGTTCCTTGAAGCTCAAAAATAAGCTATACAAACAGCCAGATATTTGCAAAGCAATAAATATTTTAAATACTTCGAAAATCAAGAATATTGAATATTTATATAAATTTGTGAATCATGATTTCAAATCTATATCTAGATAATGTGTAATAAATAGATAGTGTCTTATTCACAAATTCATGCTGAATATCGAATATGCAACCATGTGGTTACTGACTTAGTCACTGTGGTGGTTCATTTGCTGGCATTTTATAAAGGGCCACTGTTCCTGTCCACCAACATTACATATATAACAGAACTGGTTGATATTATAAGTTATTCTCTGTGAAACAGAATGATAACTATACTTACATAAAAAAATGATACAAGTATCACTATGATAATATGCACAATGTCTTGAAGATGATATCTAAAATATATAAAAACATTTATATTAAAGATACATTATGGGAGATAAGATAAAGAGTTGGCAGTTCTCACTATAATAGTTAGAGATAGGTTGCCAGGCAACGAAACATATGCCCACAGCAGCTAAATCATCCGGGCAGTAAACAAGAGTTGTCGCATATTTTTACTTTTGTTTCGGTAATGAAAAATATATTATAATACACTAAAATCTGGTTAAGAATAACAACTCATTAATTAATTATCAGAAAATCATTAGAATTTGTTGGGGTTTTATCAAGTTCTTCCCCATGCAAACGTTGAGTATACGGAACATTTCATATCATGAATTTAGCTAAATCATCTGAATCGAACACAATATGTATCTATTCAGTAATTCTTCAAATGTATGCACACCAGCAACTTTGTGAAGTCAGGCAAAATGCTGTTCTAGATCTTGTGATCTAAATCCATGGAGCAAAAACTCTTTGAATATTGATTTAAAACCCTGAATTTTGATAGCTTTTATTTCTATGACTGATCGAAAAATACCACACCAATCTTTCTATGAAATATAAGAAACTGTGCATTGTTTATAGGCAGGGGCAGTAACTATCAAATCCACCAGATAAAACATCAGTAGGCAAACAAATCATTTTAATAGCGTATCTGAACAATCAGTTAAGATTAAAAAACAATCTCAAAACTGTGACCTGTAATGTGTTTGCAAGATTTATCAACGGACAGACTGACCTATTCCAACGTACGGTCAATATTCTCACACAGTTTAACTAAAATATTAATAAACTTACTGGTAAAACCTGTCAAACAGTTCCTTTAACCTTAAAACCAAACTGATGACAAGTAGCTAATTATCTGTAAAAAACAAAAAAGTTTTATAATATTGAAATTCCTGAGGCCTAAATTAATACCTAAAACACTTACTCGATCGCCCTATTTTTGGGAGCAACAATCAGACCCATAACGTTTTGTTTACATTAATTAGAAAATGCTCATCAATACCATTGACCCAAAAGGATTGACGCATATACCCTGTACCCATTTTAATAGATCCTGCAAGAGCAGGGGGACAAAAAGGAATTTGACCAGGGCAGCTGTGTGAGAAAGAGAAATAGGGTTGACACAAACTATTTCAAGACTAATTAATAAATAACTTGGGCCTAGGGGTCTTTACCAGTAGGGCGCAAGATGAACCTACTCTTTTTCATGTACAATCTCTGGATCCAAACCACGTCACTTAACTCAATGACAGACCTTATGATCTAAACCTGTAAATTCGAGACCCCGGAGGACAGGCCATTGTACTCCTTTGTCATGTAAAACCTTGGATCAAAACCACAACACTTCACTTTTTTATATTTCATTCTACATTAAGAATAAACATTGTACTTACCGAACAAAAACCACTTGAATTTCTAAGATTAACTGAAATTTATAATACAGCAGAGCATTACTTTATATATATTTCAGTACCAAAGCAATAAGTCAACAGTTAAACATAAACAAAATAATTTGGCCAGGAAAGTGGTAAGGGAGAGGGAGAAATGGGTATAAAGTCCTGCGGTCATTTTTGGTCCTAACGTATGATACAAATTTTTAATTATAATTTGCTTGTGCAAAGGCATCTTTGAGAGTTTGATCAATCTGGAGTGCCCAGAGAAAACCCATGTAATTGGGAAGTGACTCTACATGTACAACCTTTGTACCTAAACCACACCATTTGACTCAAGGACAGATCTCGTGATCTAAACCTTTAACTTTGTAAACTAGAGAACCCTGTGGACAGACGATTCTACTCCTTTGTCACCTAAACCCTTGGAACAAAACTACAACACTTCACTTTTTTCATATTTCATTCCACGACAAAAATAAACATTGTACTTTTACAATGTCAGCCCTTATAAGATTTGCTGGCATTTTATAAAGGGCCACTGTTCCTGTCCACCAACATTACATATATAACAGAACTGGTTGATATTATAAGTTATTCTCTGTGAAACAGAATGATAACTATACTTACATAAAAAAATGATACAAGTATCACTATGATAATATGCACAATGTCTTGAAGACGATATCTAAAATATATAAAAACATTTATATTAAAGATACATTATGGGAGATAAGATAAAGAGTTGGCAGTTCTCACTATAATAGTTAGAGATAGGTTGCCAGGCAACGAAACATATGCCCACAGCAGCTAAATCATCCGGGCAGTAAACAAGAGTTGTCGCATATTTTTACTTTTGTTTCGGTAATGAAAAATATATTATAATACACTAAAATCTGGTTAAGAATAACAACTCATTAATTAATTATCAGAAAATCATTAGAATTTGTTGGGGTTTTATCAAGTTCTTCCCCATGCAAACGTTGAGTATACGGAACATTTCATATCATGAATTTAGCTAAATCATCTGAATCGAACACAATATGTATCTATTCAGTAATTCTTCAAATGTATGCACACCAGCAACTTTGTGAAGTCAGGCAAAATGCTGTTCTAGATCTTGTGATCTAAATCCATGGAGCAAAAACTCTTTGAATATTGATTTAAAACCCTGAATTTTGATAGCTTTTATTTCTATGACTGATCGAAAAATACCACACCAATCTTTCTATGAAATATAAGAAACTGTGCATTGTTTATAGGCAGGGGCAGTAACTATCAAATCCACCAGATAAAACATCAGTAGGCAAACAAATCATTTTAATAGCGTATCTGAACAATCAGTTAAGATTAAAAAACAATCTCAAAACTGTGACCTGTAATGTGTTTGCAAGATTTATCAACGGACAGACTGACCTATTCCAACGTACGGTCAATATTCTCACACAGTTTAACTAAAATATTAATAAACTTACTGGTAAAACCTGTCAAACAGTTCCTTTAACCTTAAAACCAAACTGATGACAAGTAGCTAATTATCTGTAAAAAACAAAAAAGTTTTATAATATTGAAATTCCTGAGGCCTAAATTAATACCTAAAACACTTACTCGATCGCCCTATTTTTGGGAGCAACAATCAGACCCATAACGTTTTGTTTACATTAATTAGAAAATGCTCATCAATACCATTGACCCAAAAGGATTGACGCACATACCCTGTACCCATTTTAATAGATCCTGCAAGAGCAGGGGGACAAAAAGGAATTTGACCAGGGCAGCTGAGTGAGAAAGAGAAATAGGGTTGACACAAACTATTTCAAGACTAACTTTTGTACAATTTTAAATTAATAAATAGCTTGGGCCTAGGGGTCTTTACCAGTAGGGCGCAAGATGAACCTACTCTTTTTCATGTACAATCTCTGGATCCAAACCACGTCACTTAACTCAATGACAGACCTTATGATCTAAACCTGTAAATTCGAGACCCCGGAGGACAGGCCATTGTACTCCTTTGTCATGTAAAACCTTGGATCAAAACCACAACACTTCACTTTTTTATATTTCATTCTACATTAAGAATAAACATTGTACTTACCGAACAAAAACCACTTGAATTTCTAAGATTAACTGAAATTTATAATACAGCAGAGCATTACTTTATATATATTTCAGTACCAAAGCAATAAGTCAACAGTTAAACATAAACAAAATAATTTGGCCAGGAAAGTGGTAAGGGAGAGGGAGAAATGGGTATAAAGTCCCGCGGTCATTTTTGGTCCTAACGTATGATACAAATTTTTAATTATAATTTGCTTGTGCAAAGGCATCTTTGAGAGTTTGATCAATCTGGAGTGCCCAGAGAAAACCCATGTAATTGGGAAGTGACTCTACATGTACAACCTTTGTACCTAAACCACACCATTTGACTCAAGGACAGATCTCGTGATCTAAACCTTTAACTTTGTAAACTAGAGAACCCTGTGGACAGACGATTCTACTCCTTTGTCACCTAAACCCTTGGAACAAAACTACAACACTTCACCTTTTTCATATTTCATTCCACGACAAAAATAAACATTGTACTTTTACAATGTCAGCCCTTATAAGATTTGAATACAGATTGTAGGCCTACTTACCATAAAAGTGAAATTTAAATTAAAACACAATATTAGGCTACTATTTGCTTGCTCGCATAGGTCTTCTAGTGGCAAAAAAACGGAGAAACTGCCCATGGTTGCATAGACATCCCTAAACAAATTAGTTACATATGTGATTCCTACATTTATAATGTACGGTACAGTAGAATCAGTCCACAATAAATTGCCCCCTGAAGATAGCCTTTGATTTCATCTTTTTAATAAACAGTCACCGTATTTTCTATCTGTACACAAAATAAGAGCCAAGTAGAAAACATACTAGAAAATACCTGGGGACTATGGCAGCCATACCGACATCGAACCCTTGAGTCAGTAGCTTACTCAGTGAACCACCGTGGGCCACTCAATATCAAACATCAAATGTTGAAATGAGGACTTAAATATCTCAGATATGCATAGTATAATAATTGGCTCGAAAAATATTTATGTCAATAACTAACTGGCCAGGACAGTAGCCTCCTGATTAAAAAAAGGGGGTTTTAAATGGCCAACAAAAAATGGTAGTAAATTAGATCATCTAATAGATGAAATAGGCTGACTAAACAAGTCCATAAGACACGAAGGACGAAGAAAATATTATATCAAACTATTTACAACAGAATTTATATTTAGTAGCCCCCATGAATGCATTTTGTGTTTAGTAAGATGCATAGTAGAAAAACACCCATTTTCCCAACAATTTGGTGTGAGAATTCAAAATTTGCCTCAAAGTAAACACAGTCTTGGTTACCAAGAAGTCCAAATAAAATAAATGTGTAATATGTTCAGACTATATGGATATGCGAGACTACAAATCATAAAACTTTTAATTCTTCAATTTCAAAGATAAACAACATATATTCATTGCTTTTTTGTATTTAAATCATTGAATAACATATTATAAATTATAATAATTGCATTTAGGTACCCAAACGTGTAATATTTATGTAAATAATTGATAAAAAAATTCACTTTGAAAAACGTGCTTACCATTAAAGTTAAAGCTGGCGTTGAAAGAAGACTTACCACAGTCTCAATATCCGTCGTCTTACCGAAGCGTAACAATGAATACGTGATCACGCTCTGGCAAGTAGAACGCCCATTTTGGTTAAATAAATTCACATTTTATAACTAATGTCAATATTTGACAGCAATAAAAATAATACAACGAAAGCGTGAAGGAACTGAGTATTTCTTATACGTTTTCAAGCATGTTCCGTAACATTTTAAGATTTTATTTTTCATTTCGGAAAGTAATAATGTTAAAAACAATAGGACTATTAGGACGATGTATTGTTTATGCAGTTAAGAATTGATACACAATCTGTACGTATTACCAACGTTTGGATCATATTACGTATACATTAGAAATGGTTCCACTACTGCTGTCTTCCGTCTTACTCCAGTCGCAGTAGTGGTTTTTCCTACCGAGTTCCTTTGCGCTTAATTTACAAATAAACTGACCCAAAACAGTACTGCACGCAGCTTAACATATAATAAATCAATTCTTATTGAAATAAAATTATAAAGGTGAGGCCGGAAAATCTGGATGAACTTTCTCGGCCAATGCAGGGATACCCGACCTCCAGCGTCTTAGCGATCCAGCGTCTTACCAACTTAGCCACCGTGCCCCCCCCCCTCTACCACACACGATACATTTTTACAATTAGGAGCATGTTTACAGGTCTTTTTCTCGAATAACATCATTAATTTACATGTTATTGACATCAAATCTTTAACATACACGAAACCAGAAAATTGGCAATGTCTCATTGAAAATTCAATAAAGTTTTCAAACGGTTACATTTGAGTAGCTGACATGAACACGATTCCGAGGTCCCGTGTACAAACCGGTGTGACCGTAAAAGATACCTTGGTATTTGGAATTCTATATAAGAGTAGGCTAGCGCAGCTGTACTGGCGTGTTTAGATGTCTAATATTTTTGAGGGAACTTCTTCTATGGAGAAGCTAATCGATATCTTTGTGTATCAAACCTACGTAAAGTATCAGGACTTGCCAAAAAATTGGCAATAGACATCGACAAATGTCGGAAATTGTCATAATCGGAACGTTTTGCATACGTATATATAAGGAATATATAGAGAGCTATTTTTCAAAGTGGTAACATATTGAAATAGGGGTGTTTTATTGTTAACCAAAATATGGGATAGGTGCTTCTTGAGTGACAATAATTCATTTTGGTAAATAGCATTTTTTTCTCCTCTCGATACCAGTGAAAATGTATAAGGAAGTCGCCTCTCAATGTCAGTAATGAAAAGTTAATGCCCGTAAGTATGACATAGAGTTTTGGGTGTCATCTGCGACTTAATATACTTTTTTTGGTCCATTCGGAAAACTGATTTTATTATTCCTTTTACAATTCGTGTAGAGTTCTAAATATTAATTTTCTCATGTTTTAAAGTGTTAGTACTTATAAATATCGCGAAAGTTGTGAAGGCACCAGACGTGATGAAAATCTTTAACGTGCACCAATGAAAATCGGTCCTAATTATGTCAATTTTAAACCGATTTTCGAAAGTTATATTTTTGTACAGTCGGGGTTATCGAGAATGCTAGCTATATCGGTCGAATTGAGCAACCGAACCGTTCTCTTTTTTTTTTAATTTGGAAATTTACTAAAATTGTTATTTCTTGGAATTTAGATTTTTCGATTATATATTTGGATTTTTGACGTCTGTCCGATTCTACAAATCTGGGATTATTATGATGTGAACAGTTCAACTTCTTTTTTCAATTTATTTCTATCGTAATGCGCAGCTCATGGACGTCTAAATATGCCAGTTATGCAGGTGTGTTTATGCCATTAGGAGTATCTGTAAGGGGAATATTCTTTGAATCGCATCTGTCAACCCGTCGATCTTGTGGTCAAGGTGAAAGCCTTCAGTCCTGCGAGCAGGTCTAGTTAGGCTTTCACCATTTTTAAATGGTGAAAGACTATTGTTATTACTAAGATTATTATTATTATTTTTTTTTTATTGGGGGAAGCTAGATCTCAGAAACTATAAGGGATAGAGGTCTGAAATTTGATTTTCACTCGGGAAACTGGGTGGTGGTTAGTGCTTAAATGTAAAACGAAATTTGTGCGCATAGCGGAAATGCGTCAAATCTTTAGCGTGCACGCAAATTGAAAATCTACCATAATTCTGCTAATTCTTAACCGGTTTTTTTAAAATTTACATTTTTGGTTAGCTGGAGACATTTCCTAGAAGACAGCAGTTCAAATACGTAGAATTTGGAAACTTTGTCGCTTTCAATTTTTGGGTGAAAAATGGAAAATTTTCAAAATTTTCTAAAATTGTTATTTTTGGGAATTTAGAAATATAACTTATATTTTTGGATAGCTGACATCAATCCGATTCCAACAATCTAAGTTTTGTTCTGAAATATTAACTTTGATTTTTCACTTTTTTACGAATTTTGGTCAAATCGTAGAGTTCTTATTTTTTTAAAACGACGCCTACGATTTTTCTGAAACTTCAGGAATATGAAGTCGGGAGTCGTCTCCAGTCCTTTGACTATGGATGAAAATGCTCTAATCACCGGAAGTGGTCAATAAATGTATCCAAACTTTGACAAAATTCTGAAAAATGGGTGCCTGTGCGCAAAGTGCGATGTTTCAATTGGCTGTTTACTGAGTAGCTAAAGTACAATGTCATTTGATAGCCACATAAAATATCTACAAGATGGTACCACAGCGACAAGTTTCTTTTTCAAACTTAAAAAGTTATAGGACTTTGAAAAGTAAGGTTTTTTACGATTTCGAGCAATTTTAAACGCATGTTTCTCGGAAAAGCCGCCTACGATTTTTTTAAAACTTTCTCATTCGAGAGTCTTATAGGTGGTGTATTGTGTGAAACCATTGTACAATTTCTCTAAATGTCATGAGTAGTCGAAAAACGAGATTGAAAATCCAAAACGTCGCATTTTTACCATTTGGAGCATTTTTAGACGTCTTTTTCTCGAAAAGTCAACGTAATTTTTTTTTTGAAATTCTTCTACAGAGAGTTTTATCGGTAGTCTTAGGTATGAAACCATTGCGCAACAGTTGGAAATATCAGGAGTATGAGAACAAAAGGATCGAAAATTGAAAACGTCACCTTTCATTGTTAAGCGAAACATGCAGTAAGAGTTGATACAATCTGTACGTTTTACCAACGTTTAGAGCATATTCAAAATTCCCCATTTCTCTCACAGTGACGATATTTGAGCTAAAAGTATTTCAACTTTGAGTGTTGACTTATATTCAAAATATGGGTTTAGTGACCCTGTAACAGAAATAATTGATTTCTGTGTGTAATAATTAGTCTTTGAATTAATATTGTTTCTTCTTTGTCAAAATTACCTCATAACCGTAATCATCTCGAAACAAATCGACGGCTCGCGCTGTTTAAAAGGAAATACAATTATCAATAGTTTGCAGTTGTATCTTGCAGTAGTATCGTGCAGACAGAAGTACGAATATTGCACCTGTGATAGAAGGCATGATGTAGTTTGAGATTGGGCCCTATCTCTAATTAAAGATAAAATTTTATATGTTGGTGACGTCAAATCTTTAACGTGCACGAAATCCGAAAATTGGCGATATTTCATTGAATATAAAATCAATTTTTGAACCAGTTACATATTTGAGTAGCTGACATGAAAACGCGATTCCGAAGTCCCGTGTACACATTGGTGTGACATCGACAAAAGTCCGAATTGGTCATAATTGGAACGTTTTGCATACGTATAAAGCATATATAGAGAGATTTTTTTAAAAAGTGGCAATATTTGAACAAAGTGTGTTTTAATAGTAACCAATATCTGTTACTGGTGCTTCTAGAGTGATAATAATTGGTTTTAGTAAATAATAGTTAACCCCTGAAATTAATATCGCAGGATTTTTGTCTCCATGACGTCATCATTTGATACCAGTGAAAATAAACCTCTCTGTTGAAGCTATTTATAACGATGGCACTCCTCCATATAAATGCTGAAAAATTAATGTTGAATGTATGATTCTGGGTTTTGGTTATTATTTGACACTTACGATACTTTTTTGTCCCAATTGGAAAACTCGGGTTTTTTTTATTCTCGTGTAGATCTCTGAAACTAAAACAGATAGAGTTTTGAATATTGATTTTTCCCATATTTTAAACATTTAGTACTTAGAACTATTGCGAAAGTTGTGAACCAGACCGGAAGTGATGTAAACCTTTAACGTGCACGAATGAACATCGGTTCTAATTATGTCAATTCCCAACCGATTTTCGAAAAAAATATATTTTTGTACAGCCGGGGATATTGCGGATTTGATAAAGGTCGGATTGAGATAACCATGTCGTTCTCAGTTGAGATAACCAGTTTGAGCATGGACTCTATCTGTAATAAATATTAAATTTTTATATGTTACATGTAGTGACGTCAAATCTTTAACGTGCACGAAATCAGAAAATTGTAAATATTTCATCGAATATTAAGTCAATTTTTGAACCAGTTGCATATTTGATTAGTTGATATGGACGTGATTCCAAAGTCCCGTGTACACATTGGTGTGACATTGGCAACAGTCCGAGTTGGTCATAATCGGAACGTTTTGCCTACGTATAAAGCATTATATAGAGAGCTTTTTTTGAAAGAGGCAATATTTGAACTAAAGGTGTTTTACTGGTAACCAATATCTGGTAATGCTGCTCCTAGGATGAAAATAATTTATTTTAGTCAATAACAGTTACTCCGGAAATTCTTATCCCAGGTTTTTGTCTACATGACGTCATCATTTGATACCAGCGAAAATGACGCTATTTACTGAAGCTATTTATAAGGAAGGCACCCCTCTGTACAAATGTTGAAAAGTTTATGTTGAAAGGTATGATTCCTGGTTTTGGTTATTATCTGACACGATTTTTTTTTGGTCCCATTTGGAAAACTGTTTTTTTTTTTATTCTCGTGTAGATCTCTGAAAGTAAAACAGATAGAGTTCTGAATAATGATTTTTCCTATGTTTTAAGCAGTAAGTACTTAGAAGTATTGCGAAAGTTCTGAACAGACCTGAAGTGAAGTAAATCTTTAACGTGCATAAATGAAAATAGGTCCTAATAATCTCAATTCCCAACCGATTTTCGAAAAAGTTATATTTTTGTAGAGCCGGGAATATTGCGGATGAGATATAGGTCGAATTGCAATACCACGCAGTTCTCTTTTTTTCCTGAAAATTTGAAAATGTACTAAAATTGTAATTTTTTTTTTTAGAATCTTTGCGTTTTTGATTGCGTATTTAGATTTCTGGCGCCTGTAGGATTCTACCGATCCAAGTTCATAGTTGTTCAACTATATTTTTCACTTTCCTTCTATCGTAATGCGCATGCACAGAAAGTGTCAATGTCTGAGTTGTTTAAGTGTGTGTGTGTGTGTGTGTGTGTGTGTGTGTGTGTGTTTTAAGGGGTGAGTGGTAGGCATTTTGTGCTGCCTTGGGTAAGGTGAAAGCCTTCAGCCTTGCAAGCAAGTCTAGTAGGTAATTGGTTTTCCCCCAAAACCAATTACAAAACGCGTTATACGTTTAACTCAAATGGGGAAGCTTAAATCTCAGAAACTATTTAAACGAATGTTATGAAACTCTGGAATTAAATTAACTGTTTCATGTATTAGTGCTTAAATGTAAAACGAAATTACCAAAATATCCCGCTTTTGTAGAATCTGTAACGTGCACGAAATTTAAAAATCGGCTATAAGTCTTTTAGTTCTTAATCGATTTTTCAAAAAGTTATATTTTTCGATACTAGGAAACATTGGCGAGAAGACAGGGGTTCAAAATCTTTGAATTTTGAAACTTTGTCGTTTTCATTTTTTGGGTGAAAATTGGAAAATTTCATAAAATTGTTATTTTTGGGAATTTTGAAATTTGACTTATATTTTTGGATAGCTGACCTTAAAACGATTCCAACAATATAAGTTTTGTTCTGAAATGTTAACTTTGATTTTTCACTTTTTTTCACATTTTGGTCAAATCGTAGAGTTCTTATTTTTTTAAAACGGCGCCTACGATTTTTCTGAAACTTCAGGAATATGAAGTCGAAGGACCAAACCAGTCCATGAACTATAAATGAAAATCCTCTAATCACCGGAAGTGGTCAAGAAAAGTATCCAAATTTTGACAAAATTCTGAAAAATTGGTGCCTGTGCGGAAAATGCGATGTATTCATTGTGTGTTTGCCAATTAAATAATGTTTTATATCATTGAATAGTCTATTGAATTATCTATCCGATGATACTACAGCGACAAGTTTCTATCAAAAATTGAAAAAGTTATAGGACTTTGAAAAGTAAGAGTTTTTACGATTTCGAGCAATTTTAAACGCATGTTTCTCGAAAACGCCGCCTACGATTTTTTTAAAACTTTCTCAGTCGAGAGCCTAATGGGGGGTGTATTGTGTGAAACCATTGTACAATTTCTCTAAATGTCATGAGTAGTCGAAAAACGAGATAGAAAATCAAAAACGTTGCATTTTTACCATTTGGAGCATATTTGGAGGTCTTTTTCTCGAAAAGTCAACGTAATTTTTTTTTGGAACTTCGTCTACAGAGAGTTTTATCGGTAGTCTTATGTTTGAAACCATTGTGCAACAATTAGAAATATCAGGAGTATGAGAACAAAGAGATCGAAAACTGAAAACGTCACCTTTCATTGTTAAGCGAAACATGCAGTAAGAGTTGATACAATCTGTACGTTTTACCAACGTTTAGAGCATATCAAAATTACCCATTTCTCTCACAGTGACAATATTTGAGCTAAAAGTATTTCAACTTTGAATGTTTACTTATATTCAAAATATGGGTTTAGTGACCCTGTAACAGAAATAAATGATTTCTGTGTGTAATAATTAGTCTTTGAATTAATATTCTTTCTTCTTTGTCAAAATTACCTCATAACCGTAATCATCTCGACACAAATCGACGGCTCGCGCTGTTTAAAAGGAAATCCAATTATCATCAGGTTGCAGTTGTATCTTGCAGTAGTGTCGTGCAGAAGTACGAATATTGCACCTGTGATAGAAAGCATGATGTATTTTGAGCTTGGGCCCTATCTCTAATTAAAGATAAATTTTTATATGTTAGTGACGTCAAATCATTAACGTGCACGAAATCAGAATATTGTCGATATTTCATTGAATATTCAATTTAGTTTTGAACCAGTTACATATTTGAGTAGCTTACCTGAGCGCGATTCCAAAGTTCCGTGTAACACATTGGTGTGACATCGACAAAAGTCCGAATTGGTTATAAATGGAACGTTTTGCATACGTATAAAGCATATATAGAGAGCTTTTTTTAAAACTGGCAATATTTGAACAAAGTGTGTTTGAATAGTAACCAATATCTGGTACTTGTGCTTCTATAATGAAAATAACTCATTTTTGTAATTCACAGTTAGTCCTGAAATTAATATCCCAGGTTTTATGTCTACATGACGTCATCATTTGATACCAGTGAAAATGAAGCTTTCTGTCGAAGTCATTTATAAATAAAGTACCCCTCAAATTCAATGTTGAACAATTAATGTTGAAAGGTGCGATTTTGCGTTTTGGTTATTACCTTGATACTTAAGGTATTTTTTTTTTGTCTCATTCGGAAAACTGTTTTTTTTTCTGTAGTCGTTTAGATCTCTGAAACTAAAACAGATAAAGTTTTGAATATTGATTTTTCCTATGTTTTAAACATTTAGTACTTAGAACTATTGCGACAGTTGTGGACCAGACCGGAAGTGATGTAAATCTTTAACGTGCACGAATGAAAATCGGTTCTAATTATGTCAATTCCCAACCGATTTTCGAAAAAGTTATATTTTTGTAGAGCCGGGGATATTGCGGATGAGATATAGGTCGAATTGCAATACCACGCAGTTCTCTTTTCTTCCTGAAAATTTGAAAATGTACTAAAATTGTAATTTTTTTTTTTTAGAATTTTTGCGTTTTTGATTGCGTATTTAGATTTCTGGCGTTTGTAGGATTCTACCGATCCAAGTTCATAATTGTTCAACTATATTTTTCACTTTCCTTCTATCGTAATGCGCATGCACAGAAAGTGTCAATGTCTGAGTTGTTTAAGCGTGTGTGTGTGTGTGTGTGTTTTAAGGGGTGAGTGGTAGGCAATTTGTGCTGCCTTGGGTAAGGTGAAAGCCTTCAGCCTTGCAAGCAAGTCTAGTTAGGCTTTCACCATTTTTCAATGGTGAAAGACTATTGTTATTACTAAGATTATTATTATTATTTTTTTTTTATTGGGGGAAGCTAGATCTCAGAAACTATAAGGGATAGAGGTCTGAAATTTGATTTTCACTCGGGAAACTGGGTGGTGGTTAGTGCTTAAATGTAAAACGAAATTTGTGCGCATAGCGGAAATGCGTCAAATCTTTAGCGTGCACGCAAATTGAAAATCTACTATAATTCTGCTAATTCTCAACCGATTTTTTTAAAATTTACATTTTTGGTTAGCTGGAGACATTTCCTAGAAGACAGCAGTTCAAATACGTAGAATTTGGAAACTTTGTCGCTTTCAATTTTTGGGTGAAAAATGGAAAATTTTCAAAATTTTCTAAAATTGTTATTTTTGGGAATTTAGAAATATAACTTATATTTTTGGATAGCTGACATCAATCCGATTCCAACAATATAAGTTTTGTTCTGAAATATTAACTTTGATTTTTCACTTTTTTACGCATTTTGGTCAAATCGTAGAGTTCTTATTTTTTTAAAACGACGCCTACGATTTTTCTGAAACTTCAGGAATATGAAGTCGGGAGTCGTCTCCAGTCCTTAGACTATGGATGAAAATGCTATAATCACCGGAAGTGGTCAATAAATGTATCCAAACTTTGACAAAATTCTGAAAAATGGGTGCCTGTGCGCAAAGTGCGATGTTTCAATTGGCTGTTTACTGAGTAGCTAAAGTACAACGTCATTTGATAGCCACATAAAATATCTACAAGATAGTACCACAGCGACAAGTTTCTTTTTCAAACTTAAAAAGTTATAGGACTTTGAAAAGTAAGGTTTTTTACGATTTCGAGCAATTTTAAACGCATGTTTCTCGGAAAAGCCGCCTACGATTTTTTTAAAACTTTCTCATTCGAGAGTCTTATAGGTGGTGTATTGTGTGAAACCATTGTACAATTTCTCTAAATGTCATGAGTAGTCGAAAAACGAGATTGAAAATCCAAAACGTCGTATTTTTACCATTTGGAGCATTTTTAGACGTCTTTTTCTCGAAAAGTCAACGTAATTTTTTTTTTTGAACTTCTTCTACAGAGAGTTTTATCGGTGGTCTTAGGTATGAAACCATTGCGCAACAGTTGGAAATATCAGGAGTATGAGAACAAAAGGATCGAAAATTGAAAACGTCACCTTTCATTGTTAAGCGAAACATGCAGTAAGAGTTGATACAATCTGTACGTTTTACCAACGTTTAGAGCATATTCAAAATTCCCCATTTCTCTCACAGTGACGATATTTGAGCTAAAAGTATTTCAACTTTGAGTGTTGACTTATATTCAAAATATGGGTTTAGTGACCCTGTAACAGAAATAATTGATTTCTGTGTGTAATAATTAGTCTTTGAATTAATATTGTTTCTTCTTTGTCAAAATTACCTCATAACCGTAATCATCTCGACACAAATCGACGGCTCGCGCTGTTTAAAAGGAAATACAATTATCAATAGTTTGCAATTGTATCTTGCAGTAGTATCGTGCAGAAGTACGAATATTGCACCTGTGATAGAAGGCATGATGTAGTTTGAGATTGGGCCCTATCTCTGATTAAAGATAAAATTTTATATGTTGGTGACGTCAAATCTTTAACGTGCACGAAATCCGAAAATTGGCGATATTTCATTGAATATAAAATCAATTTTTGACCCAGTTACATATTTGAGTAGCTGACATGAAAACGCGATTCCGAAGTCCCGTGTACACATTGGTGTGACATCGACAAAAGTCCGAATTGGTCATAATTGGAACGTTTTGCATACGTATAAAGCATATATAGAGAGATTTTTTAAAAAGTGGCAATATTTGAACAAAGTGTGTTTTAATAGTAACCAATATCTGTTACTGGTGCTTCTAGAGTGACAATAATTGGTTTTAGTAAATAATAGTTAACCCCTGAAATTAATATCGCAGGATTTTTGTCTCCGTGACGTCATCATTTGATACCAGTGAAAATAAACCTCTCTGTTGAAGCTATTTATAACGATGGCACTCCTCCGTATAAATGCTGAAAAATTAATGTTGAATGTATGATTCTGGGTTTTGGTTATTATTTGACACTTACGATACTTTTTTGTCCCAATTGGAAAACTCGTTTTTTTTTATTCTCGTGTAGATCTCTGAAACTAAAACAGATAGAGATTTTGAATATTGATTTTTCCCATATTTTAAACATTTAGTACTTAGAACTATTGCGAAAGTTGTGAACCAGACCGGAAGTGATGTAAACCTTTAACGTGCACGAATAAAAATCGGTTCTAATTATGTCAATTCCCAACCGATTTTCGAAAAAAAGTATATTTTTGTACAGCCGGGGATATTGCGGATTTGATAAAGGTCGAATTGAGATAACCATGTCGTTCTCAGTTGAGATAACCAGTTTGAGCATGGACTCTATCTGTAATAAATATTAAATTTTTATATGTTACATGTAGTGACGTCAAATCTTTAACGTGCACGAAATCAGAAAATTGTAGATATTTCATCGAATATTAAGTCAATTTTTGAACCAGTTGCATATTTGATTAGTTGATATGGACGTGATTCCAAAGTCCCGTGTACACATTGGTGTGACATTGGCAACAGTCCGAGTTGGTCATAATCGGAACGTTTTGCCTACGTATAAAGCATTATATAGAGAGCTTTTTTTGAAAGAGGCAATATTTGAACTAAAGGTGTTTTACTGGTAACCAATATCTGGTAATGCTGCTCCTAGGATGAAAATTTATTTTAGTCAATAACAGTTACTCCGGAAATTCTTATCCCAGGTTTTTGTCTACGTGACGTCATCATTTGATACCAGCGAAAATGACGCTATTTACTGAAGCTATTTATAAGGAAGGCACCCCTCTGGACAAATGTTGAAAAGTTTATGTTGAAAGGTATGATTCCTGGTTTTGGTTATTATCTGACACGATTTTTTTTTTGGTCTCATTTGGAAAACTGTTTTTTTTTTTATTCTCGTGTAGATCTCTGAAAGTAAAGCAGATAGAGTTCTGAATAATGATTTTTCCTATGTTTTAAGCAGTAAGTACTTAGAAGTATTGCGAAAGTTGAAAATGGTGAAAGACTATTGTTATTACTAAGATTATTATTAGGCTTTCACCATTTTTCAATGGTGAAAGACTATTGTTATTACTAAGATTATTATTATTCTTTTTTTTTCCACTTTGCCTATTTCTCAGCAACTATAAGAGATAGAGGTCTGAAATTTAGTTTTCTCTCGGGAAACTGGGTGGTAGTTAGTGCTTAAATGTAAAACGAAATTCTTGCGCATAGCGGAAATGCGTTAAATCTTTAACGTGCACGAAAATTGAAAATCGGCCGTAATTTTGGTAATTGTCAACCGATTTCTCTGATATTTACATTTTTGGATAGCTTGAGACATTTTTAAGAAGATAGCAGTTCACAATTGTCAAATTTAGAAACTTTGTCGCTTTCATTTTTTTGGTGAATATTGGAAAATTTTCAAAAATTTCCAAAATTTTTATTTTTTGGAATTTTGAATTATGAGTTATATTTTTGGATAGCTGACATCAATCCGATTCCAACAATATTAGTTTTATTCTGAAATGTTAACTTTGATTTTTCACTTTTTTTCGCATTTTGGTCAAATCGTAGAGTTCTTATTTTTTTAAAACGGCGCCTACGATTTTTCTGAAACTTATGGAATATGAAGTCGAAGGTCCAAACCAGTCCATGAACTATAAATAAAAATCCTCTAATCACCGGAAGTGGTCAAGAAAAGTATCCAAAGTTTGACAAAATTCTGAAAAATGGGTACCGATGCGCAAAATGCGATGTATCATTTGGTTGATTACAGAGTAGTTAAAGTATTATATCGTTTGATAGCCACGTGAATTATCTACAAGATGGTACTATAGCGACAAGTTTCTATCAAAAAATAAAAAAGTTATCTGAGTTTGAAAAGTAAGTTATTTTGCTATTTAGATCAACTTAAGACGCGAATTTCTCGGAAACGCCGCCTACGATTTTTTTTAAACTTTCTCATTCGAGAGTCTTATAGGTGGTGTATTGTGTGAAACCATTGTACAATTTCTCTAAATGTCATGAGTAGTCGAAAAACGAGATTGAAAATCCAAAACGTCGTATTTTTACCATTTGGAGCATTTTTAGACGTCTTTTTCTCGAAAAGTCAACGTAATTTCTTTTTTTTGAACTTCTTCTACAGAGAGTTTTATCGGTAGTCTTAGGTATGAAACTATTGCGCAACATTTAGAAATATCAGGAGTTTGAGAACAAAGGGATCGAAAACTGAAAACGTCACCTTTCATTGTTAAGCGAAACATGCAGTAAGAGTTGATACAATCTGTACGTTTTACCAACGTTTAGAGCATATTCAAAATTCCCCATTAATCTCACAGTGACGATATTTGAGCTAAAAATATTTCAACTCTGAGTGTTTACTTATATTCAAAATATGGGTTTAGTGACCCTGTAACAGAAATAATTGATTTCTGTGTGTAATAATTAGTCTTTGAATTAATATTGTTTCTTCTTTGTCAAAATTACCTCATAACCGTAATCATCTCGACACAAATCGACGGCTCGCGCTGTTTATAAGGAAATCCAATTATCAGTAGGTTGCAGTTGTATCTTGCAGTAGTATCGTGCAGAAGTACGAATATTGCACCTATGATAGAAAGCATGATGTAGTTTGAGCTTGGGCCCTATCTCTAATTAAAGATATATTTTTATATGTTAGTGACGTCAAATCATTAACGTGCACGTAATCAGAATATTGTCGATATTTCATTGAATATTCAACTTATTTTTGAACCAGTTACATATTTGAGTAGCTGACCTGAACGCGATTCCAACGTTCCGTGTAACACATTGGTGTGACATCGACAAAAGTCCGAATTGGTTATAAATGGAACGTTTTGCATACGTATAAAGCATATATAGAGAGATTTTTTAAAAACTGGCAATATTTGAACTAAGGGTGTTTGAATGGTAACCAATATCTGGTATTGGTGCTTCTAGAATGAAAATAATTCATTCTAGTAATTAACAGTTACTCCTGAAATTAATATCCCAGGATTTTTGTCTACATGACGTCATCATTTGATACCAGTGAAAATGAAGCTCTCTGTTGAAGTTATTTTTAAATAAGGTACCCCTCAATTACAACGTTGAAAAATTAATGTTGAATGGTGCGATTTTGGGATTTGGTTATTACCTGATACTTAAGGTATTTTTTTGTCTCATTCGGAAACCTGTTTTTTTTTTAATACTCGTTTAGATCTCTGAAACTAAAACAGATATAGAGTTCTGAATATTGGTTTTTCCTATGTTTTAAACATTTAGTACTTAGATCTATTGCGAAAGTTGTGAGCAGACCGGAAGTGATGTAAATCTTTAACGTCTACGAATGAAAATCGGTTCTAATTATGTCAATTCCCAACCGATTTTCGAAAAAATTATATTTTTGTACAGCCCGGGATATTGCGGATGGGATAAAGGTCGAATTGAGATAACCATGTCGTTCTCAGTTGAGATAACCAGTTTGAGCATGGACTCTATCTGTAATAAATATTAAATTTTTATATGTTACATGTAGTGACGTCAAATCTTTAACGTGCACGAAATCAGAAAATTGTAGATATTTCATTGAATATTTAATAAATTTTTGAACCAGTTGCATATTTGAGTAGTTGATATGGACGTGATTCCAAAGTCCCGTGTACACATTGGTGTGACATTGACAAAGGCCGAGTTGGTAATAATCGCAACGTTTTGCCTACGTATAAAGCATTATATAGAGAGCTTTTTTTTGAAAGAGGAAATATTTGAACTAAAGGTGTTTTACTGGTAACCAATGTCTGGTAATGCTGCTTCTAGAGTGAAAATAATTCATTTTAGTCAATAACAGTTACTCCTGAAATTATTATCCCAGGTTTTTTGTCTACATGACGCCATCATATGATACCAGCGATAGAGTTCTGAATAATGATTTTTCCTATGTTTTAAGCAGTAAGTATTTAGAAGTATTGCGAAAGTTCTGAACAGACCTGAAGTGAAGTAAATCTTTAACGTGCATAAACGAAAATAGGTCCTAATAATGTCAATTCCCAACCGATTTTCTAAAAAGCTATATTTTTGTGTGTGTGTGTGTGTGTGTGTGTTTAAGGGGTGGGTGGTGGGCATTTTGTGCTGCCTTGGGTAAGGTGAAAGCCTTCAGCCTTGCAAGCAAGTCTAGTTAGGCTTTCACCATTTTTCAATGGTGAAAGACTATTGTTATTACTAAGATTATTCTTATTATTATTTTTTTTTTTATTGGGGGAAGCTAGATCTCAGAAACTATAAGAGATAGAGGTCTGAAGTTTGATTTTCCCTCGGGAAAATGGGTGGTGGTTACTCCTTAAAACTATTTCCAGATTTGTGCGCATAGCGGAAATGCGTGAAATCTTTAGCGTGCACAAAAATTGAAAATCGGCCATAATTCAGTTAATTCTCAACCGATTTTTCAGACATTTATATTTTTGAATAGCGGGAGACATTTCGGACTAGATAGGAGTTGAAAAACGTTGAATATAGAATCTTTGTCGCTCTCATTTTTTTGGTGAATACTGGAAAATTTTCAAAAAATTGCTAAAATGTTTATTTTTAGGAATTTAGAAATTCTAATTACACTTTTGGATAGCTGACGTCGATCCGATTCCAACAATATAAGTTGTGTTCTGAAATATTAACTTTGATTTTTCACTTTTTTTCGCATTTTGGTCAAAAACGGTAAGGCTTATTTTTTTAAAACCACTCCAACGATTTTCCTGAAACTTTGGTAAGATGAACAGAGATGTCTGAATTGTTCCTTAAACTATAAATGAAAATCCTCTAATCACCGGAAGTGGTCAAGAAAGGTATCCAAACTTTGACAAAATTCAGAAAAATGGGTGCCTGTGCGACAAATAAGATGTATCGATTGGTTGTTTACCGAGTAGTTAATGCATTATATCGTTCGATAGCCACGTGAATTACCTACAAGATGGTACTATAGCGACAAGTTTCTATCAAAAAATAAAAAAGTTATCTGAGTTTGAAAAGTAAGGTATTTTGCTATTTCGGTCAACTTTAGACGCGTATTTCTCGAAAACGCCGCCTACGATTTTTTTAAAACTTTCTCATTCGAGAGTCTTATAGGTGGTGTATTGTGTGAAACCATTGTACAATTTCTCTAAATGTCATGAGTAGTCGAAAAACGAGATTGAAAATCCAAAACGTCGTATTTTTACCATTTGGAGCATTTTTAGACGTCTTTTTCTCGAAAAGTCAACGTAATTTTTTTTTTGAACTTCTTCTTCAGAGAGTTTTATCGGTACTCTTAGGTATGAAACCATTGCGCAACAGTTAGAAATATCAGGAGTATGAGAACAAAGGGATCGAAAATTGAAAACGTCACCTTTCATTATTAAGCAAAACATGCAGTAAGGGTTGATACAATCTGTACGTATTAGCAACGTTTAGAGCATATTCAAAAGTCCCGTTTTCTCTCACAGTGACGATATTTGGGCAAAAAGTATTTCAACTTTGAGTCTTTACTTCTATTCAAAATAAGGGTATAGTGACCCTGTAGCAGAAATATTTGATTTATGTGTGTAATAATTAGTCTTTGAATTAATATTGTTTCTCCTTGGCCAAAATTACCTCATAGCCGTAATCATCTCGACACAAATCGACGGCTCGCGCTGTTTATAAGCAAATCCAATTTTTAAGAGGTTGCAGTTGTATCTTGCAGTAGTATCGTGCAGAAGTACGAATATTGCACCGGTCATAGAAAGTTTAATGTAGTTAGAGCATGGACTCTGTTTCTAATAAATATCGATATTTTATATGTGGGTGACGTCAAATCTTTAACGTGCACGAAATCCGAAAATTGGCGATATTTCATTGAATATAAAAATCAATTTTTGAACAAGTTACATATTTGGGTAGCTGACATGAAAACGCGATTCCGAAGTCCCGTGTACACATTGGTGTGACATCGAAAAAAGTCCGAATTGGTCATAATTGGAACGTTTTGCATACGTATAAAGCATATATAGAGAGATTTTTTTAAAAGTGGCAATATTCAAATAAGGGTGTTTTAATAGTAACCAATATCTGTTACTGGTGCTTCTAGAGTGAAAATAATTCGTTTTGGTAAATAATAGTTACCCCTGAAATTAATATCGCAGGATTTTTGTCTCCATGACGTCGCCATTTGATACCAGTGAAAATAAACCTCTCTGTTGAAGCTATTTATAAGGAAGGTACTCTTCTAAATAAATGCAGAAAAATTAATGTTGAATGTAGGATTCTGGATTTTGGATATTATTTGACACTTACGATACTTTTTTGTCTTAATCGGAAAACTCTTTTTTTTTATTCTCGTGTAGATCTCTGAATCTGAAACAGATGGAGTTTTGAATATTGATTTTGCCTATGTTTTAAACATTTAGTACTTAGAACTATTGCGAAGTTGTGAACCAGACCGTAAGTGATGTAAATCTTTAACGTGCACGAATGAAAATAGGTTTTAATTATGTCAATTCCCAACCGATTTTCGAAAAAATTATATTTTTGTACAGCCGGGAGTGATGTAAATGTTTAACGTGCATGAATGAAAATCGGTTCTAATTATGTCAATTCCCAACCGATTTTCGAAAAAATTATATTTTTGTACAGCCGGGGATTTTGCGGATGGGATAAAGGTCGAATTGAGATAACCATGTCGTTCTTAGTTGAGATAACCAGTTTGAGCATGGACTCTATCTGTAATAAATATTAAATTTTTATATGTTACATGTAGTGACGTCAAATCTTTAACGTGCACGAAATCAGAAAATTGTAGATATTTCATTGAATATTTAATCAATTTTTGAACCAGTTGCATATTTGAGTAGTTGATATGGACGTGATTCCAAAGTCCCGTGTACACATTGGTGTGACATTGACAAAAGTCCGAGTTGGTCATGATCGCAACGTTTTGCCTACGTATAAAGCATTATATAGAGAGCTTTTTTTTTTGAAAGAGGCAATATTTGAACTAAAGGTGTTTTACTGGTAACCAATATCTGGTAATGCTGCTTCTAGAGTGAAAATAATTCATTTTAGTTACTCCTGAAATTATTATCCCAGGTTTTTTGTCTACATGACGCCATCATATGATACCAGCGAAAATGACGCTATTTACCGAAACTATTTATAAGGAAGGCACCCCTCTGGACCAATGTTGAAAAGTTGATGTTGAAAGGTATGATTCTTGGTTTTGGTTATGATCTGACACGATTTTTTTTTGTCCCATTCGAAAAACTTTTTTTTTTCATTCTCTCGTAGATCTCTGAAACTAAAGCAGATAGAGTTCTGAATAATGATTTTTCCTATGTTTTAAGCAGTAAGTACTTAGAAGTATTGCGAAAGTTCTGAACAGACCTGAAGTGAAGTAAATCTTTAACGTGCATAAACGAAAATAGGTCCTAATAATGTCAATTCCCAACCGATTTTCGAAAAAGTTATATTTTTGTAGAGCCGGTGATATTGGGGATTGCAATACCACGCTGTTCTCCTTTTTTACTAAAAATTTGAAAATGTACTGAAATTGTAAAATTTTTTTTTAGAATTTTTGAGTTTTTGATTACGTATTTAGATTTCTGACGTCTGTAGGATTCTACCGATACAAGTTCATAATGTTGTAAATTGTTCAACTATATTGTTCACTTTCCTTCTAACGTAATGCGCATGCAGAGAAAGTGTCAATATCTGAGTTGTTTAAGTGTGTGTGTGTGTGTTTTAAGGGGTGTGTGTGTTTTAAGGGGTGGGTGGTGGGCATTTTGTGCTGCATTGGGCAAGGTGAAAGCCTTCAGCCTTGCAAGCAAGTCTAGTTAGGCTTTCACCATTTTTCAATGGTGAAAGACTATTGTTATTACTAAGATTATTAGGCTTTCACCATTTTTAAATGGTGAAAGACTATTGTTATTACTAAGATTATTATTATTATTTTTTTTTTATTGGGGGAAGCTAGATCTCAGAAACTATAAGGGATAGAGGTCTGAAATTTGATTTTCACTCGGGAAACTGGGTGGTGGTTAGTGCTTAAATGTAAAACGAAATTTGTGCGCATAGCGGAAATGCGTCAAATCTTTAGCGTGCACGCAAATTGAAAATCTACCATAATTCTGCTAATTCTTAACCGATTTTTTTAAAATTTACATTTTTGGTTAGCTGGAGACATTTCCTAGAAGACAGCAGTTCAAATACGTAGAATTTGGAAACTTTGTCGCTTTCAATTTTTGGGTGAAAAATGGAAAATTTTCAAAATTTTCTAAAATTGTTATTTTTGGGAATTTAGAAATATAACTTATATTTTTGGATAGCTGACATCAATCCGATTCCAACAATCTAAGTTTTGTTCTGAAATATTAACTTTGATTTTTCACTTTTTTACGAATTTTGGTCAAATCGTAGAGTTCTTATTTTTTTAAAACGACGCCTACGATTTTTCTGAAACTTCAGGAATATGAAGTCGGGAGTCGTCTCCAGTCCTTTGACTATGGATGAAAATGCTCTAATCACCGGAAGTGGTCAATAAATGTATCCAAACTTTGACAAAATTCTGAAAAATGGGTGCCTGTGCGCAAAGTGCGATGTTTCAATTGGCTGTTTACTGAGTAGCTAAAGTACAATGTCATTTGATAGCCACATAAAATATCTACAAGATGGTACCACAGCGACAAGTTTCTTTTTCAAACTTAAAAAGTTATAGGACTTTGAAAAGTAAGGTTTTTTACGATTTCGAGCAATTTTAAACGCATGTTTCTCGGAAAAGCCGCCTACGATTTTTTTAAAACTTTCTCATTCGAGAGTCTTATAGGTGGTGTATTGTGTGAAACCATTGTACAATTTCTCTAAATGTCATGAGTAGTCGAAAAACGAGATTGAAAATCCAAAACGTCGCATTTTTACCATTTGGAGCATTTTTAGACGTCTTTTTCTCGAAAAGTCAACGTAATTTTTTTTTTGAAATTCTTCTACAGAGAGTTTTATCGGTAGTCTTAGGTATGAAACCATTGCGCAACAGTTGGAAATATCAGGAGTATGAGAACAAAAGGATCGAAAATTGAAAACGTCACCTTTCATTGTTAAGCGAAACATGCAGTAAGAGTTGATACAATCTGTACGTTTTACCAACGTTTAGAGCATATTCAAAATTCCCCATTTCTCTCACAGTGACGATATTTGAGCTAAAAGTATTTCAACTTTGAGTGTTGACTTATATTCAAAATATGGGTTTAGTGACCCTGTAACAGAAATAATTGATTTCTGTGTGTAATAATTAGTCTTTGAATTAATATTGTTTCTTCTTTGTCAAAATTACCTCATAACCGTAATCATCTCGAAACAAATCGACGGCTCGCGCTGTTTAAAAGGAAATACAATTATCAATAGTTTGCAGTTGTATCTTGCAGTAGTATCGTGCAGACAGAAGTACGAATATTGCACCTGTGATAGAAGGCATGATGTAGTTTGAGATTGGGCCCTATCTCTAATTAAAGATAAAATTTTATATGTTGGTGACGTCAAATCTTTAACGTGCACGAAATCCGAAAATTGGCGATATTTCATTGAATATAAAATCAATTTTTGAACCAGTTACATATTTGAGTAGCTGACATGAAAACGCGATTCCGAAGTCCCGTGTACACATTGGTGTGACATCGACAAAAGTCCGAATTGGTCATAATTGGAACGTTTTGCATACGTATAAAGCATATATAGAGAGATTTTTTTAAAAAGTGGCAATATTTGAACAAAGTGTGTTTTAATAGTAACCAATATCTGTTACTGGTGCTTCTAGAGTGATAATAATTGGTTTTAGTAAATAATAGTTAACCCCTGAAATTAATATCGCAGGATTTTTGTCTCCATGACGTCATCATTTGATACCAGTGAAAATAAATCTCTCTGTTGAAGCTATTTATAACGATGGCACTCCTCCATATAAATGCTGAAAAATTAATGTTGAATGTATGATTCTGGGTTTTGGTTATTATTTGACACTTACGATACTTTTTTGTCCCAATTGGAAAACTCGGGTTTTTTTTATTCTCGTGTAGATCTCTGAAACTAAAACAGATAGAGTTTTGAATATTGATTTTTCCCATATTTTAAACATTTAGTACTTAGAACTATTGCGAAAGTTGTGAACCAGACCGGAAGTGATGTAAACCTTTAACGTGCACGAATGAACATCGGTTCTAATTATGTCAATTCCCAACCGATTTTCGAAAAAAATATATTTTTGTACAGCCGGGGATATTGCGGATTTGATAAAGGTCGGATTGAGATAACCATGTCGTTCTCAGTTGAGATAACCAGTTTGAGCATGGACTCTATCTGTAATAAATATTAAATTTTTATATGTTACATGTAGTGACGTCAAATCTTTAACGTGCACGAAATCAGAAAATTGTAGATATTTCATCGAATATTAAGTCAATTTTTGAACCAGTTGCATATTTGATTAGTTGATATGGACGTGATTCCAAAGTCCCGTGTACACATTGGTGTGACATTGGCAACAGTCCGAGTTGGTCATAATCGGAACGTTTTGCCTACGTATAAAGCATTATATAGAGAGCTTTTTTTGAAAGAGGCAATATTTGAACTAAAGGTGTTTTACTGGTAACCAATATCTGGTAATGCTGCTCCTAGGATGAAAATAATTTATTTTAGTCAATAACAGTTACTCCGGAAATTCTTATCCCAGGTTTTTGTCTACATGACGTCATCATTTGATACCAGCGAAAATGACGCTATTTACTGAAGCTATTTATAAGGAAGGCACCCCTCTGTACAAATGTTGAAAAGTTTATGTTGAAAGGTATGATTCCTGGTTTTGGTTATTATCTGACACGATTTTTTTTTGGTCCCATTTGGAAAACTGTTTTTTTTTTTATTCTCGTGTAGATCTCTGAAAGTAAAACAGATAGAGTTCTGAATAATGATTTTTCCTATGTTTTAAGCAGTAAGTACTTAGAAGTATTGCGAAAGTTCTGAACAGACCTGAAGTGAAGTAAATCTTTAACGTGCATAAATGAAAATAGGTCCTAATAATCTCAATTCCCAACCGATTTTCGAAAAAGTTATATTTTTGTAGAGCCGGGAATATTGCGGATGAGATATAGGTCGAATTGCAATACCACGCAGTTCTCTTTTTTTCCTGAAAATTTGAAAATGTACTAAAATTGTAATTTTTTTTTTTAGAATCTTTGCGTTTTTGATTGCGTATTTAGATTTCTGGCGCCTGTAGGATTCTACCGATCCAAGTTCATAGTTGTTCAACTATATTTTTCACTTTCCTTCTATCGTAATGCGCATGCACAGAAAGTGTCAATGTCTGAGTTGTTTAAGTGTGTGTGTGTGTGTGTGTGTGTGTGTGTGTGTGTGTGTTTTAAGGGGTGAGTGGTAGGCATTTTGTGCTGCCTTGGGTAAGGTGAAAGCCTTCAGCCTTGCAAGCAAGTCTAGTAGGTAATTGGTTTTTCCCCCAAACCAATTACAAAACGCGTTATACGTTTAACTCAAATGGGGCAGCCTAAATCTCAGAAACTATTTGAACGAATGCTATGAAACTCTGGAAATAAATTAACTGTTTCATGTATTAGTGCTTAAATGTAAAACGAAATTATCAAAACATCCCGCTTTTGTAGAATCTGTAACGTGCACGAAATTTAAAAATCGGCCATAAGTCTTTTAGTTCTTAATCGATTTTTTAAAAAGTTATATTTTTGGATACCCGGAAACATTGGCGAGAAGACAGCAGTTCAAAATCGTTGAATTTTGAAACTTTGTTGTTTTCATTTTTTTGGTGAAAATTGAAAAATTTCATAAAATTGTTATTTTTTGGAATTTTGAAATTTGACTTATATTTTTGGATAGCTGACCTCAAACCAATTCCAACAATATAAGTTTTGTTCTGAAATATTAACTTTGATTTTTCACTTTTTTTTGCATTTTGGTCAAAAACGGTAAGGCTTATTTTTTTAAAACCGCGCCTACGATTTTTCTAAAACTTTGGGAAGATGAACAGAGATGTCTGAATTGTTCCTTAAACTATAAATGAAAATCCTCTAATCACCGGAAGTGGTCAAGAAAGGTATCGAAAGTTTGACAAAATTCAGAAAAATGGGTGTCTGTGCGCCAAATAAGATGTATCGATTGGTTATTTACCGAGTAGTTAAAGTATTATATCGTGTGATAGCCACATGAATTATCTACAAGATGGTACTATAGCGAGAAGTTTCTATCAAAAAATAAAAAAGTTATCTGAGTTTGAAAAGTAAGGTATTTTGCTATTTCGATCAACTTTAGACGCGTATTTCTCGAAAACCCCGCCTACGATTTTTTTTAAAACTTTCTCATTCGAGAGTCTTATAGGTGGTGTATTGTGTGAAACCATTGTACAATTTCTCTAAATGTCATGAGTATTCGAAAAACGAGATTGAAAATCCAAAACGTCGTATTTTTACCATTTGGAGCATTTTTAGACGTCGTTTTCTCGAAAAGTCAACGTAATTTTTTTTTTGAACTTCTTCTACAGAGAGTTTTATCGGTAGTCTTAGGTATGAAACCATTGCGCAACAGTTAGAAATATCAGGAGTATGAGAACAAAGGGATCGAAAATTGAAAACGTCACCTTTCATTGTTAAGTGAAACATGCAGTAAGAGTTGATACAATCTGTACGTATTAGCAACGTTTAGAGCATATTCAAAAGTCCCTTTTTCTCTCACAGTGACGATATTTGGGCAAAAAGTATTTCAACTTTGAGTCTTTACTTCTATTCAAAATAAGGGTATAGTGACCCTGTAGCAGAAGTATTTGATTTATGTTTGTAATAATTAGTCTTTGAATTAATATTGTTTCTCCTTGGCCAAAATTACCTCATAGCCGTAATCATCTCGACACAAATCGACGGCTCGCGCTGTTTATAAGCAAATCCAATTTTTAAGAGGTTGTAGTTGGATCTTGCAGTAGTATCGTGCAGAAGTACGAATACTGCACCGGTCATAGAAAGTGTAATGTCGTTAGAGCATGGACTCTGTTACTAATAAATATCGAAATTTTATATGTTGGTGACGTCAAATCTTTAACGTGCACGAAATCAGACAGAAAATTGCCGATATTTCATTGAATATAAAATCAATTTTTGAACCAGTTACATATTTGAGTAGCTGACATGAAAACGCGATTCCGAAGTCCCGTGTACACATTGGTTTGACATCGACAAAAGTCCGAATTGGTCATAATTGGAACGTTTTGCATACGTATAAAGCATATATAGAGAGATTTTTTTAAAAGTGGCAATATTTGAACTAAGGGTGTTTTAATAGTAACCAATATCTGTTACTGGTGCTTCTAGAGTGAAAATAATTCGTTTTAGTAAATAATAGTTACCCCTCAAATTAATATCGCAGGATTTTTGTCTCCATGACGTCATCATTTGATACCAGTGAAAATAAACCTCTCTCTTGAAGCTATTTATAAGGAAGGCACTCCTCTATATAAATGTTGAAAAATTAATGTTGAATGCATGATTCTGGGTTTTGGTTATTATTTGACACTTACGATACTTTTTTGTCCCAATCGGAAAACTCGTTTTTTTTTTATTCTCGTGTAGATCTCTGGAACTAAAACAGATAGAGTTTTGAATATTGATTTTTCCTATGTTTTAAACATTTAGTACTTGGAACTATTGCGAAAGTTGTGAACCAGACCGGAAGTGATGTAAATCTTTAACGTGCACGAATGAAAATCGGTTCTAATTATGTCAATTCCCAACCGATTTTCGAAAAAATTATATTTTTGTACAGCCGGGGATATTGCGGATGGGATAAAGGTCGAATTGTGATAACCATGTCGTTCTCAGTTGAGATAACCAGTTTGAGCATGGACTCTATCTGTAATAAATATTAATTTTTTATATATTACATGTAGTGACGTCAAATCTTTAACGTGCACGAAATCAGAAAATTGTAGATATTTCATTCAATATTTAATCAATTTTTTTGAACCAGTTGCATATTTGAGTAGTTGATATGGACGTGATTCCAAAGTCCCGTGTACACATTGGTGTGACATTGACAAAAGTCCGAGTTGGTCATAATCGCAACGTTTTGCCCACGTATAAAGCATTATATAGAGAGCTTTTTTTGAAAGAGGCAATATTTGAACTAAAGGTGTTTTACTGGTAACCAATATCTGGTAATGCTGCTTCTAGAGTGAAAATAATTCATTTTAGTCAATAACTGTTACTCCTGAAATTATTACCCCAGGTTTTTTTGTCTACATGACGCCATCATATGATACCAGCGAAAATGACGCTATTTACCGAAACTATTTATAAGGAAGGCACCCCTCTGGACAAATGTTGAAAAGTTGATGTTGAAAGGTATGATTCTTGGTTTTGGTTATGATCTGACACGATCTTTTTTTTTGTCCCATTCGAAAAACTGTTTTTTTTTCATTCTCGTGTAGATCTCTGAAACTAAAGCAGATAGAGTTCTGAATAATGATTTTTTCTATGTTTTAAGCAGTAACTACTTAGAAGTATTGCGAAAGTTCTGAACAGACCTGAAGTGAAGTAAATCTTTAACGTGCATAAATGAAAATAGGTCCTAATAATCTCAATTCCCAACCGATTTTCGAAAAAGTTATATTTTTGTAGAGCCGGGGATATTGCGGATGCGATATAGGTCGAATTGCAATACCACGCGGTTCTCTTTTTTTCCTGAAAATTTGAAAATGTACTAAAATTGTAATTTTTTCTTTTAGAATTTTTGCGTTTTTGATTGCGTATTTAGATTTCTGGCGCCTGTAGGATTCTACCGATCCAAGTTCATAGTTGTTCAACTATATTTTTCACTTTCCTTCTATCGTAATGCGCATGCACAGAAAGTGTCAATGTCTGAGTTGTTTAAGTGTGTGTGTGTGTGTGTGTGTGTGTGTTTTAAGGGGTGAGTGGTAGGCATTTTGTGCTGCCTTGGGTAAGGTGAAAGCCTTCAGCCTTGCAAGCAAGTCTAGTTAGGCTTTCACCATTTTTCAATGGTGAAAGACTATTGTTATTACTAAGATTATTAGGCTTTCACCATTTTTCAATGGTGAAAGACTATTGTTATTACTAAGATTATTATTATTATTTTTTTTTTATTGGGGGAAGCTAGATCTCAGAAACTATAAGGGATAGAGGTCTGAAATTTGATTTTCACTCGGGAAACTGGGTGGTGGTTAGTGCTTAAATGTAAAACGAAATTTGTGCGCATAGCGGAAATGCGTCAAATCTTTAGCGTGCACGCAAATTGAAAATCTACCATAATTCTGCTAATTCTCAACCGATTTTTTTAAAATTTACATTTTTGGTTAGCTGGAGACATTTCCTAGAAGACAGCAGTTCAAATACGTAGAATTTGGAAACTTTGTCGCTTTCAATTTTTGGGTGAAAAATGGAAAATTTTCAAAATTTTCTAAAATTGTTATTTTTGGGAATTTAGAAATATAACTTATATTTTTGGATAGCTGACATCAATCCGATTCCAACAATATAAGTTTTGTTCTGAAATATTAACTTTGATTTTTCACTTTTTTACGCATTTTGGTCAAATCGTAGAGTTCTTATTTTTTTAAAACGACGCCTACGATTTTTCTGAAACTTCAGGAATATGAAGTCGGGAGTCGTCTCCAGTCCTTAGACTATGGATGAAAATGCTATAATCACCGGAAGTGGTCAATAAATGTATCCAAACTTTGACAAAATTCTGAAAAATGGGTGCCTGTGCGCAAAGTGCGATGTTTCAATTGGCTGTTTACTGAGTAGCTAAAGTACAACGTCATTTGATAGCCACATAAAATATCTACAAGATGGTACCACAGCGACAAGTTTCTTTTTCAAACTTAAAAAGTTATAGGACTTTGAAAAGTAAGGTTTTTTACGATTTCGAGCAATTTTAAACGCATGTTTCTCGGAAAAGCCGCCTACGATTTTTTTAAAACTTTCTCATTCGAGAGTCTTATAGGTGGTGTATTGTGTGAAACCATTGTACAATTTCTCTAAATGTCATGAGTAGTCGAAAAACGAGATTGAAAATCCAAAACGTCGTATTTTTACCATTTGGAGCATTTTTAGACGTCTTTTTCTCGAAAAGTCAACGTAATTTTTTTTTTTGAACTTCTTCTACAGAGAGTTTTATCGGTGGTCTTAGGTATGAAACCATTGCGCAACAGTTGGAAATATCAGGAGTATGAGAACAAAAGGATCGAAAATTGAAAACGTCACCTTTCATTGTTAAGCGAAACATGCAGTAAGAGTTGATACAATCTGTACGTTTTACCAACGTTTAGAGCATATTCAAAATTCCCCATTTCTCTCACAGTGACGATATTTGAGCTAAAAGTATTTCAACTTTGAGTGTTGACTTATATTCAAAATATGGGTTTAGTGACCCTGTAACAGAAATAATTGATTTCTGTGTGTAATAATTAGTCTTTGAATTAATATTGTTTCTTCTTTGTCAAAATTACCTCATAACCGTAATCATCTCGACACAAATCGACGGCTCCCGCTGTTTAAAAGGAAATACAATTATCAATAGTTTGCAATTGTATCTTGCAGTAGTATCGTGCAGAAGTACGAATATTGCACCTGTGATAGAAGGCATGATGTAGTTTGAGATTGGGCCCTATCTCTCATTAAAGATAAAATTTTATATGTTGGTGACGTCAAATCTTTAACGTGCACGAAATCGGAAAATTGGCGATATTTCATTGAATATAAAATCAATTTTTGACCCAGTTACATATTTGAGTAGCTGACATGAAAACGCGATTCCGAAGTCCCGTGTACACATTGGTGTGACATCGACAAAAGTCCGAATTGGTCATAATTGGAACGTTTTGCATACGTATAAAGCATATATAGAGAGATTTTTTAAAAAGTGGCAATATTTGAACAAAGTGTGTTTTAATAGTAACCAATATCTGTTACTGGTGCTTCTAGAGTGACAATAATTGGTTTTAGTAAATAATAGTTAACCCCTGAAATTAATATCGCAGGATTTTTGTCTCCGTGACGTCATCATTTGATACCAGTGAAAATAAACCTCTCTGTTGAAGCTATTTATAACGATGGCACTCCTTCGTATAAATGCTGAAAAATTAATGTTGAATGTATGATTCTGGGTTTTGGTTATTATTTGACACTTACGATACTTTTTTGTCCCAATTGGAAAACTCGTTTTTTTTTTATTCTCGTGTAGATCTCTGAAACTAAAACAGATAGAGTTTTGAATATTGATTTTTCCCATATTTTAAACATTTAGTACTTAGAACTATTGCGAAAGTTGTGAACCAGACCGGAAGTGATGTAAACCTTTAACGTGCACGAATGAAAATCGGTTCTAATTATGTCAATTCCCAACCGATTTTCGAAAAAAATATATTTTTGTACAGCCGGGGATATTGCGGATTTGATAAAGGTCGAATTGAGATAACCATGTCGTTCTCAGTTGAGATAACCAGTTTGAGCATGGACTCTATCTGTAATAAATATTAAATTTTTATATGTTACATGTAGTGACGTCAAATCTTTAACGTGCACGAAATCAGAAAATTGTAGATATTTCATCGAATATTAAGTCAATTTTTGAACCAGTTGCATATTTGATTAGTTGATATGGACGTGATTCCAAAGTCCCGTGTACACATTGGTGTGACATTGGCAACAGTCCGAGTTGGTCATAATCGGAACGTTTTGCCTACGTATAAAGCATTATATAGAGAGCTTTTTTTGAAAGAGGCAATATTTGAACTAAAGGTGTTTTACTGGTAACCAATATCTGGTAATGCTGCTCCTAGGATGAAAATTTATTTTAGTCAATAACAGTTACTCCGGAAATTCTTATCCCAGGTTTTTGTCTACGTGACGTCATCATTTGATACCAGCGAAAATGACGCTATTTACTGAAGCTATTTATAAGGAAGGCACCCCTCTGGACAAATGTTGAAAAGTTTATGTTGAAAGGTATGATTCCTGGTTTTGGTTATTATCTGACACGATTTTTTTTTTGGTCTCATTTGGAAAACTGTTTTTTTTTTTATTCTCGTGTAGATCTCTGAAAGTAAAGCAGATAGAGTTCTGAATAATGATTTTTCCTATGTTTTAAGCAGTAAGTACTTAGAAGTATTGCGAAAGTTCTGAACAGACCTGAAGTGAAGTAAATCTTTAACGTGCATAAATGAAAATAGGTCCTAATAATCTCAATTCCCAACCGATTTTCGAAAAATTTATATTTTTGTAGAGCCGGGAATATTGCGGATGAGATATAGGTCGAATTGCAATACCACGCAGTTCTCTTTTTTTCCTGAAAATTTGAAAATGTACTAAAATTGTAATTTTTTTTTTAAGAATTTTTGCGTTTTTGATTGCGTATTTAGATTTCTGGCGCCTGTAGGATTCTACCGATCCAAGTTCATAGTTGTTCAACTATATTTTTCACTTTCCTTCTATCGTAATGCGCATGCACAGAAAGTTTCAATGTCTGAGTTGTTTAATTGTGTGTGTGTGTGTGTGTGTGTGTTTTAAGGGGTGAGTGGTAGGCATTTTGTGCTGCCTTGGGTAAGGTGAAAGCCTTCAGCCTTGCAAGCAAGTCTAGTTATTATTATTTTTTTTTTATTGGGGGAAGCTAGATCTCAGAAACTATAAGGGATAGAGGTCTGAAATTTGATTTTCACTTCGGAAACTGGGTGGTGGTTAGTGCTTAAATGTAAAACGAAATTTGTGCGCATAGCGGAAATGCGTCAAATCTTTAGCGTGCACGCAAATTGAAAATCTACCATAATTCTGCTAATTCTCAACCGATTTTTTTAAAATTTACATTTTTGGTTAGCTGGAGACATTTCCTAGAAGACAGCAGTTCAAATACGTAGAATTTGGAAACTTTGTCGCTTTCAATTTTTGGGTGAAAAATGGAAAATTTTCAAAATTTTCTAAAATTGTTATTTTGGGGAATTTAGAAATATAACTTATATTTTTGGATAGCTGACATCAATCCGATTCCAACAATATAAGTTTTGTTCTGAAATATTAACTTTGATTTTTCACTTTTTTACGCATTTTGGTCAAATCGTAGAGTTCTTATTTTTTTAAAACGACGCCTACGATTTTTCTGAAACTTCAGGAATATGAAGTCGGGAGTCGTCTCCAGTCCTTAGACTATGGATGAAAATGCTATAATCACCGGAAGTGGTCAATAAATGTATCCAAACTTTGACAAAATTCTGAAAAATGGGTGCCTGTGCGCAAAGTGCGATGTTTCAATTGGCTGTTTACTGAGTAGCTAAAGTACAACGTCATTTGATAGCCACATAAAATATCTACAAGATGGTACCACAGCGACAAGTTTCTTTTTCAAACTTAAAAAGTTATAGGACTTTGAAAAGTAAGGTTTTTTACGATTTCGAGCAATTTTAAACGCATGTTTCTCGGAAAAGCCGCCTACGATTTTTTTAAAACTTTCTCATTCGAGAGTCTTATAGGTGGTGTATTGTGTGAAACCATTGTACAATTTCTCTAAATGTCATGAGTAGTCGAAAAACGAGATTGAAAATCCAAAACGTCGTATTTTTACCATTTGGAGCATTTTTAGACGTCTTTTTCTCGAAAAGTCAACGTAATTATTTTTTTTTGAACTTCTTCTACAGAGAGTTTTATCGGTGGTCTTAGGTATGAAACCATTGCGCAACAGTTGGAAATATCAGGAGTATGAGAACAAAAGGATCGAAAATTGAAAACGTCACCTTTCATTGTTAAGCGAAACATGCAGTAAGAGTTGATACAATCTGTACGTTTTACCAACGTTTAGAGCATATTCAAAATTCCCCATTTCTCTCACAGTGACGATATTTGAGCTAAAAGTATTTCAACTTTGAGTGTTGACTTATATTCAAAATATGGGTTTAGTGACCCTGTAACAGAAATAATTGATTTCTGTGTGTAATAATTAGTCTTTGAATTAATATTGTTTCTTCTTTGTCAAAATTACCTCATAACCGTAATCATCTCGACACAAATCGACGGCTCGCGCTGTTTAAAAGGAAATACAATTATCAATAGTTTGCAATTGTATCTTGCAGTAGTATCGTGCAGAAGTACGAATATTGCACCTGTGATAGAAGGCATGATGTAGTTTGAGATTGGGCCCTATCTCTGATTAAAGATAAAATTTTATATGTTGGTGACGTCAAATCTTTAACGTGCACGAAATCCGAAAATTGGCGATATTTCATTGAATATAAAATCAATTTTTGACCCAGTTACATATTTGAGTAGCTGACATGAAAACGCGATTCCGAAGTCCCGTGTACACATTGGTGTGACATCGACAAAAGTCCGAATTGGTCATAATTGGAACGTTTTGCATACGTATAAAGCATATATAGAGAGATTTTTTAAAAAGTGGCAATATTTGAACAAAGTGTGTTTTAATAGTAACCAATATCTGTTACTGGTGCTTCTAGAGTGACAATAATTGGTTTTAGTAAATAATAGTTAACCCCTGAAATTAATATCGCAGGATTTTTGTCTCCGTGACGTCATCATTTGATACCAGTGAAAATAAACCTCTCTGTTGAAGCTATTTATAACGATGGCACTCCTCCGTATAAATGCTGAAAAATTAATGTTGAATGTATGATTCTGGGTTTTGGTTATTATTTGACACTTACGATACTTTTTTGTCCCAATTGGAAAACTCGTTTTTTTTTTATTCTCGTGTAGATCTCTGAAACTAAAACAGATAGAGTTTTGAATATTGATGTTTCCCATATTTTAAACATTTAGTACTTAGAACTATTGCGAAAGTTGTGAACCAGACCGGAAGTGATGTAAACCTTTAACGTGCACGAATGAAAATCGGTTCTAATTATGTCAATTCCCAACCGATTTTCGAAAAAAATATATTTTTGTACAGCCGGGGATATTGCGGATTTGATAAAGGTCGAATTGAGATAACCATGTCGTTCTCAGTTGAGATAACCAGTTTGAGCATGGACTCTATCTGTAATAAATATTAAATTTTTATATGTTACATGTAGTGACGTCAAATCTTTAACGTGCACGAAATCAGAAAATTGTAGATATTTCATCGAATATTAAGTCAATTTTTGAACCAGTTGCATATTTGATTAGTTGATATGGACGTGATTCCAAAGTCCCGTGTACACATTGGTGTGACATTGGCAACAGTCCGAGTTGGTCATAATCGGAACGTTTTGCCTACGTATAAAGCATTATATAGAGAGCTTTTTTTGAAAGAGGCAATATTTGAACTAAAAGTGTTTTACTGGTAACCAATATCTGGTAATGCTGCTCCTAGGATGAAAATTTATTTTAGTCAATAACAGTTACTCCGGAAATTCTTATCCCAGGTTTTTGTCTACGTGACGTCATCATTTGATACCAGCGAAAATGACGCTATTTACTGAAGCTATTTATAAGGAAGGCACCCCTCTGGACAAATGTTGAAAAGTTTATGTTGAAAGGTATGATTCCTGGTTTTGGTTATTATCTGACACGATTTTTTTTTTGGTCTCATTTGGAAAACTGTTTTTTTTTTTATTCTCGTGTAGATCTCTGAAAGTAAAGCAGATAGAGTTCTGAATAATGATTTTTCCTATGTTTTAAGCAGTAAGTACTTAGAAGTATTGCGAAAGTTCTGAACAGACCTGAAGTGAAGTAAATCTTTAACGTGCATAAATGAAAATAGGTCCTAATAATCTCAATTCCCAACCGATTTTCGAAAAAGTTATATTTTTGTAGAGCCGGGAATATTGCGGATGAGATATAGGTCGAATTGCAATACCACGCAGTTCTCTTTTTTTCCTGAAAATTTGAAAATGTACTAAAATTGTAATTTTTTTTTAAAGAATTTTTGCGTTTTTGAGTGCGTATTTAGATTTCTGGCGCCTGTAGGATTCTACCGATCCAAGTTCATAGTTGTTCAACTATATTTTTCACTTTCCTTCTATCGTAATGCGCATGCACAGAAAGTGTCAATGTCTGAGTTGTTTAATTGTATGTGTGTGTGTGTGTGTGTGTTTTAAGGGGTGAGTGGTAGGCATTTTGTGCTGCCTTGGGTAAGGTGAAAGCCTTCAGCCTTGCAAGCAAGTCTAGTTAGGCTTTCACCATTTTTCAATGGTGAAAGACTATTGTTATTACTAAGATTATTCTTATTATTATTTTTTTTTTTATTGGGGGAAGCTAGATCTCAGAAACTATAAGAGATAGAGGTCTGAAGTTTGATTTTCCCTCGGGAAAATGGGTGGTGGTTACTCCTTAAAACTATTTCCAGATTTGTGCGCATAGCGGAAATGCGTGAAGTCTTTAGCGTGCACAAAAATTGAAAATCGGCCATAATTCAGTTAATTCTCAATCGATTTTTCAGACATTTATATTTTTGAATAGCGGGAGACATTTCGGACTAGATAGCAGTTGAAAAACGTTGAATATAGAAACTTTGTCGCTCTCATTTTTTTGGTGAATACTGGAAAATTTTCAAAAAATTGCTAAAATGTTTATTTTTAGGAATTTAGAAATTCTAGTTACATTTTTGGATAGCTGACGTCGATCCGATTCCAACAATATAAGTTGTGTTCTGAAATGTTAACTTTGATTTTTCACTTTTTTTCGCATTTTGGTCAAAAACGGTAAGGCTTATTTTTTTAAAACCACTTCAACGATTTTCCTGAAACTTTAGTAAGATGAACAGAGATGTCTGAATTGTTCCTTAAACTATAAATGAAAATCCTCTAATCACCGGAAGTGGTCAAGAAAGGTATCCAAACTTTGACAAAATTCAGAAAAATGGGTGCCTGTGCGCCAAATAAGATGTATCGATTGGTTGTTTACCGAGTAGTTAAAGTATTATATCGTTTGATAGCCACGTGAATTATCTACAAGATGGTACTATAGCGACAAGTTTCTATCAAAAAATAAAAAAGGTATCTGAGTTTGAAAAGTAAGGTATTTTGCTATTTCGATCAACTTTAGACGCGTATTTCTCGAAAACGCCGCCTACGATTTTTTTTTAAACTTTCTCATTCGAGAGTCTTATAGGTGGTGTATTGTGTGAAACCATTGTACAATTTCTCTAGATGTCATGAGTAGTCGAAAAACGAGATTGAAAATCCAAAACGTCGTATTTTTACCATTTGGAGCATTTTTAAACGTCTTTTTCTCGAAGAGTCAACGTAATCTTTTTGGTTGAACTTCTTCTACAGAGAGTTTGATCGGTAGTCTAAGGTATGAAACCATTGCGCAACAGTTAAAAATATCAGGAGTATGAGAACAAAGGGATCGAAAATTGAAAACGTCACCTTTCATTGTTAAGCGAAATTTGCAGTAAGAGTTGATACAATCTGTACGTATTACATACGTTTAGAGCATATTCAAAAGCCCCCTTTTCTCTCACAGTGACGATATTTGAGCTAAAAGCATTTCAACTTTGAGTGTTTACTTCTATTCAAAATATGGGTTTAATGGCCCTGTAACAGAAATAGTTGATTGCTGCGTGTAATAATTATTCTTTGAATTAATATTGTTTCTTCTTTGTCAAAATTACCTCATAACCGTAATCATCTCGACATAAATCGACGACTCGCGCTGTTTATAAGCAAGTCCAGTGTTAAGAGGATGCAGTTGTATCTTGCAGTAGTATCGTGCAGAAGTACGAATATTGCACCTGTGACAGAAGGCATGATGTAGTTTGAGCATATACTGTATCTGTAATAAATTTTTATATGTTAGTGGTGCCAAATCTTTAACGTGCACGAACTCAGAAAATTGTCGATATTTCATTGCATATTAAATCAATGTTTGAACCAGTTACATATTTGAGTAGCTGACATGAACGCGATTCATAACAAAAGTCCGAATTGGTTATAAATGGAACGTTTTGCATACGTATAAAGCATATATAGAGCTTTTTTTTTTTAAACTGGAAATATTTGAACTAAGGGTGTTTGAATGGTAACCAATATCTGGTACCTGTGCTTCTAGAATGAAAATAATTCATTTTAGTAATTAACAGTTACTCCTGAAATTAATATCCCAGGTTTTTTGTCTACATGACGTCATCATTTGACACCAGTGAAAATGAAGCTCTCTAATGAAGCTATTTATAAATAAGTTACCCCTCAATTACAATGTTGAAAAATTAATGTTGAAAGGTGCGATTTTGGGTTTTGGTTATTACCTGATACTTAAGGTATTTTTTTGTCTCATTCGGAAAACTGTTTTTTCTATAGTCGTTTAGATTTCTGAAACTAAAACTGATAGAGTTCTGAATATTGTTTTTTTTTCTATGTTTTAAACATTTAGTACTTAGATCTATTGCGAAAGTTGTGAACAGACCTGAAGTGATGTAAATCTTTAACGTGCGCGAATGAAAACCGGTCCTAATTATGTCAATTCCCAACCGATTTTCGAAAAAGTTGTATTTTTGCACAGCGGGGGATATTGCGGATGCGATAACGATCGAATTTAGATACCACGTCATTCTCTTTTTTCTTGAATATTTTGAAAATGTACTAAAATTAAAATTTCTTGGAATTTTTGAGTTTTTGATTGCGTGCTTAGATTTCCGACGTCTGTGCGATTCTACCGGTCCAAGTTCATTATGTTGGAAATTATTCAACTATATTTTTCACTTTCTTTCTATCGTGATGCGCATGCACAGAAAGTGTCAATATCCGAGTTGTTTAACTGTGTGTGGGTATTTTTTAAGGGGTGAGTGGTGGGCATTTTGTGCTGCCTTGGGTAAGGTGAAAGCCTTCAGTCCTGCAAGCAGGTCTAGTTAGGCTTTCACCATTGAAAATGGTGAAAGACTATTGTTATTACTAAGATTAATATTATTATTTTTTTTTTTCCACTTTGCCTATTTCTCAGCAACTATAAGAGATAGAGGTCTGAAATTTAGTTTTCTCTTCAGAAACTGGGTGGTGGCTAGTGCTTAAATGTAAAACGAAATTTGTGCGCATAGCAGAAATGCGTCAAATCTTTAACGTACACGGAAATTGAAAATCGGCCATAATTTTTTTAATTCTCAACCAATTTTTCTGATATTTACATTTTTGGATAGCTGGAGACATTTCTTAGCCGATAGCAGTTCAAAAATGTCGAATTTACAAACTCTGTCGCTTTCATTTTTTTGGTGAAAATTGGAAAATTTTCAAAATTTTCCAAAATTTTTATTTTTTGGAATTTTGAATTTCTGCTTATATTTTTGTATTGCTGACATCAATCCTATTCCAACAATATAAGTTTTGTTCTGAAATGTTAACTTTGATTTTTCACTTTTTTTCGCATTTTGGTCAAATCGTAGAGTTCTTATTTTTTTAAAACGGCGCCTACGATTTTTCTGAAACTTACTGAATATAAAGTCGAAGGTCCAAACCAGTCGATGAACTATAAATGAAAATCCTCTAATCACCGGAAGTGGTCAAGAAAGGTATCCAAACTTTGACAAAATTCAGAAAAAATGGGTGCCTGTGCGCCAAATAAGATGTATCGATTGGTTGTTTACCGAGTAGTTAAAGTATTATATGGATTGATAGCCACGTGAATTATCTACAAGATGGTACTATAGCGACAAGTTTCTATGAAAAAATAAAAAAGTTATCTGAGTTTGAAAATTAAGGTATTTTGCTATTTCAATCAACTTTAGACGCGTATTTCTCGGAAACGCCGCCTACGATTTTTTTTAAACTTTCTCATTCGAGAGTCTTATAGGTGGTGTATTGTGTGAAACCATTGTACAATTTCTCTAGATGTCATGAGTAGTCGAAAAACGAGATTAAATATCCAAAACGTCGTATTTTTACCATTTAGAGCATTTTTAAACGTCTTTTTCTCGTAGAGTCAACGTAATTTTTTTGGTTGAACTTCTTCTACAGAGAGTTTGATCGGTAGTCTAAGGTATGAAACCATTGCGCAACAGTTAAAAATATCAGGAGTATGAGAACAAAGGGATCGAAAATTGAAAACGTCACCTTTCATTGTTAAGCGAAACATGCAGTAACAGTTGATACAATCTGTACGTATTACATACGTTTAGAGCATATTCAAAGGCCTCCTTTTCCCTCACAGTGACGATATTTGAGCTAATAGCATTTCAACTTTGAGTGTTTACTTTTATTCAAAATTTGGGTTTAATGGCCCTGTAACAGAAATAGTTGATTGCTGCGTGTAATAATTATTCTTTGAATTAATATTGTTTCTTCTTTGTCACAATTATCTCATAACCGTAATCATCTCGACATAAATCGACGACTCGCGCTGTTTATAAGCAAATCCAATATTTAAGAGGTTGCAGTTGTATCTTGCAGTAGTATCGTGCAGAAGTACGAATATTGCACCGGTCATAGAAAGTGTAATGTAGTTTGAGCATGGACTCTGTAATAAATATCGAAGTTTTGTATGTTGGTGACGTCAAATCTTTAACGTGCACGAAATCAGAAAATTGACGATATTTCATTGAATATTCAATCAATTTTTGAACCAGTTACATATTTGAGTAGCTGATATGAAAACGCGATTCCTAAGTCCCGTGTAACACATTGGTGTGACATCGACAAAAGTCCGAATTGGTTATAAATGGAACGTTTTGCATACGTATAAAGCATATATAGAGAGCTTTTTTTTAAAACTGGCAATATTTGAACTAAGGGTGTTTGAATGGTAACCAATATCTGGTACCGGTGCTTCTAGAATGAAAATAATTCATTTTAGTAATTAACAGTTACTCCTGAAATTAATATCCCAGGTTTTTTGTCTACATGGTGTCATCATTTGACACCAGTGAAAATGAAGCTCTCTAATGAAGCTATTTATAAATAAGGTACCCCTGAATTACAATGTTGAAAAATTAATGTTGAAAGGTGCGATTTTGGGTTTTGGTTATTACCTGATACTTAAGGTATTTTTTTGTCTCATTCGGAAAACTGTTTTTTTCTATAGTCGTTTAGATTTCTGAAACTAAAACTGATAAGAGTTCTGAATATTGTTTTTTTTCTATGTTTTAAACATTTAGTACTTAGATCTATTGCGGAAGTTGTGAACAGACCGGAAGTTATGTAAATCTTTAACGTGCGCGAATGAAAATCGGTCCTTATTATGTCAATTCCCAACCGATTTTCGAAAAAGTTGTATTTTTGTACAGCGGGGGATATTGCGGATGCGATAACGATCGAATTGAGATACCACGTCGTTCTCTTTTTTCTTGAATATTTTGAAAATGTACTAAAATTAAAATTTCTTGGAATTTTTGGGTTTTTGATTGCGTGCTTAGATTTCCGACGTCTGTGCGATTCTACCGATCCAAGTTCATTATGTTGGAAATTATTCAACTATATTTTTCACTTTCTTTCTATCGTGATGCGCATGCACAAAAAGTGTCAATATCTGAGTTGTTTAAGTGTGTGTGGGTATTTTTTAAGGGGTGAGTGGTGGGCATTTTGTGCTGCCTTGGGTAAGGTGAAAGCCTTCAGTCCTGCAAGCAGGTCTAGTAGGTAATTGGTTTTCCCCCCAAACCAATTACAAAACGCGTTATACGTTTAACTCAAATGGGGCAGCCTAAATCTCAGAAACTATTTGAACGAATGCTATGAAACTCTGGAAATAAATTAACTGTTTCATGTATTAGTGCTTAAATGTAAAACGAAATTATCAAAACATCCCGCTTTTGTAGAATCTGTAACGTGCACGAAATTTAAAAATCGGCCATAAGTCTTTTAGTTCTTAATCGATTTTTTAAAAAGTTATATTTTTGGATACCCGGAAACATTGGCGAGAAGACAGCAGTTCAAAATCGTTGAATTTTGAAACTTTGTTGTTTTCATTTTTTTGGTGAAAATTGAAAAATTTCATAAAATTGTTATTTTTTGGAATTTTGAAATTTGACTTATATTTTTGGATAGCTGACCTCAACCCAATTCCAACAATATAAGTTTTGTTCTGAAATATTAACTTTGATTTTTCACTTTTTTTTGCATTTTGGTCAAAAACGGTAAGGCTTATTTTTTTAAAACCGCGCCTACGATTTTTCTAAAACTTTGGGAAGATGAACAGAGATGTCTGAATTGTTCCTTAAACTATAAATGAAAATCCTCTAATCACCGGAAGTGGTCAAGAAAGGTATCGAAATTTTGACAAAATTCAGAAAAATGGGTGTCTGTGCGCCAAATAAGATGTATCGATTGGTTATTTACCGAGTAGTTAAAGTATTATATCGTGTGATAGCCACATGAATTATCTACAAGATGGTACTATAGCGAGAAGTTTCTATCAAAAAATAAAAAAGTTATCTGAGTTTGAAAAGTAAGGTATTTTGCTATTTCGATCAACTTTAGACGCGTATTTCTCGAAAACCCCGCCTACGATTTTTTTTAAAACTTTCTCATTCGAGAGTCTTATAGGTGGTGTATTGTGTGAAACCATTGTACAATTTCTCTAAATGTCATGAGTATTCGAAAAACGAGATTGAAAATCCAAAACGTCGTATTTTTACCATTTGGAGCATTTTTAGACGTCGTTTTCTCGAAAAGTCAACGTAATTTTTTTTTTGAACTTCTTCTACAGAGAGTTTTATCGGTAGTCTTAGGTATGAAACCATTGCGCAACAGTTAGAAATATCAGGAGTATGAGAACAAAGGGATCGAAAATTGAAAACGTCACCTTTCATTGTTAAGTGAAACATGCAGTAAGAGTTGATACAATCTGTACGTATTAGCAACGTTTAGAGCATATTCAAAAGTCCCTTTTTCTCTCACAGTGACGATATTTGGGCAAAAAGTATTTCAACTTTGAGTCTTTACTTCTATTCAAAATAAGGGTTTAGTGACCCTGTAGCAGAAGTATTTGATTTATGTTTGTAATAATTAGTCTTTGAATTAATATTGTTTCTCCTTGGCCAAAATTACCTGATAGCCGTAATCATCTCGACACAAATCGACGGCTCGCGCTGTTTATAAGCAAATCCAATTTTTAAGAGGTTGTAGTTGGATCTTGCAGTAGTATCGTGCAGAAGTACGAATACTGCACCGGTCATAGAAAGTGTAATGTCGTTAGAGCATGGACTCTGTTACTAATAAATATCGAAATTTTATATGTTGGTGACGTCAAATCTTTAACGTGCACGAAATCAGACAGAAAATTGCCGATATTTCATTGAATATAAAATCAATTTTTGAACCAGTTACATATTTGAGTAGCTGACATGAAAACGCGATTCCGAAGTCCCGTGTACACATTGGTTTGACATCGACAAAAGTCCGAATTGGTCATAATTGGAACGTTTTGCATACGTATAAAGCATATATAGAGAGATTTTTTTAAAAGTGGCAATATTTGAACTAAGGGTGTTTTAATAGTAACCAATATCTGTTACTGGTGCTTCTAGAGTGAAAATAATTCGTTTTAGTAAATAATAGTTACCCCTCAAATTAATATCGCAGGATTTTTGTCTCCATGACGTCATCATTTGATACCAGTGAAAATAAACCTCTCTCTTGAAGCTATTTATAAGGAAGGCACTCCTCTATATAAATGTTGAAAAATTAATGTTGAATGCATGATTCTGGGTTTTGGTTATTATTTGACACTTACGATACTTTTTTGTCCCAATCGGAAAACTCGTTTTTTTTTATTCTCGTGTAGATCTCTGGAACTAAAACAGATAGAGTTTTGAATATTGATTTTTCCTATGTTTTAAACATTTAGTACTTGGAACTATTGCGAAAGTTGTGAACCAGACCGGAAGTGATGTAAATCTTTAACGTGCACGAATGAAAATCGGTTCTAATTATGTCAATTCCCAACCGATTTTCGAAAAAATTATATTTTTGTACAGCCGAGGATATTGCGGATGGGATAAAGGTCGAATTGTGATAACCATGTCGTTCTCAGTTGAGATAACCAGTTTGAGCATGGACTCTATCTGTAATAAATATTAATTTTTTATATATTACATGTAGTGACGTCAAATCTTTAACGTGCACGAAATCAGAAAATTGTAGATATTTCATTCAATATTTAATCAATTTTTGAACCAGTTTCATATTTGAGTAGTTGATATGGACGTGATTCCAAAGTCCCGTGTACACATTGGTGTGACATTGACAAAAGTCCGAGTTGGTCATAATCGCAACGTTTTGCCCACGTATAAAGCATTATATAGAGAGCTTTTTTTGAAAGAGGCAATATTTGAACTAAAGGTGTTTTACTGGTAACCAATATCTGGTAATGCTGCTTCTAGAGTGAAAATAATTCATTTTAGTCAATAACTGTTACTCCTGAAATTATTACCCCAGGTTTTTTTGTCTACATGACGCCATCATATGATACCAGCGAAAATGACGCTATTTACCGAAACTATTTATAAGGAAGTACTAAATGTACTAAAATTGTAATTTTTTCTTTTAGAATTTTTGCGTTTTTGATTGCGTATTTAGATTTCTGGCGCCTGTAGGATTCTACCGATCCAAGTTCATAGTTGTTCAACTATATTTTTCACTTTCCTTCTATCGTAATGCGCATGCACAGAAAGTGTCAATGTCTGAGTTGTTTAAGTGTGTGTGTGTGTGTGTGTGTGTGTGTGTGTGTGTTTTAAGGGGTGAGTGGTAGGCATTTTGTGCTGCCTTGGGTAAGGTGAAAGCCTTCAGCCTTGCAAGCAAGTCTAGTTATTATTATTATTATTATTATTCTTTTGTTTTGAGTAGATCTCAGCAACTACGTGTCGCATCGTTACGATTTCTTCGGTTTTACTGATAAAGTGGGTGTGACTTAGAGGATAAAGCTATTTTGAACGTTCTGCGACAATGCGAAATGTCCGAAATCACCGAAGTTATCGTTTTTACAAATATTGCGGTAATTTTAACAATAATCATGGGATTTTAACTTTCGATACATTTTGGCATAGCTGGAGACAGGGCACATAGCTGCGCTACTTTCGATTTTTGATTTTCGGCAAATCTTCGAAGATATTAGGCGCCAAATTTGGGAAATTAAAAATTTTACAAAAAACTTTTTTATTTATGAATATTTTTTAGTCGTGTTGTGCACAGAATTAAAGAGTCATCTGACTTGCGCAAAAATGTTAAAAAAATTTGTCTCAGTAATTTTCCTTGGCCTCCATTGGCTAATTCAGTTTTTCAGTCCTAGATTAATTTTTTATTGTTCGATTTGTATAAAACAAAGTTCATATGCTTCGTTGTCTCAATTGTCATTTTTTTTATTACCAAAAGTGTTATCTGTCGGCACCGGAAGTGGCATAATTTTACCAAAAACTACAATTTTGACAGTTAGGTACATTTTTTGAAAACAAATATTATTTTTTTGAAAAATTATATGACTCAAAGAGTGTGTCCTTTAAAGGCGCAAAAAATGTCGGAAGCAGTTTTTTTAATTTCTTTTTCATTTTCTAGCAAATTGGATTAAGAGGTGAAAAAAGGCGTAAAATTGACCTATTTACAACTCATTCAGGCTTTTCAGATTTTAAAATATTTTTACGTAACTTTTATAAACTTGTAGCTATAATCCATACGAAGAGAATGTATGTGAAAATTAGTTTGTAATATAAGCAGTTGCCGAGAAATAGGCAATTTTGCATGAGTCACTTTTCACGTAATTTTGGCTGTAAAAGAATCCATTATTATTCGATTTTCAATTTTCTTTCGCCATTGGATGCCTAATGCTATAGTGGACTATGTCAAACCATTTTACCCCTTGCGCTGCCACCGGAAATGACGTCATTTGCTCAAAACTTAAATTTTAACCTTCAAAAAACAATATTTTATTCAAATGAGTCGTATTTGTTATTTTTTTCAAATTGTGATATTTGATTCTATTGATCAAATAGATTGAACCCATACGATCATTCAGATACCACAAAATGGTTTCTAACTTATACGGTTGCAGAGAAATGGGCGATTTTCCTTAAGTCACTTTTCAAGGTTTTTGGTCTATAAAAGTGTCAGTTATTATTCGATTTTCATAAAATTTTCACCATATGATATCTTGTGTCATTTATGATTTCATAGAACTAATTTAACATTTTCAGTATCACCGGAAGTAATGTCATTTTGGCAAAAACTGTATTTTTAGCCTTCAAAACAGACATTTTTTTCAAATGAGTCTGATTTGTAATATATTTCAAATTATGATATTTGATTCCAATCAACAAATGGATTGAACCCATACGATCATATAGATACCAAAAGATAGTTTTTATCGTGTACGGTTGCCGAGAAATAGACGATTTTCTACAAGTCACTTTTCAAGGTTTTTGGTCTATAAAAGTGGCAATTCTCATTCGATTTACATACAATTTTCGCCATTATGATGCCTTATGCCATTTCTGATTTCATAAAACTAATTGAACATTTTCATTATCACCGGAAGTAATGAAATTTTGCCAGGATCACTTACAAGTAACATATATATAAAATGAATTGATATTGCTGGATTTGGTTGATTCTTCGTCCATTTTATTTGATGTTTACAATGCTTATGTGGAAACCTGTTTGATGGTTCATTGGTATCGGAAGTGACATATGTTTAAGGGTAACGTGGCACCGAAAGTGACGTGGCACCAGTGAAACCCGTCATTCCTGCATGCAGGTCTAGTTATTAGGCTTTCAGACTTTCGTCTGAAAGCCTATTGAGATTACTAAAATTATTATTAGGCTTTCAGACTTTCGTCTGAAAGCCTATTGTGATTACTAAAATTATTATTATTTATTATTATTATTTTATTTTTCGGGGGAGCCTATTTCTCAGTGTCTGTAACAGATACAGATCTGGGACGTAATTTTCTATCAGGAAACCATATAGTGGCCATCCCTTCCACTGTATTTGAAACTTCTGCGCAGACCGGAAGTGGCCGAATTTTGTGCGTTGCCAAAAAATTAAAAAACGGCCGTAGATTCGTCAATTCTGTACCTATTTTCATACAAATTACATTTTTGGAAACCCTGAGTCTTTTGTCGGACGATAGCAGTTGAAAATTTTGCAATTTAGAAACTTCGCCGCTGACTTCTAGCATTCGAAAAATGAAAATATGTTGTTTAAGACACATTTTTTGTTATTTTTCAAAATTTTCAAATTTGACCTACATTTTTGGATACCTGAAGGCAATCCGGTTCCAGTAATATAAGTTTCATTCAGAGTCATCGCCCTTTATTTTTCGATTTTTTTCGAATTTTCTTCACATTTTGTGAGCTTAAGTTTCGTTTTACGGCCGGATCGACGTTTCTGAAATTCCTGGAACATGAAGTAATATGGTCAAACCACCGTTTAAAGCAATTTCAACAACAATCCGTAAACCGGAAGTAGTCGAAATACTATGCGATATTTTGAAAAAAACGTGAAAAATTGGTGTTTTGGGTAAAAACACGATTTTTCCGTCCGATATCAACGGATTAAACAAATTAAGGTATCATTTGGTCGGGCGGTAATTGGACCACTGAATGATACCCAATTCGTACGGATACGATCAGCAGGATGCAAAATATGGATCGCTGAAAATCAAGTATTTTCTGATTTGGAGCGTTTTTAGATGCCTGTATCTCGAAAACTGCTCCACAGTTTTTTATGAAACTTTCTCTATCGAGAGACCTTGCAGTAATCTTGTGTACGAAACATTCCATTACGACTTTGAAATATCTGGAAAAGGTGAAATAACGGACTGAAAATCGAAAAAAGTCGAAAAATCGTGAAATTTTGGAAAATGCTCTGCTATTTTTTTATTTTAAGAGATTTTCAAAAAAAAATTGTATATTCAGATCGCTGACCTAATTACGATTCTAACGATGTATAATATGTATGTAGTTATTGAAATTTAATTTTTGATATTTTAAATTTTTTGCATTTTTGGCACTTTTGAACCTAGGATTTCTCAGGGGCATTTTATCTGATCAGATAATGTAATATATCATTACAGAGCCCTGTGGCTATTTTAGTGCCTAAACCGGTTATCAAAACTATATCGACAATAATAACCATACCGGAAGTATTCAAAAAATGTAAAAAAAAGGTTAAAAACATTGTCGCACTTGCAAAAAACTTGATTTCTCCCTTAGGTAATAGCGGACCAAAAGAACTAAAGTGTCGTTGGATAGCCCTATTAATGGACCATCATATGGTATCTAAATAATACGATATCGATGGTAAGGAAATAAATTATTGTGTGCCAAAAATCTAGTATTTTCCGATTTTTTAACATTCTGAGACGTCCTTTTCTCGAAAACGACGCCGCAGATTTTTCTTAAACTTTTCTTACTCAAAGTCCTATCGGTTGTCTATATAGTGAATCCAAAATGAAAAGCATTGAAATAATATAAGTGGTCGAAATATGGCCTCAAACTTTGAAAAAAACTGAAAAATCGTTAAATTTTTGGAAACGCTCTTTAATTTATCTTTTTTTCCCAAACTACTCAATGGATGTTTCTGACACTTCTGGTACAGAAAGTTAATTATCCAGAGAACTTCGTAAAGCTATCATGACAACGATCGTAAAACCGGAAGTAGTCGAAAAAATGTCCGATATTTTGAAAACAATTATTTTTTTTACGAAAACCTTTTTTATTTATGAATATTTTTTGATGATATTTTACACAGGGTTAAAAATATCATCCTACTTGAGCAGAAATGAGAAAAAAAATTGTCTCGGTAATTTGCGTTAGCCGCAATCGGCTAATTTAGTTTTTCGTACCCAGAAAAATTATTTATTGTTCGATTTGTATAAAACAAAGTTCATATGCACCGTGGTCACAATTGCAATTTTTTTTGTTACGGTGAAATTTTTCTGTCGGCAACGGAAGTGACGTAATATTAACAAAAACTACAAATTTGACAGTTCGGTACCACTTTTTGAAAGCAAATATTATTTTTTTTTCAAAACTGATATAACTAAAAGGATGCACCCTGCAAAGGTGCACAAAATCCTTAGCTCATATTTTTTAATTTCAATTTCATTTTCGGGCAATTTCGAATAAAATGTAAAATAAAGTGTAAAATTCAGTTATTTACAATTCATTCAGCGTCTTCATATTTTGAAATATTTATTTGTAATTTTCATAAACTCGTAGCAATAATCCAGACGAAGAGAATGTATGCGAAAATTAGTTTGTAATATGAGCAGTTGCCGAGAAATATGCAATTTTGCATGCATCACTTTTCACGTTATTTTGCCTATAAAAGAGTGAATTATTATTCGATTTGCAATAATTTTTTGCCATTTGATGCCTAATGCCAATTTGGACTAGGTCAAGCCAATTTTAAATTTTCACTGTGACCGGAAATGACGTCATTTGGGCAAAAACTGTATTTTTAAAATAAAAAACAAATATTTTATTCAAATGAGTCTGCCTTATAATATTTTCAAAATCATGATATTTGATTCCCACCAACGAATAGAATAAAGCCATACGACCATACGGATACCACAAAATGGTTTCTAACTTGTACGGTTACAGAGAAATAGGCGATCTTCTATAAGTCACTTTTCAAGGTTTTTGGTCTATAAAAGTGTCAATTATTATTCGATTTTTATAATTTTTTTACCATTTGATGCCTTATGCCATTTATGACTTCTATAAACTAAATTAACATTTTCAATATCTCCGGAAGTAATGTAATTTTTGCAAAAAACGTATTTTTAGCCATCAAAACAAACATTATATTGAAGGGATTTATATTTATTATTCGTTTAACTTTATAACGTCTGACTCTAATGGGCAGTAAGATTGAATCAATACCATCATATTGATATCAAGAAAAGGCTTCTAGCATGTTCCCTTGTTCTTATTAGGGTTTCACACTGCGTAGCTTGTGTGAAACACTATTGTTTTTGTTAAAATTATTATTCTTATTATTAGGCTTTCAGACTTTCGTCTGAAAGCCTATTGTGATTACTAAAATTATTATTTATTATTATTATTTTTTTTTTTTCGCCGGAGCCTATTTCTCAGTGCCTGTAACAGATACCGATCTGGGACCTAATTCTCTATCAAGAAACCATGTGTTGGCTACTTGATAAACTATATTTGAAACTTCTGCGCAGACCGGAAGTGGTCGAATTTCGTGCGGTGTCAAAAAATCAAAAAACGGCCGTAGATTCGTCAATTCTGTACCTATTTTCATACAAATGACATTTTCGGAAACCCTGAGTCTTTTCTCGGACGATAGCAGTTGAAAATTTCGATATTTCGAAACTTCATCGCTGACTTCTTGCGATCGAAAAATGAAAAATGTTGTTTGAGAGACAACTTTTGTTATTTTTCAAAATTTTGAAATTTGACCTACATTTTTGGATACCTGAAGTCCATCCGATTCCAGTAATATAAGTTTCATTCAGAGTTATCGCCCTTTATTTTTCGATTTTTTTCGAATTTTCTACCCATTTTGCGAGCTCGGGTTTCGTTTTATGGCCGAATTGACGTTTCTGAAATTTCTGAGGCATGAAGCCAAATGACCATTGCAAGGAATAAAGCAATTTCAACAATAATCTGTACACCGGAAGTGGTCGAAATAATGTCCGATATTTTGAAAAAAATGCAAAAAATGGGTATTTTGGGGAAAAACGCGACTTCTCCGTCCGATATCAATGGATTAAACAAATTAGGGTACCATTGGACTGCACTAGTATTGTGCTATCGTATGATACCCAATTTGTACGGATACGACGAGCAGGAAGCAAAATATGGCACGCTGAAAATCAAGTATTTTCTGATTTGGAGCGTTTTTGGACGCCTGTATCTCGAAAACTTAACCGCAACTTTTTTTTTAACTTTCTCTATCGAGAGTCCATTCGATAGTCTTGTGAATTATGCCATCCAATAAGACTTTGAAATGTCTGGAATATGATAAAAAAGGGACTGAAAATCAAAAAAAGTCGAAAAATCGTGAAATTTTGGAAAATGCTCTACTATTTTTTTTATTTTAAGAGATTTTCAAAAAAAGGTTGTATATTCAGATAGCTGACCTAATTACAATTCTAATGATGTATAATATGTATGTAGTTATTGAAATTTAATTTTCGATATTTTAATTTTTTTGCATTTTTGGCACTTTTGAACATAGGATTTCTCAGAGGCATTTTATCTGATCAGATAATGTAATATATCATTACAGAGCCCCGTGGCTATTTTAGTGCCCAAACCGGCTATTAAAACTATTCCGACAATAATAACCATACCAGAAGTATTCAAAAAATGAAAAAAAAAGGTTAAAACCATTGTCGCAGTTGCGAGAAACTTGATTTCTCCCTTAGGTAATAGCGGACCAAAAGAACTAAAGTGTCGCTGGATAGCCCTATTAATGGACCATCATATGGTATCTAAATAATACGATTTCGATGGTAAGGAAATAAATTATTGTATGCCAAAAATATATTATTTTCCGATTTTTTAACATTCTGGGACGCCCTTTTCTCGAAAACGACGCCGCAGATTTTTCTCAAACTTTTCTTACTCAAAGTCCTATCGGTTGTCTATATAGTGAATCCAAAATGAAATGCATTGAAATAATATAAATGGTCAAAAAATGGCCTCAAACTTTGAAAAAAATTGAAAAATCGTTAAATTTTTGGAAACGCTCTTTAATTTATCTTTTTTTCCATAACTACTCAATGGATGTTTCTGACACTTCTGTAACAGAAAGTTAATTATCCAAAGAACTTCGTAAAGCTATCACTACAACGATCGTAAAACCGGAAGTAGTCGAAAAAATGTCCGATATTTTGAAAAAAAATATTTTTTTTACGAAAACCTTTTTTATTTATGAATATGTTTTGATGATATTTTACACAGGGTTAAAAATATCATCCTACTTGAGCAGAAATGAGAAAAAAAATTGTCTCGGTAATTTGCGTTAGCCGCCATCGGCTAATTTAGTTTTTCGTACCCAGAAAAATTATTTATTATTCGATTTGTATAAAACAAAGTTCATACGCTCCGTGGTCCCAATTGTAATTTTTTTTGTTACGGTGAAATTTTTCTGTCGGCAACGGAAGTGACGTAATATTAATAAAAACTACAATTTTGATCGTTCAGTACCACTTTTTAAAAGCAAATATTATTTTTTTTTCAAAACTGATCTAACTAAAAGGATGCACCCTGCAAAGGTGCACAAAATCCTTAGCTCAGATTTTTTAATTTCAATTTCATTTTCGGGCAATTTCGAATAAAATGTAAAATAAAGTGTAAAATTCAGTTATTTACAATTCATTCAGCGTCTTCATATTTTGAAATATTTATTTGTAATTTTCATAAACTCGTAGCAATAATCCAGACGAAGAGAATGTATGCGCAAATTAGTTTGTAATATGAGCAGTTGCCGAGAAATATGCAATTTCGCATGCATCACTTTTCACATTATTTTGCCTATAAAAGAGTGAATTATTATTCGATTTGCAATATTTTTTTTCCATTTGATGCTTAATGCCAATTTGGACTAGGTCAAGCCAATTTTACATTTACACTGTGACCGGAAATGACGTCATTTGGGCAAAAACTGTATTTTTAACTTAAAAAAAAATATTTTATTCAAATGAGTCTGCCTTATAATATTTTTAAAATTATGATATTTGATTCCCATCAACGAATAGAATTAAGCCATACGACCATACGGATACCACAAAATGGTTTCTAACTTGTACGGTTACAGAGAAATAGGCGATCTTTTATAAGTCACTTTTCAAGGTTTTTGGTCTATAAAAGTGTCAATTATTATTCGATTTTTATCATTTTTTTACCATTTGATGCCTTATGCTATTTATGACTTCTATGAACTAAATTAACATTTTCAATATCTCCGAAAGTAATGTAATTTTTGCAAAAAACGTATTTTTAGCCTTCAAAACAAACATTTTTTTGAAGGGATTTATTTTTATTATTCGTTTAACTTTATAACGTCTGACTCTAATGGGCAGTAAGATTGAATCAATACCATCATATTGATATCAAGAAAAGGCTTCTAGCATGTTCCCTTGTCGAATAATAGCCAATTTTCCCAGGGTCACTTTTAAGTTTTATACCTTCTTAATTTCAGTTTAAGGGTTATAGGTTGATTATTTATTGCCCGATATGTATAAAACAAAGTTTGTATTTTGTATGTGGCGAATTTTCGACTTATTTTTCACCTATAAAAATTTCTTTCGGCACCGGAAGTGACGTAATTTTGCCATCATTTACAATTTTGACCGGTCTTTTCGCCAGCAAATATTACTTTTACATATGATAGAAGGTGTCACTGAAGCAAAACAATTAAAGTATAGTTTGGTAGCTCAATGGATCGGCTATGGTATAATGAACTTCCTGTATGATTCCTGAAAGCCGGTTCAGTGCTGCTTGCAGGTCTAGTTATTATTATTATTATTATTATTCAGATTCCAATTTGAATAGATCTCAGCAACTACGTGTCGCATCGTTACGATTTCTTCGGTTTTACTGGGAAAGTGGGTGTGACTTAGAGGATAAAGCTATTTTGAACGTTCTGCGACAATGCGAAATGTCCGAAATCACCGAAGTTATCGTTTTTAAAAATATTGCAGTAATTTTAACAATAATCATTGGATTTTAACTTTCGATACATTTTGGCATAGCCTGAGACAGGGCACATAGCTACGCTACTTTCGATTTTTGATTTTCAGCAAATCTTCGAAGATATTAGGCGCCAAATTTCGAAAATTTAAAATTTTACAAAAAACTTTTTTATTTATGAATATTTTTTAGTCGTATTGTGCACAGAATTAAAGGGTCATCTGACTTGTGCAAAAATGTTAAAAAATTTTGTCTCAGTAATTTACCTTGGCCGCCATTGGCTAATTCAGTTTTTCAGTCCTAGATTAATTTTTTATAGTTCAATTTGTATAAAACAAAGTTCATATGCTTCGTTGTATCAATTGTCGTTTTTTTTATTACCGAAAGTGTTATCTGTCGGCACCGGAAGTGGCATAATTTTACCAAAAACTACAATTTTGACAGTTATTTACGATCTTCATAAACAAATATTATTTTTTTGAAAAATTATATGACTCAAAGAGTGTGCCCTTTCAAGGCGCAAAAAATGTAGGAAGCAGTTTTTTTAATTTCGATTTCATTTTCGAGCAAATTCGATTAAGGGGCTAAAAATGGTGTAAAATTGGCCTATTTACAACCTATTCAGGCTTTTCAGATTTTAAAATATTTCTTCGTAACTTTTATAAACTTGTAGCTATAATCCATACGAAGAAAATGTATGTTAAAATTCGTTTGTAATATAAGCAGTTGCCAAGAAATGGGCAGTTCTGCATAAGTCACTGTTTTCGTTATTTTGCCTGTAAAATAGTCAATTATTATTGGATTTTTATAAAAGTGACATCATTTGATTCAAAAAGCACGTAGCGTCATATCAAGTTGATTACAATTTAAAATTGACACCGGAAGTGACATCATTTGGTCAAAAAATGCATTTTACACTTTTTTAAATCAATGTTTTATTCAACCAAGAATAACTTAATATGTATTAATAATTTTAACTTTTGGTTTAAATTCACATATAAACAAAACTCATATGGTCATATAGATATCATAAAATGGTTTCTAACTTGTTCGGTTGCCGAGAAATAGACGGTTTTCTACAGGTCACTTTTGAAGGTTTCGGGGCCATAAAAGGGTCAATTATTATTCGATTTTCATAAACGTCACACCATGTTATACCTAATGCCATTTGGGATTTCATACAAGTAATTTAAGATTTTCATTATCACCGGAAGTAACGTCATTTTGGCAAAAACTGTATTTTTAGCCTCCAAAACAGATATTTTATTCAAATGAGTCTGTTTTGAAATCTTTTTCAAATTATGGTATTTGATGCCAATCAACAAATAGAATGAACCCATACGATCATACAGATACCACAAAATGGTTTCTAACTTGTACGGTTGCCGAGAAATAGCCGATTTTCTACAAGTCACTTTTCAAGTTTTTTGGGCTTTAAAAGTGACAATTATTATTCGATTTAACGTTTTTATTTATAAATATTATATAGTCGTGTTGTGCACAGAATTAAAGAGTCATCTGACTAGCCCAAAAATGTTAAAAAAATTTGTCTCAGTCATTTTCCTAGGCCGCCATTAGCTAATTCAGTTTTTCAGTCCTAGATTAATTTTTTATTGTTCGATTTGTATAAAACAAAGTTCATATGCTTCGTTGTCCCAATTGTTATTTTTTTTATTACCAAAAGTGTTATCTAGCAAATTGGATTAAGGGGTGAAAAAAGGCGTAAAATTGACCTATTTACAACCCATTCAGGCTTTTCAGATTTTAAAATTTTTTTACTTAACTTTTATAAACCTGTCACTATAATCCATACGAAGAGAATGTATGTTAAAATTAGTTTCTAATATAAGCAGTTGCCGAGAAATGGGCAGTTTTGCATAAGTCACTGTTTTCGTAATGTTGCCTGTAAAATAGTCAATTATTAATGGATATTCACAAAAGTGACATCATTTGATTCAAAAAGCAAGTGTGCGTCATATCATGTTGATTACTATTTAAAATTGACACCGGAAGTGACGTCATTTAGTCAAAAACTCAATTTTTAACTTTTAAAATCGATCTTTTTTTCAACCAAGAATTATGTCACATGTAATAATAAAATTAACTTTTGGTTTAAATTCACATATTAACAAAACTCATACGGTCAAATAGATATCATAAAATTGTTTCTAACTTGTTCGGTTGTCGAGATATAGGCGATTTTCTGAAAGTCACTTTTGAAGGTTTTTGGCCCATAAAAGTGTCAATTATTATTTGATTTTCATAAAATTTTCACCCTTTGAAGCCTAATGTCATAGACGATGTTATAAAACTAATTTGACGTTTTCATTATCACCGGAAGTAGCGTCATTTTGGCAAAAACTGTATTTTAAGCCTTCAAAACCGATATTTTATTCAAATGAATCTGATTTGTAATGTTTATACAATTATGATATTTGATTCCAATCAACAAATAGATTAAACCCATACGGTCATATAAATACCAAAAAATGGTTTCTAACTTGTACGGTTGCCGAGAAATAGACGATTTTCTACACGTCACTTTTCAAGGTTTTTGGTCTATAAAAGTGGAAATTATTATTCGATTTACATAAAATTTTCACCAAATGATGCCTTATGCCATTTCTGATTTCATAAGACTAAGGGAACATTTACATTATCACCGGAAGTACTGTTATTTTGTCAGGATCAAATACATGTAACAAATGTATAAAATAAAATTGCTGGATTTGTTTGATTCTGTTTCCATTTTATTTGATGTGTGCAATGCTTATGTGGAAACCTGTATATTGGTTTCATTGGTACCGGAAAGGACATATGTTCAAGGGTAACGTAGCACCAAAAGTGACACAAGTTCAAGTTCAAAGGTAACATGGCAAAAGTGAAACCCGTCATTCCTGCATGCAGGTCTAGTTATTATTATTATTATTCAGATTCCAATTTGAATAGATCTCAGCAACTACGTGTCGCATCGTTTCGATTTCTTCGGTTTTACTGGGAAAGTGGGTGTGACTTAGAGGATAAAGCTATTTTGAACGTTCTGCGACAATGCGAAAAGTCCGAAATCACCGAAGTTATCGTTTTTGAAAATATTGCAGTAATTTTAACAATAATCATTGGATTTTAACTTTCGATACATTTTGGCATAGCCTGAGACAGGGCACATAGCTACGCTACTTTCGATTTTTGATTTTCGGCAAATCTTCGAAGATATTAGGCGCCAAATTTCGAAAATTTAAAATTTTACAAAAAACTTTTTTATTTATGAATATTTTTTAGTCGTATTATGCACAGAATTAAAGAGTCATCTGACTAGTGCAAAAATGTTAAAAAATTTTGTCTCAGTAATTTACCTTGGCCGCCATTGGCTAATTCAGTTTTTCAGTCCTAGATTAATTTTTTATTGTTCGATTTGTATAAAACAAAGTTCATATGCTTCGTTGTATCAATTGTCATTTTTTTTATTACCGAAAGTGTTATCTGTCGGCACCGGAAGTGGCATAATTTTACCAAAAACTACAATTTTGACAGTTATTTTCCTTCTTCGAAAACAAATATTATTTTTTGGAAAAATTATTTGACTCAAAGAGTGTGCCCTTTCAAGGCGCAAAAAATGTAGGAAGCAGTTTTTTTAATTTCGATTTCATTTTCGAGCAAATTCGATTAAGAGGCTAAAAATGGTGTAAAATTGGCCTATTTACAACCTATTCAGGCTTTTCAGATTTTAAAATATTTCTTCGTAACTTTTATAAACTTGTAGCTATAATCCATACGAAGAAAATGTATGTTAAAATTCGTTTGTAATATAAGCAGTTACCAAGAAATGGGCAGTTCTGTACAAGTCACTGTTTTCGTTATTTTGCCTGTAAAATAGTCAATTATGATTGGATTTTTATAAAAGTGACATCATTTGATTCAAAAAGCACGTAGCGTCATATCAAGTTGATTACAATTTAAAATTGACACCGGAAGTGACATCATTTGGTCAAAAAATGCATTTTAAACTTTTTTAAATCAATGTTTTATTCAACCAAGAATAACTTAATATGTATTTATAATTTTAACTTTTGGTTTAAATTCACATATAAACAAAACTCATATGGTCATATAGATATCTTAAAATGGTTTCTAACTTGTTCGGTTGCCGAGAAATAGACGGTTTTCTACAGGTCACTTTTGAAGGTTTCGGGGCCATAAAAGTGTCAATTATTATTCGATTTTCATAAACGTCACACCATGTTATACCTAATGCCATTTGGGATTTCATACAAGTAATTTAAGATTTTCATTATCACCGGAAGTAACGTCATTTTGGCAAAAACTGTATTTTTAGCCTCCAAAACAGATATTTTATTCAAATGAGCCTGTTTTGAAATCTTTTTCAAATTATGGTATTTGATGCCAATCAACAAATAGAATGAACCCATACGATCATACAGATACCACAAAATCGTTTCTAACTTGTACGGTTGCCGAGAAATAGCCGATTTTCTACAAGTCACTTTTCAAGTTTTTTGGTCTTTAAAAGTGGCAATTATTATTCGATTTACATAAAATTTTCACTACATGATATCGTATGCCATTTCTGATTTCATAAAACTAATTGAACATTTGCATTAACACCGGGAGTAATTTAATTTTGTCAAGATCATTTACAAGTAACAAATGTATAAAATGAATTGATATTGCTGGATTTTGTTGATTCTGCGTCCATTTTATTTGTGTGCAATGTTAATTTGGAATCCTGTTTAGTGGTTTCGCTGGTACCGGAAGTGACATATGTTCAAGGGTAACTTGGCACCGGAAGTGACATGCTTAAGAGTAACTTGGCAACAGTGAAACCCGTCATTCCTGCATGCAGGTCTAGTTATTCTTATTATTATTATTATTATTATTCAGATTCCAATTTGAATAGATCTCAGCAACTACGTGTCGCATCGTTACGATTTCTTCGGTTTTACTGGGAAAGTGGGTGTGACTTAGAGGATAAAGCTATTTTGAACGTTCTGCGACAATGCGAAATGTCCGAAATCACCGAAGTTATCGTTTTTGAAAATATTGCAGTAATTTTAACAATAATCATTGGATTTTAACTTTCGATACATTTTGGCATAGCCTGAGACAGGGCACATAGCTACGCTACTTTCGATTTTTGATTTTCGGCAAATCTTCGAAGATATTAGGCGCCAAATTTCGAAAATTTAAAATTTTACAAAAAACTTTTTTATTTATGAATATTTTTTAGTCGTATTGTGCACAGAATTAAAGAGTCATCTGACTAGTGCAAAAATGTTAAAAAAAATTGTCTCAGTAATTTTCCTTGGCCGGCATTGGCTAATTCAGTTTTTCAGTCCTATATTGATTTTTTATTGTTCGATTTGTATAAAACAAAATTCATATGCTTCGTTGTATCAATTGTCATTTTTTTTATTACCAAAAGTGTTATCTGTCGGCACCGGAAGTGGCATAATTTTACCAAAAACTACAATTTTAACAGTTATTTTTTTATTTCGAAAACAAATATTATTTTTTGGAAAAATTATTTGACTCAAAGAGTGTGCCCTTTCAAGGCGCAAAAAATGTAGGAAGCAGTTTTTTTAATTTCGATTTCACTTTCGAGCAAATTCGATTAAGAGGCTAAAAATGGTGTAAAATTGACCTATTTAGAACCTATTCAGGCTTTTCAGATTTTAAAATATTTCTTCGTAACTTTTATAAACTTGTAGCTATAATCCATACGAAGAAAATGTATGTTAAAATTCGTTTGTAATATAAGCAGTTACCAAGAAATGGGCAGTTCTGTACAAGTCACTGTTTTCGTTATTTTGCCTGTAAAATAGTCAATTATTATTGGATTTTTATAAAAGTGACATCATTTGATTCAAAAGGCATGTAGCGTCATATGAAGTTGATTACAATTTAAAATTGACACCGGAAGTGACATCATTTGGTCAAAAACTGCATTTTAAACTTTTTAAATCAATGTTTTATTCAACCAAGAATAACTTAATATGTATTAATAATTTTAACTTTTGGTTTAAATTCACATATAAACAAAACTCATATGGTCATATAGAGATCATAAAATTGTTTCTAATTTGTTCGGTTGCGGAGAAATAGACGGTTTTCTACAGGTCACTTTTGAAGGTTTCGGGGCCATAAAAGTGTCAATTATTATTCGATTTTCATAAACGTTACACCGTGTTATACCTAATGCCATTTGGGATTTCATACAAGTAATTTAAGATTTTCATTATCACCGGAAGTAACGTCATTTTGGCAAAAACTGTATTTTTAGCCTTCAAAACAGATATTTTATTCAAATGAGTCTGTTTTGAAATCTTATTCAAATTATGGTATTTGATGCTAATCAACAAATAGAATGAACCCATACGATCATACAGATACCACAAAATGGTTTGTAACTTGTACGGTTGCAGAGAAATAGCCGATTTTCTACAAGTCACTTTTCAAGTTTTTTGGTCTTTAAAAGTGGCAATTATTACTCGATTTACATAAAATTTTCACTATATGATATCGTATGCCATTTCTGATTTCATAAGACTAATTGAACATTTTCATTAACACAGGAAGTAATTTAATTTTGTCAAGATTATTTACAAGTAACAAATGTATAAAATGACTTGATATTGCTGGATTGATTGGTTGATTCTGCGTCCATTTTATTTGTGTGCAATGTTAATTTGGAAACCTGTTTAGTGGTTACGCTGGTACTGGAAGTGACATATGTTCAAGGGTAACTTAGCACCGGAAGTGACATGTTTAAGAGTAACTTGGCACCAGTGAAACCCGTCATTCCTGCATGCAGGTCTAGTTATTCTTATTATTATTATTAGGCTTTCAGACTTTCGTCTGAAAGCCTATTGAGATTACTAAAATTATTATTAGGCTTTCAGACTTTCGTCTGAAAGCCTATTGAGATTACTAAAATTATTATTATTATTATTATTATTATTATTATTATTTACCGCGAGGGCCTAGATCTCCATGACCGAAAACAGATATCGATCTGGAATTAGCTTTTCTATCGGGAAACCATGTGGTGGCTACTTGATAAAATATTTTTGAAATTTCTGCGCATACCGGAAGTGACCGAACTTTGTACTTTCCCTAAAAATTGAAAATCGGCCATAGTTTCGTCAATTCTTTATCCATTTTCAAACAAATTACATTTTTGGAATCCCTGAATCTTTTCTGAGACAATGGCTATCTCACATTTTTCAATTTCGAACATTCGTCTGTGATTTTTATCGTTCGAAAATTGAAAACATGTTGTTTACGAGACAATTTTTGTTATTTTTCAAAATTTCAAATTTGACCTACAATTTTGGATACCTGAAGTCCATCCGATTCCAGTAATATAAGTTTCATTCAGAGTTATCGCCCTTTATTTTTCGATTTTTTTCGAATTTTCTTCCCATTTTGTGAGCTCGGGTTTCGTTTTATGGCAGAATTGACGTTTCTGAAACTTCTGGAACATGAAGTTATAGTCCAATACCAACTTATAAAGCAATTTCGACAAGAATCCTTAAACCGGAAGTGGTCGAAATAATGTGCAATATTTTGAAAAAAATGCAAAAAATGGATATTTTGGGGGAAAACGCTATTTCTCCGTCCGATATCAATGGATTAAACGAATGAAAGTATCGTTTGATGGCACGATTGTTGGACTATCATATGATACCCCATTCATACGGATACTATGAACAGACAGCAAAATATGGCACGCTGAAAATCAAGTATTTTCTGATTTGGAGCGTTTTTGGACGCCTGTATCTCGAAAACTTAACCTGCAATTTTTTTTTAATTTTTTCTATCGAGAGTCCTTGTGGAGGTATTTTGCCTAAAGCCATCCAATAAGACTATGAAATGTCTGGAATAGGATAAAAAAGGGACTGAAAATCGAAAAAAGTCGAAAAATCGTGAAATTTTGGAAAATGCTCTACTATTTTTTTATTTTAAGAGATTTTTAAAAAGACGTTGTATATTCAGATAGCTGACCTAATTACGATTCTAACGATGTATAATATGTATGTAATTATTAAAATTTAATTTTCGATATTTTAAATTTTTTGCATTTTTGGCACTTTTGAACATAGGATTTCTCAGGGGCATTTTATCTGATCAGATAATGTAATATATCATTACAGAGCCCTGTGGCTATTTTAGTGCCCAAACCGGCCATTAAAACTATTTCGACAATAATAACCATACCGGAAGTATTCAAAAAATGAAAAAAAAGAGTAAAAACATTGTCGCACTTGCGAAAAACTTGATTTCTCTCTTAGGTAATAGCGGACCAAAAGAACTAAAGTGTCGCTGGATAGCCCTATTAATGGACCATCATATGGTATCTAAATAATACGATTTCGATGGTAAGGAAATAAACTATGTAGTATTTTCCAATTTTTTAACATTCTGAGACGCCTTTTTCTCGAAAACGACGCCTACGATTTTTCTTAAACTTTTCTTACTCAAAGTCCTATCGGTTGTCTATATAGGGAATCCAAAATGAAAAGCATTGAAATAATATAAGTGGTCGAAAAATGGCCTCAAACTTTGAAAAAAATTGAAAAATCGTTAAATTTTTGGAAACGCTCTTTAATTTATCTTTTTTTCCAAAACTACTCAATGGATGTTTCTGACACTTCTGGTACAGAAAGTTAAGTATCCAAAGAATTTCGTAAAGCTATCACAACAACGATCGTAAAATCGGAAGTAGTCGAAAAAATGTCCGATATTTTGAAAAAAAATATTTGTTTTACGAAAACCTTTTTTATTTATGAATATTTTTTGATGATCTTTCACACAGGGTTAAAATATCATCGTACTTGAGCAGAAATAAGAAAAAAAATTGTCTCGGTAATTTGCGTTAGCCGCCATCGGCTAATTTAGTTTTTCGTACCCAGAAAAATTATTTATTGTTCGATTTGTATAAAACAAAGTTCATATGCACCGTGGTCCCAATTGTAATTTTTTTTGTTACGGTGAAGTTTTCCTGTCGGCAACGGAAGTGACGTAATATTAACAAAAACTACAATTTTGACAGTTCGGTACCACATTTTGAAAGCAAATATTATTTTTTTTCAAAACTGATATAACTAAAAGGATGCACCCTGCAAAGGTGCACAAAATCCTTAGCTCATATTTATTAATTTCAATTTCATTTTCGGGCAATTTCGAATAAAATGTAAAATAAAGTGTAAAATTCAGTTATTTACAATTCATTCAGCGTCTTCATATTTTGAAATATTTATTTGTAATTTTCATAAACTCGTAGCAATAATCCAGACGAAGAGAATGTATGCGAAAATTAGTTTGTAATATGAGCAGTTGCCGAGAAATATGCAATTGAGCATGCATCACTTTTCACGTTATTTTGCCTATAAAAGAGTGAATTATTATTCGATTTGCAATATTTTTTTCCATTTGATGCCTAATGCCAATTTGGACTAGGTCAAGTCAATTTTACATTTTCACTGTGACCGGAAATGACGTCTTTTGGACAAAAACTGTATTTCTAACCTAAAAAACGAATATTTTATTGAAATGAGTCTGCCTTATAATGTTTTTAAAATTATGATATTTGATTCCCATCAACGAATAGAATGAAGCCATACGACCATACAGATACCACAAAATGGTTTCTAACTTGTACGGTTACAGAGAAATAGGCGATCTTCTATAAGTCACTTTTCAAGGTTTTTGGTCTATAAAAGTGTCAATTATTATTCGATTTTTATAATTTTTTTAACATTTGATGCCTTATGCCATTTATGACTTCTATGAACCAAGTTAACATTTTCAATATCACCGGAAGTAATGTAATTTTTGCAAAAAACGTATTTTTAGCCTTCAAAACAAACATTTTTTTGAAGTGATTTATATTCTTTATTCGTTTAACTTTATAACGTCTGACTCTAATGGGCAGTAAGATTGAATCAATACCATCATATTGATATCAAGAAAAGGCTTCTAGCATGTTCCCTTGTCGAATAATAACCAATTTTCCCAGGGTCACTTTTAAGTTTTTTACCTTCTTAATTTCAGTTTATGGGTTATAGGTTAATTATTTATTGCCCGATATGTATAAAACAAAGTTTGTATTTTGTATGTTGCGAATTTTCGACTTATTTTTCACCTATAAAAATTTCTTTCGGCACCGGAAGTGACGTAATTTTGCCATAATTTACAATTTTGACCGGTCTTTTCGCCAGCAAATTTTACTTATACATATGATAGAGGGTGTCACTGAAGCAGAACAACTAAAGTATAGTTCGGTAGCTCAATGGATCGGCTATGGTATAATAAACTTCCTGTATGATTCCTGAAAGCCGGTTCAGTGCTGCTTGCAGGTCTAGTTATTATTATTATTTACCGCGGGGGCCTAGATCTCCATGATCGAAAACAGATATCGATCTGGAATTAGATTTTCTATCGGGAAACCATGTGGTGGCTACTGCATAAAATATTTTTGAAATTTCTGCGCATACCGGAAGTGACCGAACTTTGTACGTTGTCAAAAAATTGAAAATCGGCCATAGTTTCGTCAATATTTTATCCATAATCAAACAAATTACATTTTTGGAATCCCTGAATCTTTTCTGAGACCATGGCTATCTCACATTTTTCAATTTCGAATATTCGTCTATGACTTTTATCGTTCGAAAATTGAAAACATGTTGTTTACAAGACAATTTTTGTTATTTTTCAAAATTTTCAAATTTAACCTACATTTTTGGATACCTGAAGTCCATCTGATTCCAGTAATATAAGTTTCATTCAGAGTTATCACCCTTTATTTTTCGATTTTTTTCGAATTTTCTTCCCATTTTGTGAGCTCAGGTTTCGTTTTATGGCAGAATTGACGTTTCTGAAACTTCTGGAACATGAAGTTATAGTCCATTACCAACTTATAAAGCAATTTCGACAAGAATCCTTAAACCGGAAGCGGTCGAAATAATGTGCAATATTTTGGAAAAAATGCAAAAAATGGATATTTTTGGGGAAAACGCTATTTCTCCGTCCGATATCAATGGATTAAACGAATGAAGGTATCGTTTAATGGCACGATTGTTGGACTATCATATGATACCCCATTCATACGGATACTATGAACAGACAGCAAAATATGGCACGCTGAAAATCAAGTATTTTCTGATTTGGAGCGTTTTTGGACGCCTGTATCTCGAAAACTTAACCTACAATTTTTTTTTAATTTTTTCTACCGAGAGTCCTTTTGGAGGTATTTTGCATGAAGCCATCCAATAAGACTTTGAAATGTCTGGAATAGGATAAAAAAGGGACTGAAAATCGAAAAAAGTCGAAAAATCGTGAAATTTTGGAAAATGCTCTACTATTTTTTTATTTTAAGAGATTTTTAAAAAAAGGTTGTATATTCAGATAGCTGACCTAATTACGATTCTAACGATGTATAATATGTATGTAATTATTGAAATTTAATTTTCGATATTTTAAATTTTTTGCATTTTTGGCACTTTTGAACATAGGATTTCTCAGGGGCATTTTATCTGATCAGATAATGTAATATATCATTACAGAGCCCTGTGGCTATTTTAGTGCGCAAACCAGCTATTAAAACTATTCCGACAATAATAACCATACCGGAAGTATTCAAAAAATGAAAAAAAAGAGTAAAAACATTGTCGCACTTGCAAAAAACTTGATTTCTCCCTTACGTAATAGCGGACCAAAAGAACTAAAGTGTCGCTGGTTAGCCCTCTCAATGGACCATCATATGGTATCGAAATAATACGATTTTGATGGTAAGGAAATAAATTATTGTATGTCAAAAATCTAGTATTTTCCGATTTTTTAACATTCTGAGACGCCCTTTTCTCGAAAACGACGCCTACGAATTTTCTTAAACTTTTCTTACTCAAGGTCCTATCGGTTGTCTATATAGTGAATCCAAAATGAAAAGCATTGAAATAATATAGGTGGTCCAAAAATGGCATCAAACTTTGAAAAAAATTGAAAAATCATTAAATTTTTGTAAACGCTCTTTAATTTATTTTTTTTTCCAAAACTACTCAATGGATGTTTCTGACACTTCTGGTACAGAAAGTTAAGTATCGAAAGAACTCCGTAAAGCTATCGCGACAATGATCGTAAAACCGGAAGTAGTCGAAAAAATGTCCGATATTTTGAAAAAAATTAATTTTTTTACGAATACTTTTTTTATTTATGAATATTTTTTGATGATATTTTACACAGGGTTAAAATATCATCGTACTTGAGCAGAAATGAGAAAAAAAATTGTCTCGGTAATTTGCGTTAGCCGCCATCGGCTAATTTAGTTTTTCGTACCCAGAAAAATTATTTATTGTTCGATTTGTATAAAACAAAGTTCATATGCTCCGTGGTCCCAATTGTATTTTTTTTTGTTACGGTGAAATTTTTCTGTCGGCAACGGAAGTGACATAATATTAACAAAAACTACAATTTTGACAGTTCGGTACCACTTTTTGAAAGCAAATATTTTTTTTTTCAAAACTGATATAACTAAAAGGATGCACCCTGCAAAGATGCACAAAATCCTTAGCTCAGATTTATTAATTTCAATTTCATTTTCGGGCAATTTCGAATAAAATGTAAAATAAAGTGTAAAATTCAGTTATTTACAATTCATTCAGCGTCTTCTATTTTGAAATATTTATTTGTAATTTTCATAAACTCGTAGCAATACTCCAGACGAAGAGAATGTATGCGAAAATTAGTTTGTAATATGAGCAGTTGCCGAGAAATATGCAATTTTGCATGCATCACTTTTCACGTTATTTTGCCTATAGAAGAGTGGATTATCATTCGATTTGCAATATTGTTTTTCCATTTGATGCCTAATGCCAATTTGGACTAGGTCAAGCCAATTTTACATTTTCACTGTGACCGGAAATGACGTCATTTGGGCAAAAACTGTATTTTTAACCCAAAAAACAAATATTTTATTCAAATGAATCTGCCTTATAATATTTTTAAAATTATGATATTTGATTCCCATCAACGAATAGAATGAAGCCATACGACCATACAGATACCACAAAATGGTTTCTAAATTGTATGGTTACAGAGAAATAGGCGATCTTCAATAAGTCACTTTTCAAGGTTTTTGGTCTATAAAAGTGTCAATTATTATTCGATTTTTATATTTTTTTTACCATTTGATGCCTTATGCCATTTATGACTTCTATGAACTACGTTAACATTTTCAATATCACCGGAAGTAATGTAATTTTTGCAAAAAACGTATTTTTAGCCTTCAAAACAAACATTTTTTTGAAGGGATTTATATTTATTATTCGTTTAATTTTATAACGTCTGACTCTAATGGGCAGTAAGACTGAATCAATACCATCATATTGATATCAAGAAAAGGCTTCTAGCATGTTCCCTTGTCGAATAATAACCAATTTTCCGAGGGTCACTTTTTAGTTTTTTACCTTCTTAATTTCAGTTCATGGGTTATAGGTTAATTATTTATTGCCCGATGTCTATGAAAAAAAGTTTGTATTTTGTATGTTGCGAATTTTCGACTTATTTTTCACCTATAAAAATTTCTTTCGGCACCGGAAGTGAGGTAATTTTGCCATAATTTACAATTTTGACCGGTCTTTTCGCCAGCAAATATTACTTTTACATATGATAGAGGGTGTCACTGAAACAAAACAACTAATGTATAGTTTGGTAGCTCAATGGATCGGCTATGGTATAATTAACTTCCTGTATGATTCCTGAAAGCCGGTTCAGTGCTGCTTGCAGGTCTAGTTAGGCTTTCAGACTTTCGTCTGAAAGCCTATTGTGATTACTAAAATTATTATTTATTAGGCTTTCAGACTTTCGTCTGAAAGCCTATTGTGATTACTAAAATTATTATTATTTATTATTATTATTTTATTTTTCGGGGGAGCCTATTTCTCAGTGTCTGTAACAGATACAGATCTGGGACGTAATTTTCTATCAGGAAACCATATAGTGGCCATCCCTTCCACTGTATTTGAAACTTCTGCGCAGACCGGAAGTGGCCGAATTTTCAAAACTTAAATTTTAGCCTTCAAAAAACAATATTTTATTCAAATGAGTCGTATTTGTTATTTTTTTCAAATTGTGATATTTGATTCTATTGATCAAATAGATTGAACCCATACGATCATACAGATACCACAAAATGGTTTCTAACTTGTACGGTTGCAGAGAAATGGGCGATTTTCCTTACGTCACTTTTCAAGGTTTTTGGTCTATAAAAGTGTCAGTTATTATTCGATTTTCATAAAATTTTCACCATATGATATCTTGTTTCATTTATGATTTCATAGAACTAATTTAACATTTTCAGTATCACCGGAAGTAACGTCATTTTGGATAAAACTGTATTTTTAGCCTTCAAAACAAATATTTTATTCAAATGAGTCTGTTTTGAAATCTTTTTCAAATTATGGTATTTGATGCCAATCAATAAATAGAATGAACCCATATGATCATACAGATACCACAAAATGGTTTCTAACTTGTACGGTTGCAGAGAAATAGCCGATTTTCTACAAGTCACTTTTCAAGTTTTTGGGTCTTTAAAAGTGGCAATTATTATTCGATTTACATAAAATTTTCACTATATGATATCGTATGCCATTTCTGATTTCATAAAACTAATTGAACATTTTCATTAACACCGGAAGAAATGTAATTTTGTCAAGATCATTTACAAGTAACAATGTATAAAATGAATTGATATTGCTGGATTTGGTTGATTCTGCGTCCATTTTATTTGATGTGAACAATGTTTATTTGGAAACCTGTTTAGTGGTTTCGTTGGTACCAGAAGTGACATATGTTCAAGGGTTAGTTGGCACCGGAAGTGACATGTTCAAGGGTAACGTGGCACCAGTGAAACCCGTCATTCCTGCATGCAGGTCTAGTCTGAATTGTTTTTGCGCCTGCGACACTCGATTCCATTATAACATCATTCTTCTACTCCTCTGTAATCTTTTACTGTCCCAGAGACTATACAAATGTAATGTCAACTCTTGCAAAACGGGCTGAGTTGACAGGGACAGATCTCGAGATTCTGTCCCATTGACTCACATTTCTGGTCCTCTCGTCCTCAAGAATTTCTCCCAGCAATAACCTCAGATGCTTGGATATTGACTCAATTTTTCAAACTTTTCTCAAGTTGCTCAGTTTTATAGGCACAATCATCATATATGACATCAACTTTATGTCAACTTAAAAAAACCTATGCTTTCCGGAGAGACAACGATCGGCGTACAGCTATATAATTATACAATACTATCTATGTTTTACCAACCGTTTTGGGCGCACCATTGATCAAGTCGTGAGTGCCCAACCAATCTGATTCGGCATTATGCACTATGTGCGGCCCAACATTATAAAGCGCCCCACCACTCATGCCCCACCACTCTCCGGTACAAGCCCCCCAGTAGTGGGGGCCTGTCTACAGCGTCGTTTTGGCGCATGCGCAGACGCCCCTAGCAACGGGGTTGCGCATGCGCATGTCACTTCCGGTCCTCCTTAGCAACGGTCACTTCCGGTGATGACGTCATCGATGACGTCACTTCCGTGATGACGTCACTTCCGGTAATGACATCACTTCCGGTAATGACGTCACTTCCGGTAATGACGTCATGAATGACGTCCTTAGCAACGATCTTTTCCGGTGATGACGTCATAGGTGACGTCATGGCGACGTGACGTTATAGGTTTTTCCGGGATTCCCTCTTCTTGTTTCTCGGGATTTCTTGAGGATTTCTTGAGGTTCTCTTGAGGTTCTCTTGAGGTTTTGTTGTGGGAACCCCCTCCCAGGTGCTCATTTACTCTCGGGGATTCCCTCCCTTTGCTCTAGGGATTCCCTCCCTTTGTACGTTTTTTTTTTTTCTTTTTTCTTTGCATTTTCTAGGGATTCCCTTCCTTTGCTCTGGGGATTCCCTTTCTCGAGGGGTTCCCTCGCCCTTTCTCGAGGGGTTCCCCAGGAGTTCTTAACAATTTTAATAACAATACATTTTAATTTTTAATCACATTTTTAATAACAATTTTTAATCACATTTGTAATAGCAACAGAACAATTTTATAACGTATTTACATGTTTGAAAAAGAACAACACGTTTGTCCACCCAAACGATTTAAGGATGGAAAATGATTTTGAGCCCATTGATTCACCAGCACATCATTTTGCCGAGTATCGGTGCCAAACAATTGCAGGCACCGTTTCGAGTGGCAGATAAAAAATAAACAATAATGTCCACACACAAAACTTGTTAAACTCTGTAACCATTGGGGTTGATGGGTAGTGGGTCCGTGACGCTGACTGAAATCGGCAAAGGCTTGTCCATAGGTTTCGGGTGGGCATCCGTAAGAATCGAAGAAATACAAGTGTCCAGGTCCTTCACACATAAACACGGTCCAGTGGGTGCCGGGGTCCTGTTCGTCGTCGGTATTGACGATGTAGGCTAGAGGATAGGTATGGGGTTGCAACCGGTACAGGTGATTCCGTGACCAAACACCGCCAAAGACGTCAGAATGATACCGCAGGGCCTCTTCTAATTGTAACGTGGATAAAGGACTACCAATCCAGGATGACTTGTCGGTTACGATCGATTTCCAAGACATTGTCGTATTCGGCAAACAGCATAAGATTGAGAGCGTTGGCGGGGGCGGCCGAGAAGCGTAGCTCTAGAGACAGGTTACCGGTGGTTCTGGGGTGTGAATAGGCCCCGTTAGCTCCTCGGTCGTTGGTCAAATCAAAACAAAAGAGTGTGTAACCCTTGATATAATCGTGGAAACTGAGATCCAAATCTTCTCGGGTGTTGAGAACACCCACACGATTCATTAAATCCATGTACGGTGTGATAGCCAATTTATCGGCAAAGTTGAGATCGGCATAATCATCCACGACTTCTCCATTCATGGTCAGGCGAATGTGCTTGAGGTTATGATGATGAAATCGGAACGGGTTCCTGGTATTATATCCATCGTAAGCTCGGTTACTGACCAACCCCACAAATAGACGCGCGGGTAAGGTTTCGTTAATGAACAGATTATCCAGGACGTGACTGGTGCGGTTACTGGGTACGACCACATCTTTGACGACCATGCGTTTCAAGGGGTACTTGGCATTGGTGGTTTGGAGTTGGTTGGTAATTCGCGTGTACGTGGTGGGAGAAAGGGTGACGAACGGAATTTCCAAATAAGCTTTGATGAAATCAATCTTGTAGGGTCCTTTGTTGTCGGCATACATCAGGAAAAATTTGGAGGCTTGTTTTTCCAAACTCAGGCGTAGATCGACCCCGTCCAATAAGTATCTCTCCTGTAAAAACATATCTAAATGCAACCGCGCTTGTAATTCTACCACCTGACTTTCAGAGATGCGTTTGTAGCGTTCCACCAATCCGGCATTCGCAGGCTCGGGGGAATCTGCATTGACTTTGACGGGCGAGGCTTGATCAAATTCGCCGGCTGTATCCTTGTGCCACAGGACTTGTCGGTCTAAATGGTTCGTCTTGGCTTGTTTTCCATAACTCAGTAAATTCTCTAGGTAAGCTCGATAGGCGTAATTAGGTAGAGGAGACGTGACCAGCGTATCAGAATCTTTTCCCAGCCGCAATTTCACATCTTTAAACAAAGAGTGCATCCAATTATTCACGGGACCCACGGCTTCGTCTGCTGGTAGATTGGTACCATCCTCTTTCACCACTTTGAGTCGCAGGTACAGGGTCGTATTGGCCAAATCGATGAAATCCATACTGGCATTGTTCACCAGAAATTCAATCGGTCCATCGTGATTCAGATCGGGTGTGATGGAATATTTACGTATTTTGGTCACTCTGGTAATGGCCGTGTGCGTGTCGGGCACTTGGAACAATTCTTGCAGTTCATCTCGAGCACAAGGACAGGAATCGTTACGCATTGCTGAAGCCATGATCGAAGATGTCTGGCCGAGGACGTTTGGCTCGTGAAATGACGCCAGGGGATTTTCTTTTCCTTTTTATAGAAGTTTTGGGTTTGGATGGTCTGGTGTGTGTTGGTCGGCGTTGGGTTTTGGGGGGTCTGGAGGACATGACGTCGGCTAGTGTTTGTCGGAGACGCGGTTTTATGGTACGCTGGAACACATTCTTCAAACTTTGGCCCACACTTTGTTTTCCCGACACTACACCGAGGGCCGCTTTTCCCAATTCTCCAAACGTCTCTTTGTTCAAGAAATTGGCTTTTAAGGCGTTCTTTCCGGCTTGCAGAAAGGGTTTCGCCATGTTCAGTAGCCCCTGTAAACGTCCCGCGCCCTTTTGCCGCAAGACACCGCCCCGGTAGACATTGATGGGCGTGCGGGTCTTCATGTTGGCGCCCTTTTGGCGTAACACACCACGATAAAACTGCATATTACGCTTTTCGTCGGAAATGTAGTTTGACGACGACTTTTCCTTTGGTGAATGACACTTTGTGGCCCAGGCCGTTTCTTATATAGAGGCCAATGGTGGTGATGCTGTCGTACTTGAAGGGTTGATAATGGATGACCGTCGGGCGATGATAACCGTGAGAACTGGGAAAGACATCCAATAAAGGCGCCACCATATTCCCCACACGTTGAGGTTCCAAGAGATCCGCATACAGATAAAACATGGTGTGTCCCACATTGATGTCAAAGGTGTCCGGGGCCACGATGACATCCCTCTGTTTGAAAGACGTTAAATGGTCCAATCGGGGCATAATCGTGGTCTCGTGAATCCACCCCAACGAGGATACCACGGGGCCCGTCAACTTCAATTGGAGAAAGGGTATAAGTTTGAGATATTTAAAGCCGTCTTCCGTATTGATCTGCAACTTGACTTTTTTCGTGACGTCGTCCAGCACAAAGGATATGATCGGTTCTTCTTTGATCGCTTCACTGTAGGCATTTATTTTGGCTTGATAATTCTTCTCGTGTTCTTTTTCGAGTTCCGTGAGTTCGGGATTGTCCGGGTGTTTTCGTCTGGGTTTGGCATGCAGTGTTTCCAGCGTCACGTGATCTTTAAACAGAGCTCGTATAAGCGAATTTATCTCAGCCAACAAGTGTTGGATACTATTGTACGTTCCTCCAGGAATAGGGTATTTTTTTGATCTCAACCTTGGCAGGCTCTTCGACTACCTTCCATTTGTCAGTCTTTGGTATGTTGTCTGGCCTGTGTACGTCTGGGTTAAAGGGTGCAACCATCACCATCATCAGACTAACCTCACTACTTCCTTCCGGGAGATTGTTCCACGTCGTGGGAAACGACACGGAGGCCAATCCCACTTCCCAGTCTCGGTGGTCCAACTCGATGGGAGAATTCAGCAACGTACGATAGCTGGACATTGTGTTGTCGGGATACACTTTCATGGAACTGTCACTAGGCAACGTGAGATAAAACTGGCGGGGATTTGTCATTTTTAGGGGTGGGATTGAGAGCTGGCGCCGGAAGCAGGTAACCAATACTACTGGACAGGAGGGCCGTCCACAGGGTGGTTTGTGGACCGTCTGGGCGTGTGGCTAACTGAGCTAAAGCGACACCGGCCACCACGTACACTAAAATCACTTGACAGAAAAAGACAATTTCCGCTTGAGGGATGCGACTGCCAAAACAAGACCAGTGACGTCGATGTTCGGAGAGGGACGTAGAAATCGTTGACGTGGCTTCGTCTTGTGACATTGTGACATTCCCTGGAACACATCGGGACTATTTATAGACAACGGCACTCTTGGGTATCCAGGAATTGAAGCTGGCGGGGTATCCCAACCATTTGACCAACATGTCGCCGCGGCGACGGTCCAACACCCGTTCAATGGGAAATTCTTCGTTCGGATCCGTTCTCACACTTTGTAATTCTTGGGGATAAAATGATCCTGCGATAGGTTCGCCACGTTCATCCAATAATTTGTACGTCGACCCACTCTGTCGATCCACACGAAACGTTTCCAGGGTCCAATTGGGCCAGTAGCCTTTGTCGAATGCCCCGTGTTTGGGTAAGGCCAAACGAACGGACGTACGTGGAGGCAATCGGGTTGGAACGACCTTGGTTTTCTTGGAAGTGATTTGCCATTCTTTGTCTGGGGTCATGTCCTTGGGTGCCATGCCAATAGTACGATGTCGGGCCGCGTTGTAGCCCCTCACCAGATCGGACAGTACATCGATATAACGTTGTGTGTTCCGATACGTAAAATAACGCCACATGCGTTGTTTGAGCGTGCGCTGAAATCGTTCTACCACACTGGCTTTGGTTTCGACATTGTGCGTGACGAAAAAATGAATCTTTTTCTTCTTCAGGAAAGCTTGAACATGTCGATTGAGAAATTCGGTTCCTTTGTCTGTTTGCAGCCGCAGGGGAATACGTTTTTGTGATAAAACACTCTGTAAAGCCTTCAATAACGTGGGACCCGTTTTATTCTTGAGTGGCACTACCCAGGCATATTTGGAGAACACGTCAATGATGCACAGTAAGAACTTGTACCCATCGTTAAAGGACGCCAAGGACGAGAGATCGGATAAATCGGCCTGCCACTGATGATCTACACCAGCCACGACGGTGGATAAACGAGAGAAACGTTTTCGTATGGGTTTATGCAAGGTGTACGTGCGTTGTCCACGTAACCAGGCCCGGACACGTTTCAATGGAACCCCGGTAGCTTTCTGTAAACGGGTCGCTCCCCCGAAACCCGCAGGATGTTCGGGGTCGTAGTACACACGAGCCAACTTCTTGTCCATTTTAAACGTATTTTAAACGTATTTGCAAAGTTTACCCGTATTTATACTATTTGCAAAGTTTACCCGTATTTATACTATGTCCAAAGTTTTATTTTCAATATATTATTAATTTTATTTTAATAATAACAATTTTAACATTTTAATAATAACAAATTTTACAAGCACTTTAATATTTTAATAATAACAATTTTACAAGCACTTTACAAGTCTCTGAAGGGGATCCAACGGGGTGTGGCTCTTCGGCTAGTTTGAAGACGTTTCCTTTTTCGTTCTCGAGGTCTTGTCCAGCGTACCTCCAGGGGTGTACGTGAGGTCTGTGGGGCCTGTGGGGCCTGTGGGGCCTGTGGAGGTGATTGGGCCGTGTTTCGGCCTTTCACCTGTGGTCTACGAGTGGGTGTCTTCCATCGGTCTGCATTCCCTACCCATTCTCGCGAAGCATGTGTCTTCTTTAACGTGGACACAACATCGCTCCACCCCGGAGCTGGCGACACGGTTTTACGGCTTCGCATTAAATCGTTGACGATATCGTAGGCATTCGTTCCTTTAATCACTTGACCATCACGTACCAATTCATAATTGTCGTTCCATTCCAAAGGTGTTTTTTCTTTGATGTGTTTTAACAACAGTTTGGCTTTAGGGCGATACTTGATAGGAACCGATTCTAGGATCGATTGCGAGATATCGGGTTGTTGCGGTGGTTGGGGTGGCAGGGTTGGTGCTGGTGGCGGCGATGTTTGGGGTGTTTGGGATGATGATGGTGGTGGTGGTGGTGGTAGTGGCGATGGCTGGGGGGTCTCGAGTTTCTTTTGCATCGTTTGAAATCTTTCAAACAACTGCCCATACTTTTGCATTTTATCGGCATCAGACATACGGGATTTCAAGACGGTATCCATTTCGGTTGACACTTCTTCCATGATACGACGAATGGGGTCCCGTTCCCACACGGGTTCGTACGGCTTCATGACCGTGACACTGGGTTCGTCCACCGGAACCAATTTCATTTTCTTTGCAAATTTCATCGTCGTCGTTCCAGCTGCCGTTGAATACAGGGGAAGACGTTTTTCCAAAGAGCTGAAGAATCCAATAAGCGTCTTCGTCGATGCCACGAGGTATTGGGGGTTCCCAAAGAACGCAACACACGTTTTAGACGTTGTAAACGTTGTTTTTCGCTGGGGCTCAGAGGTATGGTGCCTTGCAGTAAATTACCAATACACTCGGATAAACAATTCACCACGTCTCGGGGCGCTTGTTGAATCAGACGTTTTCGCCAAGCTGGAGACACGTTCAATAACACATTCAAGAGAGGTAATGACTGCATGGTGACGTCTTGGTTTTTATACTGGAGAGCTTTTTTATAGAGCTTTTATAGGGGTCTGGATACTACTCTGGATACTACTCTGGATACTACTCTGGATACTACTCTGGATACTACTCTAGATAGGTAGACCTACCGCACGACCCACCGCCTGACCGACGGTTTTCAGAACTGGAAGCACGAATTTGACAATTTCACCCCAAAAACCACCGCGTTGAACGATTCGTCGTTTCGTTCTCATCGGGGTTTTACGATTTGCCAACAGAGTTAAAGATGGGGGTAGCGGTCTAGAGACTTGGCGGCAACATTCGGAAAGAGTCTGAATAAACGTATCAGGAGCATGTCTCAGAACTTGTTTCTGCCAAGGTTTGGGCAGGGCCCGTAGCGACCGGATAATGTTGAGATCACGGGATTTCATGGTGTTGTGGAGAGAAGCATTGGCTTTTGGTATTTATAGCCTTTTGGGTATTTAGCGCCGTCTTCGTCGTTTTTGTCTGGACTTGACACCGGCAATGTCACCAAAAAATCCACCGCGTTGCACCCGTCTCACGGGTCTCTGTTTTTCTCTGGCCTTTTGCAAACGTTCTTTCCAACGAATCAAGATTCGAATCAGGATACCTCCGAAAAATCCCTGTCCACCAGGTTTCATGATCATGTTCAATTTATCGTTGACAGATAAACGATCTCGGGTCAGTTGTTGCAATCTCTCTCGATTTCGCTCTACCCAGCGTTCGTGTTGTTTGTGCAAGGGTCGTATATTTCCTTTCAGCAAATGGTCGGCAGCCAGCTTGAACCATTTCAGCAAACCAATTTGAGCCATCCCTGTATTCTTGGCCAACTGTCCATAAGCCATTTCGGGGGACAGTCGTTTCAAACGGTTAATAAAGCTCCGCATTCCTTTCAGTTCCTGACGTGGTGGTTGGCGGGGCGCTGGACGGCGTCTGACGACACCGTCATCATCCAGACGTAGAGGGCGGCGTGGTGCGGGACGGCGCTTCGTGGGACGGCGGGCGTCATCGTCTGTGACTGGAATCTGATGATGGCGTGGCACACGTACAACCACGGGGGATAAACGTAAATCTGGAGCTAGATTGGTACCCCTATTAAAACCCACATTTGAACCCACATTGGAACCCACATTGGTACCCACATTGCGGCGTCGGTTGGGTCCTGCGGCCTCTGTTGGTGTGGCACCAAATGAATTTTGTCCTTTCCAGGCGGGCGGTGGAAATCTAGCACGAGGTAGTCCTGGAGGTGGATGTCGACGAACGGTGTTCTTCACACGAGCCATGCTGACATTAAATGAAGGTGGTCATCCCAGGGGCCTTTTTATACCTTTTTCACGTAGACATGAGACGGTTCTTCCTCTGGTAAGATACGTGTACGAAGACGTAGTTCATCAGGGGTATCGGGTTTTAGATCGATCAGTAAATAGCTGCGAGGGGTACTGGTGGCATCGGCAAAGGCTTCTTGCATAAATTGACCTTGTCCGGGATACATTTGTCGGGCCAAGACACCCATCTGCGAGGCATCGCGGGGATTTTTGAAGAGGACCACATAGTGAGCATTTAAACTGATGGTCCTCTGTTGTTTATCAAACAGATTTTGCACAATGTAAATCACGCTCACATTCCTATGATGACTTTTCTTGGTGAACCAACGTTCTAACGTGTCGGTGTCTTCTCCCATCAAATCATCCACGACTAAACATTGGGGTCCTGGGACTTGTTCCATCACCTCGTCCAAATTGCCCAAACCACGAGTATAAGTATAAGGAAACTGTTTGTAACTGTCTTGCCATTCGCCATAAGCCCAGACAATGCGATCAGGGGGAGTATCAAACAGCGACGCTTGGAGAAATTTCTGCACAAAGACCGTTTTCCCCACACCCGTTGGCCCACTCACTAACATGGTAAAGGGGTGTTTGAATGACACGTCCATGGTGAAATAACTTTTCCTTTATTGGACAGCCCCCCTTTTATACTTTCCCTGGCAAAATGTAAACAAAAATAAAACAGATGTGTATGATAACAAAAATAACATTTATTAACAATATAATATATTTACAATTCATTTACAATTTATTTACAATCACAACGGTGTTCTCGTTCACACATGTTATCCAAAGTGTTCACAAACTTATGTTATCCAAAATGTTCTCAAATTAATGTTATCCAAAAAATTCACAACAGTGTTCTCCAAAAAGTTCACAAATGTTATCCAAAGTGTTCACACGTGTTATCCAAAGTGTTCACAAATTAACGTTCTCCAAAAAGTTCACAAATGTTATCCAAAAAGTTCACACATGTTATCCAATCAGTTCACAACGGCAAAGGGTATTCCATGCGCACCATATGCGCATACAGCCACGGAGATCGCGTCAACACACGGGGTACCCAATATACGGAACCGATCATTTGTTGTAGAACGTCGTCGTCGACCCAGTCTTGGGCATCTAGTAGTGTCAACACCAGGGGTGCCCATTCCTTGTCCATCCAAGGCAGTGGTGGTGGTGGAGGCTGTTCTGTCATGCCACGATAGCCACCCGGAATGATGAGTGTGTGGGCTAATCGTTGAGCTTCTTCGGTCGTCAAGGAAATGGAAAACGGTGGCACATCAAGTTGAATCGGGCAATGAACCAAATCCTGTTTCAAATCCTGTTCCAGTCTAGTTGTTGTCGTAGTACAGGGCTCGGACATAGGCCGATGTAAGGTCTTCTTTCTCTTCTTCGCCTTGCTTGAATCGGTGATAGAGTTCGCTGGCTTCTTCGCCCCAGTACCAGTTACGTGGTTCGGCGTGACACAGTTTGCTGGTAAGGGTGTTGAAGTCGTCGATTCTTTTGGGGGGCTGTCCACAGGCAAACAATCCATGGCCAAATTCGTCACAGTTGAGACATCGATGTTGAGCTTCTTTTGCTTCTTTATTTTGTTCTTTTTCTTTTCCAGACTGGTAACGGGTCGACGGGTAAGGTCGGTAGCGTTGGGGACAGGCGGGAGCCCAGTGTCCGACTTGTTTGCATCGATAACAGGTGTCGTAGCGTTTACTGACTTTTTTGGCTTCTCCTTGCGCTTCTCGTTGAGCTTCTTTTCCGTTAAATATTTCTCCTTGAGCTTCGCTCTGGGTGTTGACTTCTCCTTGAGTTTTTTTTCCGTGAAATATTTCTTTTCCGTGAAATGTTTCTCTTTGAGTTTCCTCTTGTGTGTTGACTTCTGTCGTTTCTCCTTGAGTGGCTCTTTGTGGGGTGTACCAATGTCCATTGCTTCCACACCCAAAACAGTTGTTGGACTGTTGTTGTTGTTGTTGGGTTTCTTGTTGAATGGTTCGTTGATTGGCTCGTTGAGTGGCTCTGTGTGGACAGTCTCTGTACCAATGCTCATGGCTTCCACACCCGAAACAGTTGTTGGACTGTTGGACTGTTTCTCGTAGAGTAGCTCGTTGAGTAGCTCGTTGAGTGGCTTGTTGAGTGGCTTGTTGAGTAGCTCTGCGTGGACAGTCTCTGTACCAATGCTCATTGCTTCCACACCCAAAGCAGCTGTTGGACTGTTGTTGTTGTGGAGTTTCTGTTCGTTGAGTGGTTCGTTGAGGAGTTCGCTGAAGATCGTACTGTTGTTGTCCATCGCCAGAGGTTTCCATACTACGTCCGAGTACTTGAGTTGATGTCTCCAGAATGAAGTATCAATGTTGTTGGCGGCGTTATATCCCCCTAAATCACGTGATGGATGACGTGGCATTCGCTCATTGGTCATATTGGTCATATTGGTCATATTGGTCATAATAGACAACATCCAGAGCGTTGAGCTGGTTGCGCATGCCCGACGCAGCGTAAACAATACGTCATGGCCATGTGATAGTCCGGTAGTAAACGGGGGGCGAACCAGTGATTCATTGCTTCTTGTGTCATTTGTACTCCATACGTCTTGACCAACAGATCCAATACATCAAAAATAATCCGATCTTCCTCGTACCAGGTGATGATTCGATAGCCTTGAGTCTTTTCATAATACCCCTTCCAAAGGTGTGTAAAAGGGTACACCGTTTCCAACATATCATTTAATACCAACGTATCTTCTCTATTCATATTCACAACTGTGTTTTCTTCTCTATTCATATTTTCTTCTGATCAATGCCGTCTTGAACCCCGGTACCACCTCCCAGTGTTGTCGAAGTGCGTGTTCCACGTCGACTGCCCATTGGGGATCTGCTTCCCATTCTTGTACCTGTTGTCGCGGCTCGTCCATGAAACTTCCCAATACTTTTTCGACATCGTCGTGGTTGTGGTCCTCTAATACTTGATCCAGATACATGTCAACGGGATGGGACGTTTGACCAGTGGTAGGACAGACTCCCAAACCCAGACAGGAATGATACCGCTGACTCGGGTGATTGTAGGAACATCCAATGCAAAACGTATATTGGTGGTGGTCTATAATAGGTAAATAACGATGACTGACGCTATGCGCCAACCACCTCTGTCTCAGTTTCTCCGTGAGGGTCTCCATAAAGTAAGGTGGTCTCTGCCTCAATTTCTTCGTGATGGTATCCGTAAGGTAGAGTGTTGCTCGGCTGTCCGTCTTGGTCCAATAACACAAACCGTTTGTTGTATACTATCTTATAGATTTTCTCCTCCACGCGTGACCATAACCGTCTATCACGTGATCGCTCAATCTTGTGCGGATTGGTAACTGTTATTTTGTCTTGGGCGAGACCAAGGACCATCTGTTTCACGGTGTCGAAATTCAACAGTTGACTGTTACGGTAGTTGAGCGTAAATCCCCTGATTTTACAAACCGTTTCGCCATTACTCAGCTGATAGGCGTAATTTTTAGGTCCACCAGATACAAACTGACGTATCGACAATGTGTCGGGTAATTCGTTCTTCCATTCGCCTAACGAGTTTCCTTCCGGAGGGTTCCACAGATTCCGATCGTATTTGAAAATGACACTGTCCGTATCAAAGTAGCACACACGTTCTCCCAGCGGTTCCAATACCGAATACAGTTTCAACCGGGCTTGGGCTGTCACAAAAGCAGCCACCACGACGTTGGTAATGGGACATGGTCTCACGTGTTCTTCTTTTTTGAGCTTTTCTACCATAACCATGTTTTCGTTCACGACTCGAACATCTTTGATGGTTTCGGTGACATCCATCATGAGTGGAAAATAATCGGCAGGGTCTGTCATGTACACGGTTTGGGTAAAATTATCGCGTTGTCCGAATTTGCCCCACAATGTGTTCAATTGTAGCTTGCTAAAACTTCTCAGGCCTTTGTTGGGTATCATGGCTTCGTGATCGAGTTGAATGCCTTCCTTGTCATACACGTCTTGGATGAAACGCCGTTTATCGTCGTCCGTGGAGCAATCGTCCGGATACCCACTAGCTTCCATCTTCTTTTTCAAGTAATGATCAATGTATCCAGCAAATAATCCTCCAGACTTGGATTGATTGTCGTACTGACTCCATTCGCTCCAATGCCATACTTCGTACACGACGAGGACTTGATAACCCATCGCCACGGCCTTCTTTAATTCCAACGACACAAAAGTTCCTACCCAGGCACGTTCTTTCTGTTGGTGCGTACAATCGACGTAGTGGGTGATCTCACTTTTCTGCATGTACTGTTCCACGCAGCTCCGACACAGCGGAAAGGTGAGTTTTCCGTTGTATCGAAACGGGAGTACGGGGTGATAGAGTTGGCGGGGTGGAAGCACAGAACACTGAATCAGGCCTTCGTACTGTTCCCAAGCTTGACTAGGTCGAGTGATGATCTTCGGTTCTTTCAGAGGGAATATACCGTATTTACACACCCAAGGGTAAAGGGATACCACGTCCACGTATCGGATCTCTTCGTCGGGATGTTCGGCTTTGGCCATCAATTGACAGGCATTGGTTCTTCCTCCAAAAAAGCCAGCTCTGGGCGACAGGGGATCCGGACAAGGCCACCCCTGAGCTTCTAAACTGGCAAAGAATTCTTCCATCTCAGGATTACGACGACGTTCTTCGCTCAGTTCACATTCCCACATAACTTTGATCTCAGATAGGCAATACACGTGACGTAATTTGTAAAGACGATCTTGGGTGTGTTGATACAAATCACGCATCGTTCTAGACGGATCATAGGGGTGATGATGTTTCACGTCTTGTATGGGTCCCGGGTAGCAGCGAGGACATCCGTGATAGGCACATCCCATGAATTCGTAGCCCGTGTTATCGTCGTAACCGTCTAAATGATACTCGCCAATTCTCACTTCACCCTGGTTACGGGCATGTCGAATCTGTGGAACGCGTCTTCCCTCTCGCAACGCTTTTAGCGTCTGACAGTGTTGTTCCCATTCCAACCATCTCAAAGCTATGTTAGATTGCTGTCGCGGTCGAAATTGCTTCCAATCTTTTCCGGCTTCGGGTTCCTGCATCAACGCTCGAGGAATGATGGCCATCGTATCGGGTTCCAAATAATGCGTACGAAATACTTTATTACAGGCCGAAGCCAGCGTGAGACTTTCGACAAAAGGATCGAGGCCCGTGTCCATCATAAACAAGTCTCTGAAAGCAGCACAGCCCCGTCTGAGGACATCCACATCGCTCTTGCAATACGTCATCAGCTCGTGTTGAAAATCGAACGGTTCGTGTTTGTGTTGTTGGTACCAGGCGTAAAAAGTTTGACGTTCAGACACACTCATTCCATCCGGATCGTATTCTTCGGCAGGTGGATATGAACCCACGTACGCGTAATGTTCCGGCTTGTTGAAAAAGTGTGGAAAATAACCTTTCTTCAGTTCCGTGAGGCCAAACGTCTTGGGTACATCTCGTAAGGGCATCGGTAAAAAGTTCAGCGAATCGACAAATTTAACGGTCCCCAAGGTCACTGTCATCACTTTCCCACCACTCATAATAACTTGAGGAGCGGCTATCGCATGGTCGTGTATCGCCTGTAACATGAGTAACCCATCGTATCCCTTGAAATTATGTGCAACAGCGATGATTTGTGTAGACTTGATTTGTGTGGACTTTCCTCCCGGAACTGTACCGTGTGCCGATAAATGGATGAACCATTTTCCCAAGTCGTCCAACGTACGAAATATCCATTCGCGTTGACCATTCCAGAAAGGATCACAGTAATCACAAGGGTCCGATGACGCCATGCAGAAATGACAACAGCACTGCAGCACACACAAGTTAACTAAATGTTCTCCCGTATCTTGGCTGCACTCAAAATCATAAAACACAAAACGCGTCAAGTCTTTTCCTTGGAGTTTCGCTAACTGTTGTGGCCGGTCCGGCTGGGTCAGATCGATGGGTGATTTGAGTTTTTGAATAAAGCACCAACGGTCTCCGCGCTGATGCCATTTCTTACAGATAGAGCACTCGTATTCCCCACACACGTGTTCGGCCAATGTCCGGTGTCTTTTTAGAATATCCCATTCTTTGCCGCACTGTAAACATTTCGTCCATCGTTGGCAGACCGTTGGTGTTCCTGGTTGTCGAGGTTGTAAGTGTCGGTCATAACACATCTGATTCGGAAAACGTCGATGGCATGTGTCACAGTCTCGACGGGTGGCGTCTTCCAAACAAGGGGGTCCTGACTGTTGACATCTGTGACATATAGCATGACACTCGTGTCGATCAGGATGATCGTAACCTTTCTGACAGGCCTCGCAGAAATAGTTTCTTTCAAAAAAAGCAGGCATAGATGTAATGACGTCATAGTGATTAGCGTGGTGGTATAGATGCAATACTTTAGGCTGGCCACCTACGATGTACTTGGTGCCTTTGAACATGAGTTTTCCAAAAAGTTGTCGGGAATAAACGTTGATCTGATACCCCTGGGGACCCAGCACACGTTGATATTGTTCCCAGGTCTCGGGGCCACGACAGGCTTCGTAGGCACCTCCTACCTCCTCAATCAAACGACGGGTCTTTCGTGTCTGCCAGCTGCTGGGTCCACACTGTCTAACAAGTCTTTTTCTTTCTGCTTCCCATTCTGGGGTGTCATTCTTGTTGGCATAGTGTTTGGCCACCACCAAAGCACGTTGAAAACAGAGCTGGTCCCGATTTTTAATCACCACAATGGCTCTCTTTCGTTTCAAATAATCTTCAAATGAACTCATGTCCTTCTTTTTGATTTGTCCACTGCCGGATCCATTAGGCGGCGCTACGTGACACACATGTAGTCTCAGACGTTCATCCATTTTAAATTCTTCGTTGGATTGTAATATTCGGGCCAACGGATCCAATATGTGATGTGGTCTGACATCTTGCCATGATTGAAACGGTATCCATGCTGGCGTCTTGAGTCCCGGGTGCGATACACTAAATCGCACAAAGTCGTTGGGTTGACAGCCAACCAAATTCCCCAGATCATTCAATATGTTATCAAATGTATCATATAAAACTTCTGGAACGTCCGCGGGTGCAATCTGGTCCCAATTCTGATGAAAATCAATGTTGACATACAAACTTTCCGTGTGAAATCGTCTGGAACGACGCTGGTGTCCTAAACGTAGGGTGTAGCCTGGTGTGTTCGCCATTGTAGAATGCTATAGCCAACAGTCGCTGGCTGCTTTATATATACAGGATTGATGAGGCTTACAGTGAAGTCCGCGCGATTTTTTGTCTTTCCTGTCTTCTTCATAGAATTACAAAATGTTTTTTGTCCAAAAAACGAAGGCTCTCTCACAGGTCCGCGATAGAAGTACAAATAGGCGTGTGAAACCCAACACTTCAATCATGGGTAATTCTCTGAAGAAGGAGAAACGCCTGACAAGCCTGTGGCAGGGGGAGTTCCAGCAGCTCCTCTCTGAGCAATGCGCGGAGAGGTCGGCATGGGAGGCCGAGAAAGCGGCGTGGCAGGCCGAACGTCAACGGTTTTTGGAGGAGCGAGGGTACCTCCAGAAACTGTTGCGGCAGACCCGCCGTGAGCTCTATCGTTTGGAATCCTTGGAGCTGGATACCCATAGAGAGGAGCTGTTGGACCTCTATCGGCTACAGGCTGATGGGGTACTTCCCTTACCGCCACCGCCTTACAGTCTTTACCCTCGGCTGTAAGGCAAACCGACCATCCAACGGCCCTTTTCAGGGCCACCCAAACGGCCCTTTTCAGGGCCACCAAATCCTTCAGAAAGAGTTTTTTCATATTCTAATTGCAAACCAAAATAATAAGTAAAACACAGTGTCGCGGCACTTGGCGATCCGATTTGGAGCATGAGACATTTTAAGTATACTAGTACATTAATTTTTAATATTTTTAAAATTTATTAATTAATTTCTTTAGGTCAAGAAAGGTGCTCTCTATGCAGTCCGCGCTTGAATACCCCAACTCCATTTCCCGATCCGATTTCCCAACACCATTTTTGTGTTCTTATATTTAATCCTTTCTTTTTTTTTTAAGTCTTTTATTAAAAAAAAAGGGTGCTCTCTATGAAGTCCGCGCTTGGAGGGGCTTGAAAATTTCGATCCGATTATTTTGCATAAAAGGCAGACCGATTGCGCTTTCTTGTCATTCAACATGGGGTCTTATATCATGCTTGACGGCGATGACTGGTTCGAGGTGCTGGAAGTGGTGCTCGTCATACCTGCTCCAGAAACTGTACCAGACACTTTGACAGAAACTGTACCAGACACTGTACCAGAAGCTGTGTCAGAAGCTGTGTCGAAGACCACCCTTGAGCCGGAAATTATAGTCGTGAGTGATAGTGACGACGACGATGAGTGGTTAGTGACAAGTGACCCATTCTGGTATACACCGGCCACTCCACCATCACCATCAACATCAAGCACCGTGGACGACGACGCAGAGTTCATCCAACGTGTCCGCCTTGGTTAGGCGGTCAACCAACCAACGGCCCTTTTCAGGGCCACCCAAACGGCCCTTTTCAGGGCCACCAAATCATCCAGAAAGAATGTTTACATATTCTAATAATAATTCTAATAATAATTCTAATAATAATTCTAATAATAATTCTAATAATAGTTCTATTTTGATAATGAAATTTTAGAATACTAAAACAAAACATTTATTGTAAATGTATTTTAAATCTTTTTTTTTTTAAAAAAAGGCGAGGGGCCGACTCGATTTCCCGATCCGATTTTTTTTTTTGTTGTTTGTTTTTGGTTTGGTTTTTAGAAAGGTGCTCTCTATGAAGTCCGCGCTAAGGAGGGCTCGAAAATCCCAACTCCATTTCTCGATCCGATTTCCCAACTCCATTTTTGTGTTCTTCTATTTAAGTCTTTTATTAAAAAAGGTGCTCTCTATGCAGTCCGCGCTTGCAGGGGCTCGATCCGATTATTTTGCATAAAAGGCCGGTCGGTCGCACTTTTTTTGTCATTTCATCATGGAATTTCACTGCGTGCTCGAAGACTGTTCAATGGAAGAGGTGGTAGTGACAGAAGAGGTAGTCGAGACAAACAACGGATATGAAGCTGATGTGGATGATATTGATGATGGCTACGAAGAAGAAGAAGAATGGATGTTTGGTGACGAGGAGTGGTTGGTCTCAGACCCATTCCTGTGCGAAATGGACCAGGAAGTGTACAGTTGGCTGTATGAGGAGGCGTTCAGACCGAATGTCTCCTCTACACCAGTGAGGCCAACCACTCCACCACCAGCATCCATTTTCCAGCCCTTCACCGATATGGACACATTGAAGAGCTGGTACCAGCCCGATTCGGCCACGCCACCACCAACGCCAACCCGTAAACGTAAACTGTACGAGGACGACGACGACGATGAAGACGACGATCCCATCATGAGGCATGTCCGCCGACGCCTCGTCTAGGCAGTCCACAAACGGCCTTTTTCAAGGCCACCCAAACGGCCCTTTTCAGGGCCACCCAACTCATTCAGAAAGAACGTTCATATTCTATTTTGTTTATATCTTTTATAATACCATTTATAAGACCATTTATAAGAACCTTTCATAAGAACGTTTATAAGAACATTTATAAGAACATTTATAAGAACCTTTCACAAACACTTTTACAAACACTTTTACAAACGTTTTTATAAGAATGGATGAAATGCCTACACGTAGACCACATCCGTCACCACTTTCTCACCGCTTAATATATCTATGATATATCTATGATATATCTATGATATATCTATAATATATCTATAATATAACTATGGGAATCGCATCCTAGCAGGGAGCTCCCACCAGGAAAATCCAAGATTCTAAAAGAAATCTTATCATAATTTGTATAAGAATCTGTATAAGAACTTGTGATAAGAAATCATATCACACTTCACCTAGCAGTAACTACGGTTCATTTCCCCAACGTTGCATGACATGTGAATATAGACTAGGCGAGGGAACCCCTCGAGAAAGGGAATCCTCAGAGCAAAGGGAGGGAATCCCTAGAGCAAAGGGAGGGAATCCCCGAGAGTAAATGAGCACCTGGATGGGGGTTCCCACAACAAAACCTCAAGAGAACCTCAAGAGAACCTCAAGAAATCCTCAAGAAATCCCGAGAAACAAGAAGAGGGAATCCCGGAAAAACCTATAACGTCACGTCGCCATGACGTCACCTATGACGTCATCACCGGAAAAGATCGTTGCTAAGGACGTCATCACCGAACGTGACGTCATTACCGGAAGTGACGTCATTACCGGAAGTGACGTCATCACGGAAGTGACGTCATCGATGACGTCATCACCGGAAGTGACCGTTGCTAAGGAGGACCGGAAGTGACATGCGCATGCGCAACCCCGTTGCTAGGGGCGTCTGCGCATGCGCGAAAACGACGCTGTAGACAGGCCCCCACTACTCCCCCCCCCCCCCCGCACACACACACACACACAGATCTAGCCGTTTTGGGCGCCCCATAAGTTGTGGTGGTAATCATTGACCTCGCCCATAAAACCAAGTGACAATGGTTGGGCGCCCAACCAATGTCAATCGGTTTTATGTGGCGCAGATACAAATATGGCACCTGCCCCTCTTGCCTTCCCACCCCGCTAGCTACGGGACTGTTATTTCTGTGTTTCACCAATGTAATATTGAGTGTTATCGGATTTGAAAACAATCACGATAACTTGTGCTGTTCCATTGTCTAACGTCTTCGTCTTCTTCCTTGAGTCCCGGGTACGCCACATGTTAAAGATCCCCTTGGAAATGGAAACAAACGAAGGTGGTAGCGACCCTGTAAGATCAAACTTCCGTCATAACACTCTGTACTGGTTCAGGATTAGGACGTTAACCCCCATTTTATTTCATTTTATTTTCAAATAACGATTTAATTTTATTTAAATGAACCCATGATTTCACAAATTTATCTAGAAATTAAATAGTAACCTTAAAAAAAGCTTTATAGGTCTGTTTAAACGACCTATACATAACAATGATACATTTTAGAATTGAGTAAAAATTGTGACCTCCCCAGAAAGATCAATATTGTGGAACAGCGAAATAGTTGTATTTATATTTCATTGTTTAGCCTTACTTTTAAAATCCTTAATAATTGATCAACTTTAATGGCTTAATAAGTAAATGTGACAGGGCAAGTTCTGAAAGAGAGTAAGCTCTCTTGAGTGACAAGACAAATTGATATGAAAAAATAGGTTTCCAGGCAACGAAACATACGCCCACACAGCAGCCAAATCGTCCGGGCAGTCAACAAGAGTTGTTGCATTTTAAGTAATCATCAGAAAATCATAATTCAAACTCACCCATAACTACGGTGTAACTGTGATATAATCAAACGTTTTTTTAAATCAGATAATAATTGTGACCTCCAGGGGGACCACAAGCTAAAAAGGGTGATTTTTCGTACAGTCAGGGGACATAATTCAGGAAGTAATGATCCGATGGGCGCAAATATCGATAGGAGCCAAGATCTTTGGGTTATAAAAAAAACATGTCAAGTTTCATCAAAATCGATTCAAAATTGTGACCTCTATAGGGTCCACAACCTTGATATAACATATTTTCACACTATTCGTGTACAAACGGCGGTCATTTTGTCCGTCAATTTTGGTCCGATTTTCACGAAATTCAAACTCTCTCTTCATTACCATGTAACGGTGATATAGTCGAACGTTTGACCTCCAGAGGGACCAAAAGCTAACAAAAGCGATTTTTCGGACAATCCGGGGACATAATTCAGGAAGTTATGATCCGATGGGCGCAAATATCGAAAGGAACCAAGATCTTTGGATTATAAACATACATGTCAAGTTTCATCAAAATCGGTTCAAAATTATGACCTCTATAAGGTCCACAACCTTTATATAACATATTTTCACACTATTCGCGTACAAACGGCGGCCATTTTGGTCCGATTTTCACGAAATTCGAACTCAACCTTCATAACCATGCAACGGTGATATAATCAAACGTTTTATTAAATCGGATAACAATTTTGACCTCCAGAGGGACCACAAGATGCGATAAGACCTTATGGCTGTGCGGATTGTATAGTCCTAAAGGCTTCAAGATGGCTATTGTGTACAATGTAACATTGTGTTGACATTTGTTTGTTGACGTGACCCCATTAACTGTGACGTTTACATAACGTCATATGGATATCATGGCTATTCATTGTGTCAGAGTCACTTCTCTGCATGTAGGGTGATTCTGTCGTTCAGATTGTATATCTACATGTCTGTCGCCCTCTCTGTCTGTCTCTCCCTCTCTCTGTCAGTCTCCATGTCCACCTCTGTCTTTGGCTGTCTTTCTCTCAGCGTGTCCGTCTCGCTGTGTCTGTCTTTCTCTCTCCCTCTCTGTGTCTGTCTCTCTCCGCCCCCCCCCCCCCCTCCGTGTCTGCCTCTCTGTTTCCACCCCTCTCGGTCTGTCTCTCTCCATCTCTCTCTCTCTCTCTGCTTGTCTGTCTATCTCCCTCTGTGCATGTCTGTCTGTGTTAGTCTGTCTCTCTCCCTATGTGTGTATCTCTCTTTGACTCTCTCTCTGTCCCTCTCATAATGGCTGTCTTTCTCTCTGACTATCTCTGTATGTCTCCCTGATTCTGTCCATCTCTCTCTCTGTCTGTCTCTGTGTCTGCACGTCTCTCTCTGTCACCCCCTCTCTTTGTCTCGTCGCCTCTGTCTGTCTCCATGTCTCTCTCTGTCTGCCTCACTCTCTCTTGCTCTGTCTCTAGATCTGTCTCTCTATGTCTTGTTGTGTCTGTCTTTCTGTCTGCTTGTCTCTCTGCCTCTCTGTCGGCCTTTCTACCTCTCCCAGTCTCTCTCTCTCAGTCTTTCTCTCTCAGTCTTTCTCTCTCTGCTTGACTCTCTCGGTCGCTATCTGTGTATCTGTCTGCCTGTCTCTGTCTGTCTGTCTATCTCTGTATGTCTTTCTCTCTGTCTGTCTCCCTCTCTGTCTGTCTGTCTCTCGCTATGCTTGTCTGTCTGTGTCTGTATGTATGTCTATCTCTCTGTCTGTCTCCCTCTCTCCCTGTCTCTCCCTCTCTCTGTCAGTATCCCTGTCCACCTCTGTCTATGGCTGTCTTTCTCTCTGTGTGTCCGCCTTCCTCGGTGTATGTCTGTCTGTCTGTCTCTGCCCCACCTGTGTCTGCCTCTCGGTCTGTCTCCACCACTCTCTGTCTGTCTGTATCTCTCTGTCTGTCTCCCTCTCTCCCTGACTCGCCCTCTCTCTGTCAGTCTCCCTGTCCACCTCTGCCTTTGGCTATCTTTCTCTCTGTGTGTCCGCTTCTCTCCGTGTCTGTCTCTCTCGCCCTCTCAGTGTCTCTGTCTGTCTGTCTCTCTCTGCCCCCCACCCCGTGTCTCCCTCTCTGTCTGTCTCCACCCTCTCTGTCTGTCTGTGTCTGTCTGTCTCTCCCCCTCTGTGTGTATCTCGCTTTGACTCTCTCTCTCTCTCTCTCGCTCTGTGTCTCTCTCTGTCTCTTTCTATGACTGTCTCTCTGACTCTGTCCCTCTCTCTCTGTATGTCTCTCTGACGCTGTCCCTCTCCGTCTGTCTCTCTCTGTGTCTGCCCCCTATGTGTCTGTCTCTCTGTGTCTTTCTGTCTGTCTCTCTATGTGTCTCCACTCTCTATGTCTGTCTCTCTCTCTCTATGCCTGTCTGTCTATGTCTCTCTCTCCCTGTTCTCTCTCTCTTTGTCTCGTCTCTCTATGTCTCCCTCTGGCTCGCTGTCTGTCCCACCCTCTATCGCTCTGTCTTTCTCAGCCCGTGTCTCTCCCTATCTCTATGTCTCTCTCTGTCCCCTCTCTACCTGTGTCTCCCTCTCTGTCTCCATCAGTGTCTCTGTCTCCCTCTCTGTCTCCCTCTCTGTCTCCCTCTCTGTCTGTCTCCCCTCTCTCTGTCAGTGTTCTTGTCCATCTCCCTGTCTTTTGCTGTCTTTCTCTCTGTATGTCCGTCTCCCTCAGTGTCTGTCTGCCTGCCTGTCCCTCTCTCTGTGTCTCTGTCTGTCTCTCTATCTACCCCCACCCCTGTGTCGGCCTCTCTGTCTGTCTCCACCCCGCTCTGTCTGTCTCTCTCTATGCTTGTCTGTGTCTGTCTGTACGTCTATCTCTCTGTCTCCCGCTCTGTTTGTCTCTCCCTCTTTCTGTCAGTATCCCTGTCCACCTGTCTTTGGCTGTTTTTCTATCTGTGTGTCGGTCTCCCTCTGTGTCTGTCTCTCTCTCTGCCCCCCACCCGTGTCTGCCTCTCTGTCTCCACCATCTCTATCTCTCTCTCTGTTTCTCTCTCTCTCTCTCTCTCTCTCTCTCTCTCTCTATGCCTGTCTGTCTGTCTGGGTTAAGTATTATACTATAAACCACATTTTACCAGAAACTGATTCAGTTATCTAACGTATATTGGGTGAGAGACAGAAGAACCCGGGGAAAACCCACGATGTTTGACATGTGACTCAGCTCCTTGTCACGTACAAGTGAGGAATCGAAACCACGCCACTTGACTCAATGACAGACATTATGATCAAACCTGCACGTCTTAACCATTCGGCCCCCACCCCCACCCCCGTTTGTCATAGCCAAAGTTTTTACATGACTGGGAATGTATTCAATCCAAATAATAATCCACATCAAGTTTCAAGCAATGTTGTTTTTTTTTATTTTTAAAAAAGAGATAAGAAAAGCGGTATCGTACACATTAGCCATAATTTTTATGGCTAATGTAGCACTACCACTGCCACAATCTTTGATTTGACCTGATCGTCTAGGGGTTGGTTTGACTCTGGACTGGCTACTGTTGTATTTCACTTCTTAAAGGATAATATTGGTGCCAGTCATTATCACATATGTGATAGAACTGATTAAACACTTTCCAAATATACTATTAACACAGAGATCATCGCTACCATAGAGGAGTAATAAAGGATTCATGATTCGGAAGTGACGAACACCAAAGGAAAACACGAGTTATCTCTCTATGTGAATGACTGAAGTGACGAGTGATGACAGATAAACGGCCGAATTTCTGCTCACTAATAATTCCTTCGAAGACAAGTTGTTCTATGGGACCGCAAGAGCATATCTGACGATTCAATAAAGTAATTAAGTGTCATAAGATAAGAGAACACGGGAAAAATAGAAATACTCCGTACAGCCCCTTGTTTTTTAGGGGAGACCGGGGCACATTGAACACTGTATGGCGTTGAGTTGTATAGTATTATTTATAAAGGATATATCCATGGTGGTTCGATGTGCCCCGGTCTCCCCTACCTTATAAAAACATGGTAATGCACGAACTTTTTTCTGTTTTTCTTTCGTGTTCTGTTATGTAGTGGCAGTCAATTCTTTTTATGAATTGTAAGATATTCTCTCACAGTGTCACACAGCAACTTTAGGTCTTCGAGGGAATTATTAGTGATCAGATATTCGCCCATGTATCTGTTATCACTAGTCACTTCAGTTAGTTATATAGCGGAATAACTCGTGTTTTCCTTTGGCGTTCGTCACTTCCGATTCATGAATACTTTATAACTCCTCTATTAGTAAGTGCAGGAGGACCGCACTACATGGTAGCGATGATCTCTGTGGTAATATTATATTTGGAAAGTGTTTAATCAGTTCTATCACATATGTATGGTGGCCTATAATTTTTATTCAGGATTTAATAAAATTTCTTTAAACACCTAAATAAAATGAAAAGCAAAGTCAAAATTAAAAGTAAATTGAAAGCAAAAGTTAAAGCAAAAGTTAAATCAAAAGTCAAATTTAAATCAAAAGTCAAAATAAAAGCAAAAGTTAAATCAAAAGTAAAAATTAAATCAAAAGCAAAATTAAAAATAAAGTAATGTAAATCAAAATGTAAATTAAAATTAAAACACAAATTGAAAGTAAAAGTAAAACCAAAATGTAAATTAAAATCAAAACACAAATTTAAACTAAAATCATTTTTAAAAGTAATTTAAAATGTAAAACAAAAATAAAAGTGAAAAGCAAAACAAAAATATTTGTCGGCCTATCGTTATCATTCCATATTTTTTTTTTTCACGCTATCATTCAACGTCCTTGACCCCAATCGGTAACTGTCGGCTATTTCCGATCGCCTTGACTCGACGATTTGTTCTCCCGCTGTACAAGAGAGAGAGAGAAATGGGGTTTAACGTCCACTCAACACAAACTAGGTCATTTCGGGACTAACATATGGTTCAATTTTATTTCAATAATTCGCTTGCGCGTAGAGGTCTTTAGCAGTGGGAGGAAACCGGAGTGCCCGGAGGAAACCCACGGGGTTGAGAAGGCGCCCCTATCTCCATGCCACATACGCTCACACCAGGGCTCGAAACCACAGCCGCAAGCCAGAGGTGACCGGCCAGCTAGAGGTCGAAGCGCGGCACTCTAGTCGACTAGGCCATCCCCCCCCACCCCCGCTGTACAAATAAAACTGAATCAGAACAGTATTTCCTTACGGGGTGTGAAACGTACAAAGATTTGAGAAAGCAATATATATCCAACCGTAAACGTTACTGATTAAACCTTTTTCTTTTATTAATCTCTTCAATCCATCAACCGTCATGGCAGTATTGTTGCAGTATTTGTGATTTATATGTCCATCTAATATTAGGCTATATTAACCGTATCTATTTTATGCGCCCATGTTTGGTTTTTTTTTTGGTTTTTATTTTCTATATAGGCATATTGTATGTAAAGCTTGTATTGTCTGTCTGTAAATTGATGCCCGTGTATAACTTTTTCAGCTTTAATGGCCGCCCTAAAAGTGCGTTCCGACGCAATCAAATTCTGGTATGTTCTTTTCTATTCGATATACATTTACACATTCGTTTGTGTAAATATGTAACAGGAACCAAAACAGTTGTTTTCTATACGTTTTTTGTCGCAGCAATTACACAATAGTCTACATAACAATGTTTAAAATTAATATCTCTTTCTCTCAACTATAAAAGTCTAACTAGCGTGGCGAGATTCACAAAACCACTACATCATGAAAAGATTGTCTACAGAACCCAATGCGTGTTTGACTAAATCTAAATGATGTATAAAATTATTCTAGCCCCGCTCTCTCTTATAGGTGACGAACGACGTAGACTAATTTCAACTCACGTGTATTTCAAACGATGACTCTTTATCCTTTCAAAATGTAAATTACCAACATGTTTACTAAACTGTACCTCCGCTCCGTTAATGTATCAAAATAACCAGCGTGACGTGTTCTATATGTTTGGTTATGTAATCAGAATCAATAATTTGTAAAGATAACAATATTGTTTCAGCCATCATTTCTCCATTCCTTGTCTATGAATTTGAAAACTATGTCGCAACGACAAAATTGTTACACTAAAGAGGATTAAAAGCTTATGTATGTGATAAAATTTGTTCCATGCATGTTTTAGTTTAATTCTCGATTTTATGAACATGTATACCATTTCATTTTAAAATACCCAGATCAACATCCTTACACATGAAATACAAAATACTGTAAGCCGAGTATGGTCTGACCGATTAATGGACACGGTTCCAAATTGTTATGGTTTTGACATATATATAGCAGCATAAGTAATTTGGGAACAAAAAGACATTTGCAACAACCATTACGCCACATTTTTTTTATAAGGAACAATCCTCATTCTTTGTCCCGTCCCAATATTCGTAGAGTATTTTACAATGCATCAAATGATTAATTGATAAAAATAAATATAATCTTGTCTGATATAAATCTATAATTTATTGATGATTAACATTTAACGTTGTCATGCAACGTTCGATCACATTAATAAGATAATAATCATCGTCTAATAGCAGGTTAATAGCCTGGTTTACATTCAGTAAATTGTCCATTGAAAGGGAATTAGTATACAATGAACAAAGTGAGAGAGATTCAAGGGGTATAACGTCAACTTGACACAAACGTGTCTTAATGATATGAAAAAAACACACAAGATTTTATAAATCAACACAAGTTTGTGTTAATACAATGCAAAACAACACAGACTTGTGTATATTACTTTTAACACGAGATCCAACACAAGTGTTTTTTCAGTGTAGGTCATTTCGGGACTAACATATGATTTAATATGTTTTCAATAATGGGAGGAAACGGAGGATCCGGAGAAAACCCACGAGATTGGATGAACAAAGTGAACAAGATGGTATATTTCGAACATTTTCATAGAAACAAAAAATTATAGCGACCACGTGCCTGGTCTTCCGTAATACACATAAGCAAGCCGATTTTTGTATCTGGTAAAGTGAACAACACATACTTTTGGTTAATGTATTTTTTAAACAATGCACAATGATTAGGTGCCTTTCTATGCATGTATTATATGGCAGAGTTTACAAACCCACAAACTTACATCTGAAAGTCTCTAACCGGTCCAAACACTGACGAATAGTTGTTTGTTATACCTTTCTCTCGATTAGGGTATTCTTATAGTACCAGAAAGAGGTTACGTATAAAGATCGTCAGCGATAGCACTTCGATGGAAGCGGACGTTAAATAAAGCTATTTCACATACGCTTTTAAAATTAATTCAATGAAATTCTTATCATTTTCATGCCCAGGAAACAAAAATTACCAGGATTTATTTTTCTGAAAATGGAATTTATGTTAATTGAGGGAATTTCTGTAAATTACAGGAGAAACAAATGCGGATAAAATTTTCCTGATAGTTTTTGTTTACGGATTTTTTTCCGTTTGTTCACGGATATTTTTGTTACAGTGTAGGCCGCATGGGTCGGGCTTGTGGAATAGGGAAGTAAATTATCAGAACATAGTTTGATTTGAATTAATCAGGATCACCCAAATATATTCTTATGACTGATAAACCATCTTTACATTACTATATTCAATACATATCTTATGTTTTGGAGAGATGTACCACAAATGAGACGCAGCCCAGATTAATCGTCCGTAAATAATTAAGTTTGTCGATTGATCGACTCATCTTCAATTGTATATAGATTATTTTGAGCAAATTACATAGTAGATGAATTACTTTTTGAATTAGAAAATATAAAAGTCTGTGGAGAACGAAATAGAAATTACATAACTTGAAAATATAAATTGACAAAAATAGGCCTATATATTAAAACACATGTGTATAATTAATTGGAATGTATTTCATTTCATTTCACATTTGCTGGAAAGTTACAATTAAAGTTTGCCAGGAAAATGTGCATTCATACTGTTGATGTGTTATTGATGTAATGGTATTTAGATTTTAAACGTATTTCACTGAGCTTAGTCAGGCAAAAAAATATTAGAACGGTGTACATCGTCAAGTGTAGCCTGTAATGATACTTTTATTATAACATCGGACTGATAGTCACATTCATGAAATATTCAAACTAAGTACAGCTGCGGACACTAAGTACAGCTCCTGATTTTCTGTTGTTCCAAACATTTGTCAGTGATGCAGGGCCTGGCAAGTTGGCCTAGTTAGTTCCTGAGACGACCCCTTTTGCTTATTATTTTTGTCAAGTCGTATAAAAAAACGATTATATCCATATGTTCATGATGTTATAGAATAATTGTGTATGAACTATTTACATTTTGTATTCGATGGAGATTCACTGTGCAATTACTAGGCAATTTCCATGTTATTGAACAATTTTGCTAGTTTACGACAGTTTTAGCAGAAATCATATAGAGAAGTCGATTGGGTTATCTGTGCAATAACAACGAACATGGGAATTATTTTTAGGATGTAGCTCCGCCACCATTTAACCTGCGAAAACTGAAATAGTTTTAAAGTTACATTCCAGGGTACAAACGGGGTGATTTGATGATATATTAGGACTAAAACATATTCAAACTAATTAATTTATCATATATTTATCCTTCTCAAAACATTGTAATTGCCAAGTATACTCTGCTATAAAAATCGATCAAAAGAGGCCATGTTTGCGTCAGGGGATTACCCCTCTCAGTACCGATAGCAACAGTGGGCGGACACGGGTGGGAATTCATTGCATACATAAGACGATGTTATCTGTAATCGCTGACTATTTATTACATTACTGTGAGCGCCTTGAGTGTGTGGCTGCTTGTTTTCGTCGTCTACATAATATCAGTGATAACTGTGTTATAATATATGATCTGTGTCTATAATTCTACAGGAATGTGTATGTATAACTCAAGATCATTCCGGTAATAATGCTTTTTACAAAGATCTTTTTGATTATCGTCTTTGATGAAAATTGTATTTCAATTTATAAAAATGATGGTGAGGGTGACATTGTAATGAATGGCGGAAGAAGGTGCAATCAAGCGAATCGCTTAACCTATACAAATAAAGAGCTGAGTGCAATAAGATCTGAACTCAAATCAACCAGACTACCGGTCGCTGTATTTAATCGTTTAAGTCATTTGGGTTTAAACAAAACGTACAGAGGGAAACGGGGTCAAGTCTCAAAGAATCTAAGAACAGAAAAATGGCAGAATTCCCGAGATTACAACAATAGGGTACATTCAGAATTACTTCTTAACTTATCACCAGAAACTGAATATATTAAATCTGACCATTCTAAATTTGGCTTAGTCAATGCACGGTCACTTCGAAATAAAGTCGACCGATTCCTGCATCACATTCAGATCGAGTCTATTGACTTTTGTATTATCACAGAGACGTGGTTAAAAGATCACGATCGGGTTACTATAGACAACATGGCTATGATTTTAAAAATTTTGGAAGAAATAATAGGGTTGGTGGTGGAATTGGAGTTTTCTTCAAGGACACTGTCAAGGTCAAAATCCTTTCATCCGGAGAAACAACGTCTTTCGAATACGTGCAAGTTGAAGTAAAGATCATGTCGTTCACGATTACAGTAGTGGGCATATATAGACCCCCATACTCAGAACAGCATCCAATATCTTTTACTACATTCCTTTCTGAATTTGAACAATATGCAAGTGTCGTACTGTTGAATTCTAACAGATCCTTATTGTGTGGGGATTTCAACATACATGTTAATAAAGCATCTCATGTTGATACAGTGAAATTCAATGAGCTATTAGATTCATTTTCTCTAAACCAAGTTGTGTGCGACCCAACCCATATTTCTGGTAACACACTTGACTTAATATTGATCCGTGAAGATAGTGATTACTCGCTTACTGATTTGGCAACAGACCACTATTTTTCTGATCATGTGTTTCTATCTGCAATCATTTCAACATGTCGACCAACCCTGGTTCGCAAGAAAATACAATATCGGAACATTAAATCGATAAATCAAGTACAGTTTCGATCTGATTTATCAACCATTACTGATCATTTAATATCAATCAACGACATCAATACTCTTGTAACAGAATATAACAATCTGCTTTCTGATTTACTAAACCAGCATGCACCATTAAAGACAAAGACTGTGACAGTTCGTCGATCTGTTCCTTGGTTTGATCACGAAGCCTTGCGTCTTAAAACGTCAACACGGAACGCAGAACGTCGTTGGGTCAAACATAAAACGTCAGAGAACTTAGAAACTTTTCGGACTATCCGTAATACATACTCTCACCATTTGTTTCGCGCTAAGACTTGCTTTATTCGGAACATAATCGATGACTGTGGAAACAATTCCAAACGCATGTTTGAAACAGTTTCACGTCTTCTCGGCACTACAAAAACGAATCCACTTCCAGAAGGTGTATCCGATTCACAGCTCGCTAATGACTTTGCGTGTTACTTTCAAGATAAAGTAGAAACCATCTGTCGTAACTTAGAAGGACACCCAAAGTATGAGCCACCCGTATTAGATATACCAGTCTTTGACTCATACTCAAATGTTGACATCAGCACAGTGATCAAGCTCATCCGCAATGCAAAACCAACTACGTGTAGTTTAGATCCCATCCCATCCATGTTGGTGAAGGAACATTGTGATATCCTCGCTCCAGCTATCCAAAATGTGATAAATGTTTCATTATCGACTGGTGTATTTCACAGTGATTGGAAACAAGCTATTATTAATCCTTTGTTGAAAAAACAAAATCTTGACCTTATAAAAAAGAATTATCGTCCAGTGAGCAACCTGTCATTCTTGTCTAAATTAGTCGAGAAAGCATCCATGATTAGTTTTACCCAACACATGAATCAGCATCAACTACTCCCGCCTTATCAGAGTGCATATCGTGCTAATTACAGCACGGAGACTTTGACGTTGAAGATTTATAATGATCTTCTGCACAACATGGAACAACAGTTTTTATCCCCTTTCGTTGCGATTGACTTAAGTGCAGCGTTTGACACCGTCAATCACCAACTACTTCTTGATGTCTTGGAAAAGTGCTTCGGCATGCGCGAAACGGCAGCAAAATGGACACACTCTTATCTGAGTGATCGGAACTTTAAAGTCAAGATTGAAGACACGTATTCGGATCCAGTGAATATCAGTTATTCCGTACCTCAGGGTAGCATAAATGGTCCTATCTTTTTTACGTGCTATTCCAGCACTTTACAGTACTTTGTGGGTAAAGATCAAACTCTAGTTGGTTACGCTGACGATCACAACATCTACAGTTGTTTTAAAGCTGGTGATCACGCGTCCGAAGGGCAATCCATTTTGGATTTGTCAGCAACAATGGACGATATAAAACAGTGGATGCTGATGAATAGACTCAAGATGAACGACGACAAGTCAGAGTTCATTGTGTTTGGCAGTTCACGGGCTCTTTCCAAATGTATTACACCAATGATAAAGATCGGAGATGTATTTGTACCGAGATCAACATCAGTTAGAGTTCTTGGAGTTATCATGGATCAGAATCTAACCCTGAAGTCTCATATTGCAGCCAAGACACGTGCTGCGTCGTTATCTTTATTTAATATTAAGAAAATAAGACACTATTTGGACAGACCGACGTGTTTAAAGCTGGCCAACGCCCTCATATTTTCACACTTAGACTACTGTAACGGTCTTTTTGTGAATTTACCAAAAACAACAATAGCCCCTCTTCAACGAGTGCAAAACCTTACGGCCAAAATGATTCTTGGACAATCCAAATTCTCCAGTTCGTCTGACGCCCTAAAACAACTTCATTTTCTCCCAATACATGTCCGTGCTGAATATAAAACCTTACTCATGGTATATAAATGTTTGAACAATAATGCTCCAGATTACCTTTGCGATCTTTTAATTAATAACCCGAATCGATATTCCACACGATCGTCGATCGCCCAGGATTTACATGTTCCAAAAACAAAATATAAAACCTTTGCTGACAGATCCTTTAGTGTAGCAGGACCCAAGCTATGGAATAGACTACCGCGAAACCTAAAAGAGTGTTCTTCTTTGGAAAGTTTTAAGAAGACTTTAAAAACACATCTATATCAAAGAACTTTCTGCAAATAACTTTTATTATGTATTTATTAATTTAATTTGTGTGTTGTGTTGTGTGTTGGTGTGTGTGTATATATGTTGTTCATGTAAAGCGCCATTGAATACATTAAAGATGTAATAATGAGCGCTATATCAAATTCAATAAACATAAACATAAACATAAACAAATATCGAATCCTAATATAATTCTCGAATTATTCACTGCCCGCGTCTTTTTCCGTGATTTTTATCCCAGAAAGTGTTGTTAGTCTAACTCTTCATAAAGTTTATCAACATGTATACAAAGCGCTCCATGTACTCGTGCAGCCTTAGACGTCACGCGTGTGGACAGCCCTAATTTGTCCTGTATACGCTCCATGAGGGTTTTCATGGAATCCAGTATTTTTCTAGTAAGATTGCATATCTCTACTTTCCATAAATACCTAAATTGCCATACTTTTATTGGCAATAATCAACCGATAAATACTTTCCTGGAAACCCAACTTTAACGTGCGAGAGAACCTAAATCGGTCAGTCTATTAAAGAGACAATTCTTACTTTTGCTTACTGCTACTTTGTTAAAGAATAATCCTATTAATCCAATAATTCACTATTACATGTTGCGAAATAGGCAAATATATCACTTTCAACTTCAAATTCAAACGTTTGAAGATAGCTATTCCACGGGGGGGGGGGGGGGAACAAGGGAGGTAATTGTGTTATTATTTCCGTCGTCACAGATTTTAAAGTGTGGGAAATAATGCCTATGATTGTGTAATAGTGAGTTGACAACCTTTTGAGCAAAAGACATAGAAATAATTATGTTTTGACTTTCTTAGAAAATATGAAATTCTCGCTTTAAATTCCCTTCATTAAAGGAGATATCAATATAACTTAATCTTTTCCATAATATTTAAAATTAAATCACGAATTAGTATTCAATATTAACACATTTCAATCCCAATAATGTTGCTATCGTGCCGTGTAAATATGGAATCCTTATATCCAATTTTCACGACACAGTGAACATTTTATAGTCAGTATGCGAGTCATGTATTCTATTAGTAAGTGCAGGGGGACTGCACCACACACAATTTTACATAAAAACAAATATATGGACAAGACATCGTACTCAGAGACCACAAACAAAACAATTCAAAAAGTGTATTCTATGGTTGCGGGTGTTATTTGTAATAATGAAAAAAAAATATATATCCTATAAGACAATACGGAAGTAATTAATAATGGCAGATTCACAAACGGCAAAATGATATTACAATGGTGTATAGAGAGAGAAAGCAAACGTAATCGGCTGTCGTTCAGTTTGGACTGTTCACGTATTTCGCTGAACATAGTTTATTAGAAATTACAAAGATATTATTAGCAATTGAATATAATTGACTGCATATATTCATATAACAATAATTTATGTGCTCTTTGTCCATTTCGGTCTATTTAAGATTTTAAAGAATAGTCGAGATGCTTGTTAAATTCAGCTCATCGATCGGACATCAATAAATCAATGATGCATGCAATTACCACCAAAAAATAAACAAAATAAAAAAGCAGTTTTATTCCAGTTCTTGCAATCATGTTAAATTTTAAATGAAATTGAATTTACAATTGGTGAAATTTACTTGGCCACAATTTATTATATCGTTCAAACAGGCAGATTTTGACGACATTTGATTTCAAGATTTTCCGCTTCACAAGAAGGATTTAGGATAACAGAATCTATTTTGTCCAACTCGTCCGACTTTACTTTATAGACCATAATCTGCCTCTTTGGATCGATATCCTAGTTTGTCCATAATTAGGGTGCCCCGAGATAAAAACAATGGATAGTCATTACACTATGTCTATATATACAACAACACTAGATGATTCTTTATCATAAACTATCAAGAAAATGTACCTCTGTGCTGTATTTCCATTTGATTTTGCGTTAAAATAGACTGCTTTTTACGACCCGATCTTCCTCTTCCATATCGTTGTTTGTCCATAATTAGGGTGCCCCGAGATAAAAACAATGGATAGTCATTACACTATATCTATATATACAACCCTAGATGATTCTCTATCATAAACTATCAAGAAAATGTACCTCTATGTTGTATTTCCATTTGATTTTTCGTTAAAATAGACCGTTTTTTTAACGGTGAGGGGTGGAAGCGGTATATTTGTTTGGGTTTTCAATGTTTGACAAAGTTACGTTATCTTGTTTATCCAAATTCGGAATTTTTGTACCGAAACGAATTAACACCCACTACCATTCGGGTCTATTCGTTTATTTTATGATATGCGACCTGACAAAATCTGCTCTAAGATTCCATTAAATCTCAGGATCGGATAATACCTAGCGTGCGTCTGATTATAACTGTGGCGCGCCTGATAATAACTGGCGCACGTCGGATAATAACTGGCGTGCACCTGATAATAAGTGACTTGCGTCGGATAATAACTGGCGCGCGCCGGATAATAACTGGCGCGCGCCGGATAATAACTGGCTCGCGTCGGATAATAACTGGCTCGTGCCGGATAATCACAAGCGCGCCGGATAATAACAAGCGCGTCGGATAATAATTAGCACTAATTAATACATTCCCCATATGAAATGGGGTTTACATAGCTCTACTGTTCTGCTCCGACTGGCCTAATGAAGACCGGCATACGCCAAATAGTGCCAATGTGTACACCGGACCTCGGTATTTCGCCCCATCCCAACGACTGTACGTTGACCGTAGGCTCACTATCCAGGAGGCCCCTTGTTCCATCCCTCCGTTAGCCAAAAAAGTTCATCGGGATTTTTAAGCGCGGTTCCTCCTGCACCATTGATTGGCAAGGGGGGAAATCAGGATGAACGTTCTCGGCCAACGCAGGGATGGAACACGGGACCTTCTAGATCGCGAGCCAACGTCTATTAACTAAACCATGTGGCCCCCTTTCCAATAAGAAGGGTTGAGTAGCCAAATAAGGTCTGACATTGAATCAGGTGACGTGGTTTTGATTCTGCCTTGAACGTGGCAAAAGGAGGGTCAACCGTTTTCTTTCGTGTGTTCTGGTTTCACCCCACTGCTAATCACAAGTACGTAGAGTATTTTATAATGCATCAAATGATTAATTGATACAAATGAATATAATCTTGTCTGATATAAATCTATAATTTTTTTTTATGATTAACATTTAACGTTGTCATGGTTTACATTCAATAATCTGAAAGGGAATTAGTACACAATGAACAAGTGAGAGAGAGAGACAGAGAGAAATGGGGTTTAACGTCCACTTGACACAAACTAGGTCATTTCGGGACTAAGATATATTGTTTAATTTTATTTCAATAATTCGCTTGCGCGTAGGGGTCTTTAGCAGTGGCAGCAAACCGGGGGACCAAGAGAAAACCCACGAGGTTGAATGAACAAAATAACCCATAGAAAAACAAAAAAGTATAACAATCGCGTGCATGGTCTTCCGTAAGCGAATCTACATAAGTAAGCCGATTTTTTTATCTGGCAAAGTGAAAAACACATACTTTTGGTTAATGCAAAATGTATATTTTAAACAATGCGCAGTGTATTAGGTATCTTTCTATAGTGCATAATATTTCTGGTCGCATGGGTCGGGCTTGTGGAATAGGTGAGTAACTTATAAGAACATAGTTTGGCATGATTTTATCAAGAAGAGCACCTAAATGTATTCTTATGACTGATAAATCATCTTTATATATAGATTATTTTAAGCAAATTACATACTACCGTGCATGAATTACGTTTAAAATTAGGAAAATATAAAAGTCTGTGAGAAAGGAATAAAAATTACATAACTTGGAAATATAAATTGAAAAAATAGGCCTATATATAACACGCGAGTAATAATTAATTGCAATGTACGTTATTTCACATTTGCTGGAGTAAGTATATGTCGCTGGAAAGTTACCAAAAAAGTTTGCCAGGAAAATGTGCATCCATAATGGGCCCATGACTTGACGTTTGAAATATTTAATATCAATACCTGTATTATTATACAAACTGTTGATGTGTTATTTATATAATGGTATTCAGATTTTAAACGTATTCCACTGAGCGTAGTCAGGCAAAAAAATATTAGAACGGTGTACATCGTCAAGTGTAGCCTGTGATTATACTTTTATTATAACATCGGACTGATAGTCACATTCATGAAATATTCAATCTAAGTAGGCCTACAACTGTGGACACTTACAATTATGTGTATTAAATCGTTTTACACATTCTATTGTGCATGGAATTTCAACTGCTAAAAGACATATTTCGTACACTGCTAATATATATACGGCATACAAAAACTAATATGTGTAAAACAACGACAGTTAGAAATTTTTGTTTTTTTTGTTCCTGCCACGACCAGGGAGCCAGGGTGACTCAGTAAGTAAGACGTTGGCTCGCTAACTTCGAGGTCCCGTGTCCGATCCCTGCGTTGACCAAGAAAGTTCATCCGGATTTTTTGTTTTTCCAAGCCTTTGTCAGTGATGCAGGACCGAGGGGTCTGGCAATTGCAAGGGAAAACCTACAATTGGGCGGATTGAACGTGCACTTAAAGGATCCGTTGGCAGTTATGAGAGTAAGTCGTATCGCAGCTGTCTTGGCACAATATCTCTCGTAGCACACTGAATGGCGTATGTGCGTCTTCATTAGCCCAGTCGGAACTGAATAGTAGTTCAGATGCGTCGTGCACGTAAAGGATCCCTTGGTAGTTGGATTCTATATAAGACTAGACCGTAGCATTGCTGTCCGGGCACCGTATGGCGTATGTCCGTCTTCATTTTCCGAGTCGGAGCAGAATAGTAGGACGTTAAACACCAGTTCATTTCTGTTACGACCTAACCATGGGGTATACTAAGTTGACTTAGTTAGTTCCTGAGATCACCCCTCATGGTTATTATATTTAAAATACGAATATTGTTCATATCGTTATAAAATAAAGCTTTTCTTTCAATAGGCAGATTGTTTTCACTCTAGTAGATTCGATGGAGATTCACCGTGCAATAATTACTAGACAGTTTTCATGTTATTGAACACTTTTGCTAGTTTACGACAGTTTTAGTAAAAATTATATAGAGAAGTGGGTTGGCTTATCTGTGCAATAACAACGAACATTGACATTAGTATTAGCATGTGTAGCCCCGCCACCATTTCACCTCCGAAAATAGAACTGGTCTTAACGTGCGAGAGTACCTAAAATCGCTCGGTCTATTAAAGAGACAATTTGTACTTTTGCTCAGTGCTACTTACATTTCCTTCATTAAAGGGGCTAAACGTCTAGCTTAATCTTATCCATAATATTTAAAATTAAAACACGAAATAGAATTCAATATTAACACATTTCAATCCAAATCTATGTTCTTATATTACCGAAAAAAATATGGGATCCTAATAGTCAATATTCTAGAGACAATGAACATTTTATAATCAGTGCACGAGTCGTGTAGTATATGGTGGTAATGAAACAAAATATATCATAAAAAACAATGCGGAAGTAATAAGTAATAACAGATACACAAACGACAAAATGATCATAAAAAAGCGCGTAGAATGGACCCTAAATCGACCGTGTTTAATTTGGACTGTTCACGTATTTCACCGAACATAATTGAATCGAAATTTAAATAATATTATTAACATTTGAATATTTATGTAAATGGCTATATACATTCATATTACAATAAAATGTGCTTTTAGACCCAGTTCGGTCTATTTTAAGGTTTCAATGAATAGCCATACGCTTGTTAAATTCAGCTCATCAATCGGACATCAATATATCAATGATGCATTGGAAAAATTAAACAAAAAAGCATTTTTATTCCAGTTACTACAATCAGGTTATGTTTTTAATTAATCTGAATTCACAATTTGTGAAATTCGCATGGCCACATAGATTAAGTTATTATATCGTTCAAACAGGCAGATTTTGACGACATTTGATTTCAAGATTTTCCGCTTCACAAGAAGGATTTAGGATAACAGAATCTATTTTGTCCAACTCGTCCGACTTTACTTTATAGACCATAATCTGACTCTTTGGATCGATATCCTAGTTTGTCCATACTTAGGGTGCCCCGAGATAAAAACAATGGATAGTCATTACACTATGTCTATATATACAACAACACTAGATGATTCTTTATCATAAACTATCAAGAAAATGTACCTCTGTGCTGTATTTCCATTTGATTTTGCGTTAAAATAGACTGCTTTTTACGGCCCAGGGGTCGGGAGCAGTATATTTGTTTGAGTTTTCAATGTTTGACAAAGTTACGTTATCTTGTTTATCCAAATTTGGAATTTTTGTACCGAAACGAATAAACACCCACTACCATTCGGGTTTATTTTATGATATGCGACCTGACAAAATCTGCTCCAAGATTAAAACTCAGGATCGGCCATCCCCGTGTACATGTACTTAACGTGTGTCGCTCAATTTGTTTTAAATATGTGTGCATTTATATTTCCATTATACCCATAGACATATAGGTCTACTTATATCGGCATTTATTACAGCAGCAAATCGTTGTCGCAGCTCATGAAAAAATCTCTCTTACCACTCTTCTAGTGGCGTGCTAACACCATTGCGATGATTTAAAAGCTTTTGATCCGATTAAAGTCTTTCTATAATTCCATTTTATCCTTAGATACGACAAATGTGGAATCTTCTGAAATCCGATATCTCTAAGTATTGGCAGAGTGTCGTACATGAGGCAGGGAATGCTTACTACTGAACTACTTATACACTTCTTGTGCAAGGAATTAACATATAGCTAACTAACCTTCGTCCTGCTGTTGTAATTCTACATTACTTAAATAAATACCAAACATAATTTACTTTTGAAGGCAACATGTTTCATTATTTGAGAAAGGGAAATCACGGTTGCTAAGCGGGTAAGACGCTTGTTCGCCAGCCTTGAGGTCACGTCTTCGAACCTACATTGGCCGAGAAAGTTCATCGAGATTTTCCGATATGGACATTGGACATGGTTTCCCATCGTCAGTCAAGAACAGTTGTTTTCGGATACATTTGTTTGCGTGTAAAAGATCCCTTGGCAGTTGGAATTCAATATAAGAGTAGGCCATATTGCCGCTGTCCATGCAAATTTTCCCTCATAGCACAAAATGCGCTTGTCCGTCTTCCTTAGCCAAGTGAGCTAATAAAGACGGGCAAACGCTTATGTGCACAAGGGACCTCGTTTTTTCGTCCATTCCGAACGATTAGACGTACTGAAACTAATGCAATGCAATGTATAATGCACATACATATGCCACTATTGCTTCTTTTGATATTTTGTATTTGATGGGTGGATGGATGTCTGTTTAATAGGCCCCTTGTAATACCTTAATCCGGCCCTGACTGGAAGGATTCATAAAGATCACCTGATTATCAGTGACGTAATCGATGCTAAAATAATCACTTCTTATCCAGCTACCAAAGAGACACCACGTTGATAATACAAGTGTTTGGTGGTTCTTCATAGTAAGTTACGAAATATTACATTTGGTTTGAAAACGTCAACAAATAACCGGTATAAATGTTTCTTACACTTTATTTAATTTTCTCTGGTATAATAAAAGCGCTCTGGAATATAAGATATACAAAGGCTTTCACAAACTATCGATAAAAAACGAATTTACATGGGAGACAACTCTTTAAAGTATATCACGCTACTTTTATAGTATTAAATGGAGTTACCGCCCCAGACCAGGTCAAATCGAAAAATGCCTTATCGTGGATTTCTCAGCCCAAATTGTCCAAGGAATCAGAATCCCAACCTGACATAAATATGCAATAATCTTGACGACACATAGTTCACAGATATAGGCTTTTAGGCATAAAAGTATAAAATATAATAGATCAATCCTAAACCTAGCATTACTAATACTAACACATAACACCTTTCATTTTCACTTCTTATTAAGTTATTATTTTACGGGATGAAAAGAAAGAAAACTCTATTAAGTACTTATAAAATAATTATATAATACTACTGCGAAATCTTAATAATTAATATGTACCTGAAGGGTAGATTTACTGGTATTTAAAATGACATGACTAGTGCACAATAAAGACATGGAAACATGTTTTTCTCTTCTCATGTATGCACGAAAATGAAATGGCGGTAATTTTACGGGGAGTAATCATGGGAATTAATTATACAGGGAGCATTCATGAAAACACTCATCAAACAAAATAAAGTATCGGTTTTCAATGACAGTGTCTGAGTGTCCGTATTTCAAAACAACATTCGCGTCGCCGTAAATTGGTTCGACTACAGCGACCTCGGTCGTGATCAGTTGTTTTAGGAATTCCACGCTTGACATTTAGGTCATAGCTTTAGGTGATTTCTGAAAGTTCTCAAATAAGAGTAAAAAAAAACGTCATGGCAAACCTATAATCCACTCTCTAGTCAATCGGATGGCCCAGATTTAAATAGATTAAAACAGCCGTGAGTTTTGATTATTTAATTAGATAGACTTAGTCTCGATTGTCAAGTACCATTGTTAATATTTTAAACGCTTATAATAATGTAATTTGAAAATCTATTTTTAAACTATTATTATAGCAAGAACGGCCAGCTGTTTATCCAAATCTTACATACTGCATCTTTAATAATATATTTCAAGTCACCTCCATAAATATAATGAAGACCTTTATAATAATACTACTAATAATAATGATATTTGTATCGCGCAACTATTCAATCCACTAGGGAATGCACTAAGCGCTAGAAAATGTTCTCACATTAAAAGTGTTAATGATAGTGACTAAATAACCACGTTTTTCATTTGGATTTAATAATCGACACAGATTCAGATGGTCGGATATTTTCTGGAAGTGTATTCCAAACAATTGATGCACTGTACCGAAAAGTTCTGTATCCAAATGATTTCAAATTATAGGCAGGTACATCCAGGAGTTGTCCTTCCGGTCTTAATGATCGTTTGGGTTGATACAGTGATACTAGATTTTGAAGGTTACCTGACACGGATTTGTTTATCGATTGATAGTTTAACGATAAGATTTTAAAGTTGATCCTTTCTCGAACACCGAGCCAGTGTAATTTGTTCAAGACTGGGGTGATGTGTGATCTTGATTTAGTTTTTGTGACAATGTAAGCAACGCGACGCTAGTGAAACGATCCCTTGACAGTTGGAATTCGATATAAGAGTAGGCCGTAGCACACTGTATGGCGTATGTCCGTCTTCATTAGACCAGTTTAGGAGCAGAACAGTAGGATGTTAAACCCCATTTCATTTTATTTCTCTAGTGAAACCACGTGCGTAGAACAGCTAATCGGGCCGGGCCTTCGATAACGAAAATAAATTGAAAGTAGTCTATTTTCAGAAATTAGGCTTGGTCTGATAGCGACATATTTCTTTGTTTAAAGAGAGGGAGAAATGGAGTTTAACAACCACTCGACACAACTAGGTCATTTCGGGACTAACACATGGTTCAATTTTATGTCAATAATTAGCTTGCACGTATAGGGGTCTTTAGTAGTGGGAGGAAACCGGAGTCCCCAGAGAAAACACACGAGATTGGACAGGTATCCCTACTCCTCGACACGTACATCGAAATCACGCCAGTTGACTCAATGACAGACCTTATGGTACAGCGCGTACGTGCTATTCATTAGACCATCCAAACCCCCCTTCTTTGTTCAAAGTAAAGAATGTTTTACCTCTTCTAAATCATGTTTTCATGAATGTGCCTGGGAATAAGTTCATACAGATTTTCCGGCGTTATTTCTCCTTGTCAGTGATGCAGGACCGAGGGTCTATCAAGGACAGCTGTGTAGTCGTTCGGAAGGTACGAAAAACCGAAGCTCCGTGTTCAAATTAGCGTGCACGTAAAATATCCCTTGGCAGTTGGAATTCCATATAAGTGTAGGCCGTAGTGTCGCTGTCCGGGCAAACTTTCCCTCATAGCACACTGTATAGCCTATACCCGTCTTCATCGGCCCAGATCGGAGCAGAATAGTAGGACGTTAAACTCCGTTTCCCTTCATTTCATTTATTCAGTGAGGGGAGGTGGTGGGGATTTAAATCTTAACAAACGATCTCAATAAGAAATTCTCGATATTTGTTCATGTACTACTGATAAGTATGTTTTTTTGTTCGCTACAGAATGTAAATTTATATTTACATAACTTGCAAAAAGAAAACAATATGACTGGCACTAACAAATGAGGGGTGGGGAGGGTATTTAACGTCAAAATACCGGCCATAACTAGAAATACAAGATATCGGGTTGCACACCATTAAGAAGGTCCAAATACATTTTAAAAATTGTGAAATATTTTTTGACATATACATATTTTCTGACATATACATGATTTAGAAGAGATAAAGTCCTCTTTCATTGATCCAACGACATATGTCTACTTTCAATTTATTTTAGTTAATGCAAGATCTTTTTAACCAATATATTTATATGGAAACATAATACGCACATGATTTCATTAAAGTCATATGGTCATTGTACGATTTTACTTATTGTATACCAATCTAATTAAAATATAGATCTATATTTCGTTTCGTTTTTTATACTTTCGATGGCCTACACTAATGTAGATCTAACTAGTTATAGTGAACGCTCACGTTCTATGACGTCAGGTATCAAGCACGGGACATTTGACCCGATAACGTCAGTCATTCGATTAACCAATTAGCGATCGCCATGCTTTTCAAAATCCACTTGTGTTTTGTTATGATTTCTATCCGCTGGTGTCAGTATAGACGTCGTTGGCTGGTAATATCTACCCACAGTTCCACGCATGAAAAGGTCAAAGGGTCGATTCGACAGACCATTTGATTGGCTGACCCCTCATTTCAGGTAGAACACCAGTTAAATAACAAGTCCTCCAGATCCAAGAGTAGTGAAGGCAAGTAAAAACGAAATTTTGAACAATAAAAAACGAAACGAAATTGCATCTGTGTTTTAATCAGATTGATTGTATACTTGCTCGCTTTATTGTATGGTGACTTATTGTATGCCAGGTTGATTTCTAATCTTCCGGGTAGATGAATTTCGAGAAATGTTTTTGGAGAAATGTTTTTGAAGAAATGTTTTTGGAGAAATGTTTTGTAAGATTTGTATTTGGAGATTTGTATTTTGAAATTTGTTGTTCGATATTTGTTTTTTTGTTGTATTTTTCTGATGAAATGTAAATATAGAATATTTTTTAAATCACTAAAAAAAATAAATATCTTATATTAAAATACATTTTACAAATCTGATATGACAAATGTCTGATTTGTGAAACAAATATTGATTTTAAGATACAAATGTTAATTTTAGTGTACAAATGTCGAAATACGACAACAAATGAAGTTCGTAAGAATTAAGGACTATGAATTTAGAACTAAGAACTAAGAACGCTGAAAAAAGAGCTGTTTGGTCTTCTATACGTCTAGGGGTTGGTTTGACTCCGGACAAGCTACGGTTGTATCTCACTTCTTAAGGACTTCACCATTGTGTTTTCTCACGATACCGAAATCAAATATGTAACAGGAACCAAAACAGTTGTTTTCTATACGTTTTATGTCGCAACAGTTACACAATAGTCCACATTACAATGTTTAAAATTAATATCTCTTTTTCTCAACTATACAAGTCTAACCAGCTTGGCGAGAATCAGACAATGATCGTCTAAGCAACCCAGTGCATGTTTGACTTTAAAGAATCTAAATGATGTCTAAAATTATTGTAGCCCCACTCTGTCTTATAGGTTAATGAGTATTTTTCAAGTCACGTGTATTTCAAACAATAACAGCTTGCAAAATGTAAATTACCAACGTGTTTACTAAACTATACCTCCGTTAACGTATAAAAATATCCAACATACGTTCTATATTTTTTGTCATGAAATTAGAATCAATAATTTGTGAAGATAACAATATTGTTTCAGCCATCATTTCTCCATTCCTTGCGTCTATGAATTTGAAAACTATGTCGCAACGACAAAATTGTTACACTAACGAAGATTAAAGCTTATGTATCTTATAAAATTTGTTCCATGCATGTTTTTGTTTAATTCTCGATTTTATGAACATGTATACAATTTCATTCTAAAATACCATACCATTACGCCACATTTTTTTTATCCCGAACAATCCTCATTCTTAGTACCGTCCCAATATTCGTAGAGTATTTTACAATTCATCAAATGATAAATTGATAACAATAGATATAATCTGTCTGATATAAATCTACAATTTATTTATGATTAGCATTTAGCCTTACCATGCAACGTTCGATCAAATTATTAAGATAATAATCATCGTCTAATAGCAGGTTAATAGCCTGGTTTACATTCAGTAATCTGAAAGGGAATTAGTACACAATGAACAAAGTGAGAGAGAGAGAGAGAGAGAGAGAGAGAGAGAGAGAGAGGGTTTAACGTCCACTTGACACAAACTATAGCTAGGTCATTTTGGAACTAACATAGGGTTTAATTTTATTTCAATAATTCGCTTGCGCGCAGGGGTCCTTAGCAGTGGGAGGATACAGAAGGACCCAGTGAAAATCCACTAGGATGGTATATTTTGGGCATTTTCATAGATAAACAAAAAATTATAGCGACTATCTTCCGTATACTTTTGGTTAGTGTATTATTTTCAACAATGCACAATGATTAGATGCCTGTCTATGGATATATCATATAGGCCGCATGCATGCTTGTGGAACAGGGAAGTAAATTATCAGAACATATTATAAATTGAATCAGTAATAACTAATTGCTATGTACTTTATTTCACATTTGCTGGAGTAAATATATGTCACTGGAAAGTTACAGATAAACTTTGCCAGGAAAATGTATATCCATAATGGGCCCATGACGTGACTTTTGAAATATTTAATATCAATACCTGTATTACTATAAAAACTGTTGATGTGTTATTTATGTAATGATGGTATTTAGATTTTAAACATATTTCACTGAGCTTAGCCAGGCAAAAAATATTAGAACGGTGTACATCGTCAAGTGTAGCCCGTGATTATACCTTTATTATAACATCGGATTGATAGTCAAATTCATGATATATTCAAACTAAGTACAGCTGCGGACACTTACAATTATGTGTATTAATTCATCTTACAACTTCTATTGTGCATGGTTATTCAATTACCAAGAAAGATATTTCGTGAACTGCTATTATATATACGACATATAAAAAACTAATATGTGTAGAACATCGACAGTTCGACATGTTTGTTTTTTGTGTTTTGTTACTGTCACGACCTGGGAGCCAAGGTGACTCAGTGAGCAAGACGTGCTATCCCTGCGTTGACCGAGAAAGTTCATCCGGATTTTTTGTTGTTCCAAACCTTTGCCAGTGATGCAGGACCGAGGGCCTGGCAAGAGAAAACCCACAGTTGGGCGGATTGAACGTGCACTTAAAGGATCCGTTGGCAGTTATGAGAGTAGGTCGTATCGCCGCTGTCTTGGCACAATTTATCTCGTAGCACACTGAATGACGTATGCACGTCTTCATTAGCCCAGTCGGAACTGAACAGTAGTTCAGATGGGTCGTGCACGTAAAGGATCCCTTGGTAGTTGGATTCTATATAAGACTAGACCGTAGCATTGCTGTCCTGGCACCGTATGGCGTATGTCCGTCTTCATTTTCCGAGTCGGAGCAGAACAGTAGGACGTTAAACACCAGTTCATTTCTGTTACGACCTAACCATGGGGCAAACTAAGTTGACTTAGTTAGTTCCTGAGACCACCCCTCATGGTTATTATATTTAAAATACGAATATTGTTCATATCGTTATAAAATAAAGCTTTTCTTTCACCAGGCAGATTGTTTTCACTCTAGTAGATTCGACGGAGATTCACCGTGCAATAATTACTAGACAGTTTTCATGTTACTAAATCTCATGATCGGCCATCCCCGTGTACATGTAATTAACTTGTGTCGCCCAATTTGTTTTAAATATGTGTGCATTTATATTTCCGGTATACCTACAGACATATAGAGCTATTTATATCGGTATTTATTACAGCAGCAAATCGTTGTCGCAGCTCATGAAAAAAATTCTCTTACCACTCTATTTATATCGGTATTTGTTACAGCTGCGACTCATGAAAAAAACCCAACTCTCTTACCACTCTTCTAGTGGCGTGCTAACACCATTGCGGTAATTTAAAAGCTTTTGATCCGATTAAAGGTTTTCTACAGATCCATTTTATCCATAGATGCAACAATGAGGAATCTTCTGAAATCCGGTTTTTATTGTCGCTCCGGTATCTATAAGTATTGGTGGATGTCGTACACTAGGCAGGGTATGCTTACTGGTTCGAGAACTACTGACACCAATTCGTATTCAAGTAATTAACATAGCTACCTAACCTTCGCCCTGTTATTGTAATTCTACACTTCTTGAATAATACGAAAAATAATTTACTATTTAAGGCAACATGTTTCATTATTTTAGAAAAGGAAGCCACGGTGGCTGGCTGGGTAAGACACCGGCTCGCTAGCCAGGAGATCACGCGTTCGATCCTGCATTGGCCGAGAAAGTTCATCGGGATTTTCCGACTTGGACATGGATTCTCCTTATCAGTCCTGCAGGACGGAGGACGAGACAAGGACAGCTGTCTTCGGGTGGGACAAAATACCGAGGTCCCAGTGTATTAGTGTAAACATTTGCGTACTTCTAAAAGATCCCTTGGCAGTTGGAATTCAATATAAGAGTAGGCCATTGTGCCGCTGTCAGGACAAAATTTCCCTCAAAGCATACTGTATGGCACATGCCCGCCTTCATTAGCCCAGTCGGAGTAGGATATTAAACCCCATTTCATTTCGTTTTAATTTGAGAAAACAAATAATTAATCAAAATTTTCCTATTATCTCTCAGGGTTCGATGGTCGAATGGTTAGCGCGTGCGGGTTGTTTCATAAGGTCTGTCATTGAGTCAACTGGCGTGGTTTCGATTCCCCGGTGATACGTGACAAAGAGTAGCGTCGCCTATCCGACCTCGTGGTTTTTCTCCGGTTCCTCCGGTTTCCTCTAGAAATGGAGTATTTTGTGTCGATTGGACGTTAAACCCCATATCTCCCACACACACGCTTTAAATCATATTTTAGATCTTACATTGGAAATGTAAATAAAAGATAAAACATTTCTACACCACAAATTTTATTATACTCTTTACTGTCATCATGCTGTAATAGTTCTAGTATAATACTTGTCATCAAAGTTTACTGTTTTTTTCTATATAAAGTACTTATCATCATGCTGTAATATTTCTAGTATATTATATATATAGTACTTGTCATCATTGTGTAGTATTTATAGTATACAGGGGGACCGCACCACACACAATAACACAATACTTGTCATCACCTATTTATCGTAGTCTTCAATTTACAGTGTGACTAGTTGAAATCATTTGAGCGATTCAGGAAAAGTAGAAAATGTAGATCAAACAATTTGAATCAGAGACAAATCTATCAAATCTGGTTGAAATACATCAAACAGTTTAGGAGAGAAAAAAATCAAAAACCTGTGAAGATTCCCATATTTGCCCCCCCCCCTCCCCCTATAATCCGCCTTTTATAAAATAATTGCTTAATAATTCTTTATATTTTTTTTTTCATGTTTTCTGAAACAGCTTTGGGTGAGTATTATAAGTTTATATTTTAATTTATCATGCACTAGTTGTTATATTGTGTATGATATACGTCACTGTATCTTATAATCCTGTCTGTTTACCTAACGTCACGTTCAAGTTGAATCAGAACAGTCGGACGTTAAACCCCATTGTATCTGATTTTTTAACCTGATATCACGTACAACTGAATATAATTAGAATGATTTGAGTCAAATATCTCATCTGATTTGTGACGTGACAACAGTTTAATCATCGCCGGGAACCAGTTGATGTTCATCACCAAATATCTCATCTGATTTGTGTCGTGACAACAGTTTAAATCACTGGATGTATCATCGTCTGGAACCAGTTGATGTTCATCATTTATAAATATTACCGTAACGTAATATCGACAGAATTATTCCTGTTTCTATTACTGTTTACACTCTCTGTAAATGGGATATGTTCACAAATTATTGATCAGTAGAAATTTTAATTTATCCTTGATTTGATTCACCACGAACTAGTTGTGTTTAGTTGTTTGCTAAAAGAGATATTATTCAGGTTCGTAGCTAGACCAAAATTGTTGGGGGGGGGGGGACAAAGGCTTCTGGGGGCTTCTGTGGGCGCTGATGGCGGTCCGCGGCGAACGGTACACTACAAGGGTGCTCATCATAGGCATACGGACTTGATGAATTTTAAGGGGGCAGAATCCTGACATGCTCGAACATATTTCGGGTTAGGTCTACAGACGTCTAGGGACGCCCCACCACCCTCCCCCTAGAAAAAAGGTAAAATTTAACGACCTCAAACGCGTTTTCTTGCAATTCCTTTCTCTCAATACAGTAGGTGGTACTGATATAGTCTAACTAAGGTAACTTAGTCGAATTCCAATCAATCGTTTATAATCCACGAAGACGGGGTCGTTGGGAGCAACTTTTGATTAACGCAAACGTGTTTTTCTGCTATTCCAGCCCGTGAATTCAGCAACTTGAATGTGGTCCAATGTAGTCTACCTTAATATAATTAGGTGGCGTACCACACTCCTCGTAGTGTTTCGTCTGATTAGAGCTAATCCCACTTAACACTGCTGTAATGGAAGTAAATTTCTGTTCCAAATTATGACTGGTCAATAATCCGATTAACAACCAATAGCTAACTGCGTAACCAGGGGCGTAAATGTGGGGGTGTGGGTTTGGTGCACCCCACTCCCAGGAATAAAAATAGTCGGTTGCAAAACCAGTGCAGTCGGTCGCAAAATAGGAGCAGTCGGTATCAAAATAAGTGCATACTGCAAAAGTCACACTATACACGCAAAACTTTAATATAAAATAACCTTGTCAACTTATCACGTATGAATAATTGTTGAGTTTCAATATTATTCTGTTGTGAGTAATGATCTGTTTCTCCCCGGGAGAAAAATAGTCGTTCTCAAAATAAATGCAGTCACTGCCGTCGGTCTCAAAATTAGGCATCGGCGACTTCATGAAGTAGGCCTAATGTGGTAAACAAACAATGCCAGAATAGATCCCAAATATTATGTATTTGCGTGAATCCGTGAGCCTAAATTGTACATGTCTACGTCACACAAAACTATAGTATAAAATAACCATGTCTGCTTGTCATGTTTGAATAAAGGTTTGTCACTTTTATTCCGTTGTGAGTATGTTGTTCTGTAAAATGTTTTCCACCCATGGCAAAAAATGGTCGGTCTTAAAAAAAAGTACTCACCGCAGTCGGTCTCAGACTAAATGAATTATTGGGATAAACAAACAATCACAAAACGGGCGAAACTGACAGATAAGCCTCAAGATTTTGTCCCGTTTCTTATTCCCTCGTTAACGAAAATTTGGTTCCATTTGCCATGACAATGACTAAAATTTTCTAGCCAGGTCCCCAAAATTTAAAAGCTCGGTTACATATCCGAATTGTTTTTGCGCCTGCGGCACTCGATTCCATTATAACATCATTCTTCTACTCCTCTGTAATGTTGTACTGTCTCAGAGACTATATAGATGTAATTTCAACTCTTGCAAAACGGGCGGAGTTGACAGGGACAGATCTCGAGATTCTGTCCCATTGACTCACATTTCTGGTCCTCTCGTCCTCAAGAATTTCTCCCAGCAATAACCTCAGATGCTTGGATATTGACTCAATTTTTCAAACTTTTCTCAAGTTGCTCAGTTTTATAGGCACAATCATCATATATATATGACATCAACTTTCTGTCAACTTAAAAAAACCTATGCTTTCCAGCGAGACAACGATCGGCGTACAGCTATATAATTCTACACTATCTATGTTTTACCAACCGTTTTGGGCGCACCATTGATCAAGTCGTGAGTGCCCAACCAATCTGATTCGGCATTATGCACTATGTGCGGCCCAACATTATAAAGCGCCCCCCACTCATGCCCCAGCACTCTCCGGTACAAGCCCCCCCCCCCCCACACACACACAGAGATCAAGCCGTTTTGGGCGCCCCATCAGTTGTGGTGGTAATCATGGGGGTCATTATTTGGCACCTCACCATTTGGGTAGCGTCTCATATATAACGACATGATTGACGAGGCGCCCATAAAACCAAGTGACAACGGTTGGGCGCCAATGTTATCGTGGACGCCCAACCAATGTCAATCGGTTTTATGTGGCGCCCATACAAATATGGCACCTGCCCCTCTTGCCCTCCCACCCCGCTAGCTACGGGACTGTTATTTCTGTGTTTCACCAATGTAATATTGAGTGTTATCGGATTTGAAAACAATCACGATAACTTGTGCTGTTCCATTGTCTAACGTCTTCGTCTTCTTCCTTGAGTCCTGGGTACGCCACATGTTAAAGATCCCCTTGGAAATAGAAACAAACGAAGGTGGTAGCGACCCTGTAAGATCAAACTTCCGTCATAACACCCTGTACTGATTCAGGATTGGGACGTTAACCCCCATTTTATTTCATTTTATTTTCAAATAACGATTTAATTTTATTTAAATGAACCCATGATTTCACAAATTTATCTAGAAATTAAATAGTAGCCTTAAAAAGGGTTTATAGGTCTGTTTAAACGACGGAGTTGATAAGTTCCCCAGAAAGATCAATATTGTGGAACAGCGAAATTGTTGTATTTATATTTCATTGTTTAGCCTTACTTTTAAAATCCTTAATAATTGATCAACTTTAATGGCTTAATAAGTAAATGTGACAGGGCAAATTCTGAAAGAGAGTAAGCTCTCTTGAGTGACAAGACAAATTGATATGAAAAAATAGGTTTCCAGGCAACGAAACATACGCCCACACAGCAGCCAAATCGTCCGGGCAGTCAACAAGAGTTGTTGCATTTTAAGTAATCATCAGAAAATCATAATTCAAACTCACCCATAACTACGGTGTAACTGTGATATAATCAAACGTTTTTTAAATCAGATAATAATTGTGACCTCCAGAGGGACCACAAGCTAAAAAGGGTGATTTTTCGTACAATCAGGGGACATAATTCAGGAAGTAATGATCCGATGGGCGCAAATATCGATAGGAACCAAGATTTTTGGGTTATAAACATACATGTCAAGTTTCATCAAAATCGATTCAAAATTGTGACCTCTATAGGGTCCACAACCTTGATATAACATATTTTCACACCATTCGTGTACAAACGGCGGTCATTTTGTCCGTCAATTTTGGCCCGATTTTCACGAAATTCAAACTCTCTCTTCATTACCATGTAACGGTGATATAGTCAAACGTTTGACCTCCAGAGGGACCAAAAGCTAACAAAAGCGATTTTTCGGACAATCCAGGGACATAATTCCGTCAATTTTGGTCCGATTTTCACGAAATTCGAACTCAACCTTCATAACCATGCAACGGTGATATAATCAAACGTTTTTTTAAATCGGATAACAATTTTGACCTCCAGAGGGACCACAAGCTAAAAAGGGTGATTTTTCGGACAACCAGGGGCCATACTTCAGGAAGTTACGATCCGATGGGCGGAAATATCAAAAGGAACCAAGATCTTTGGGTTATAAACATAAATGTCAAGTTTCATCAAAATCGGTTCAAAATTGTGACCTCTATAAGGTCCACAACCTTGATATAACATATTTTCACACTATTCGCGTACAAACGGCGGCCATTTTTTCCGTCAATTTTGGTCCGATTTTCACGAAATTCGAACTCAACCTTCATAACCATGGAACGGCGATACAATCAAACGGTTTTTTAAATCGGATAACAATTTCGACCTCCAGAGGGACCACAAGCTAAAAAGAGCGATTTTTCGGACAATCAGGGGCCATAATTCAGGAAGTTACGATCCGATTGGCGCAAATATCGAAAGGAACCAAGCTCTTTGGGATATAAACATGCATTTCAAGTTTCATCCAAATCGGTTCAAAATTATGACCTCTACACTGTTCACAAGCTAAAAAACGAAACTTTTCGTACATTCAGGGGCCATAATCCATGCAGTTACAGTCCGATACATGCCAATATCGAAAGGAACCGAGATCTTAGGGTGATAAACCTATATTTTAAGTTTCATTGAAATCGGATAAAAATTGTGACCTGTAGACTGTTCACAAACAATTGCGGACGGACGGACGGACGGACGGACGGACGAACAGGGGCGACGACAATATACGTCCACATGAAAATGTGGGCGTATAAAAAGTGTGTAGATGGGCAAAGCAAACGTAATCGAACGTCGTTCATTTTGGACTCTTCACGTATTTCGCTGAACATAATTTATCAGAAATTACAATAATATTATTAGCAATTGAATATAATTGACTACATATATTCATATAACAATAATATGTGCTCTTAGGCCCAATTCAGTCTATTTAAGTTTTCAAAGAATAGTCATATGCTAGTGAAATTCAGATTATCTATCGGACATCATTAAATCAATGGTGCATACGACCGAAAAATAAACTATCAAGAAAATGTACCTCTATGCTGTATTTCCATTTGATTTTTCGTTAAAATATACGGATTTTTTTTAACGTTGAGGGTGGAAGCTGTATATTTGTTTGGGTTTTCAATGTTTCACAAAGTTACGTTATCGTGTTTATCCAAATTTGGAATTTTTGTACTGACACGAATTAACACCCACTACCATTCGGGTCTATTCGTTTATTTTATGATATGCCATGCGACCTGACAAAATCTGCTCCAAGATTCGATTAAATCTCAGGATCGGCCATCCCCGTGTACATGTACTTAACGTGTGTCGCTCAATTTGTTTTAAATATGTGTGCATTTATATTTCCGATATACCCATAGACATATAGGTCTATTTATATCTGCATTTATTACAGCTGCAAATCGTTGTCGTAGCTCATGAAAAAAACTCGCTTACCACTCTAGTGGCGTGCTAACACCATTGTGGTGATTTAAAAGCTTTTGATCCGATTAAAGACCGGCCCTACGAGCGATCGTCCGACCGGCCCTTCGGGACAACTTTGAACTCAAAATTAGCAATGACAATTGCAGTATTTTGAAAATTGCTATTGTGGTATGAAATATGCATTTTAATTGATATTAAAAAAAAATAACAAAAGATTGCCACCATACTTTTATTTGCACTAAAACAACAACCTTCCGAGGCAGCCATTCAAATGTCCCATTTTGAAACTTAAAATCAGGCATATTATACACTTCATTTTTAAGTATGGTTCTGCTATTTTCTTTTATATCCCTCAAACAACCCCCCTGTACAGTGGAATGTCGTTTGTAAAAAAAATAAATAGCGAAAATTCTATAAGCAAAAACAAAATGGGGACCCAATTATGGAACCTTAGCAAATAAGCACTCATAACTACATGTAAATATCATTGAATACAGCCATTGAAAAACCTATTGCTGTATTCTGTGGCTCGAAAACGTACTACTTTTGTCCAGAATGACGTCACTTTCAGAATTACGTCAAACGGTCATGACGTCACCGCTATCGCTCGTGGAATACTTGCGCAGGGATACACTCTCTTGAACTATTGAATATCCCGAGCGGTATTCAATGGTCATTGAGTTCTATCTATATGTATACGCGTACATTTATTTTATATATTATAACAACGGCTTATTGAATGTTTAATATAGTGATTACTGTATCTTGCTTAATGAAATATGTTTACATAATGTAGCTTATACATATTCATGTTGTTTACTCGGTAATAAGATCGTTAAATCAAAAACTTTCAATACAAAAATACATTAAAAACTTGTTAGCAACGTGAACTTCTCAAATGGGTGGTCTATCAATATTAGTTTTTGTCTTAATTCCGTTATGCATCATGCATGGGATGGTGAAGGATTAACATCAATTTTTGTCTTAATTATGTTATAAATTGATAAAAACAATATGTCTATTATACGGGGTCCGTTAAGGGACGCAAAGAATAAAAATATAATAATAATAACTGGTGCGCGCCTGATAATACCTAGCGTGCGTCTGATAATAACTGTGGCGCGCCTGATAATAACTGGCGCACGTCGGATAATAACTGGCGTGCACCTGATAATAAGTGGCTTGCGTCGGATAATAACTGGCGCGCGCCGGATAATAACTGGCTCGCGTCGGATAATAACTGGCTCGTGTCGGATAATAATAAGCGCGTCGGATAATAACTAGCACTAATTAATACATTTCCCATATGAAATGGGGTTTATAGCCGTACTGCTCCGACTGGCCTAATGAAGACCGGCATACGCCAAATAGTGCCAATGTGTACAGCGGACCTCGGTATTTCGTCCCATCCCAACGACTGTACGTTGACCGTAGGCTCACTATCTAGGAGGCCCCTTGTTCCATCCCTCCGTTAGCCAAAAAAGTTCATCGGGATTTTTAAGCGCGGTTCCTCCTGCACCATTGATTGACAAGGGGGAAAATCAGGATGAACGTTCTCGGCCAACGTAGGGATGGAACACGGGACCTTCTAGATAACGAGCCAACGTCTTATTAACTAAACCATGTCGCCCCCTTTCCAATAAGAAGGGTTGGGTAGCCAAATAAGGTCTGACATTGAATCAGGTGACGTGGTTTTGATTCTGCCTTGAACGTGGCAAAAGGAGGGTCAATCGTTTTCTTTCGTGTGTTCTGGTTTCACCCCACTGCTAATCACCCGTACGTAGAGCATTTTATAATGCATGAAATGATTAATTGATAAAAATGAATAAAATCTTGTCTGATATAAATCTATAATTTTTTTTATGATTAACATTTAACGTTGTCATGGTTTACATTCAATAATCTGAAAGGGAATTAGTACACAATGAACAAGTGGGAGAGAGACAGAGAGAAATTGGGTTTAACGTCCACTTGACACAAACTAGGTCATTTCGGGACTAACATATATTGTTTAATTTTATTTCAATAATTCGCTTGCGCGTAGGGGTCTTTAGCAGTGGCAGCAAACCGGGGGACCAAGAGAAAACCCACGAGGTTGAATGAACAAAATAACCCATAGAAAAACAAAAAATTATAACGATCGCGTGCATGGTCTTCCGTAAGCTAATCTACATAAGTAAGCCGATTTTTGTATCTGGTAAAGTGAACAACACATTCTTTTGGTTAATGCAAAATGTATATTTTAAACAATGCGCAGTGTATTAGGTATCTTTCTATAGTGCATAATATTTCTGGTCGCATGGGTAGGGCTTGTGGAATAGGTAAGTAACTTATAAGAACATAGTTTGGCATGATTTTATCAAGAAAAGCACCTAAATGTATTCTTATGACTGATAAATCATCTTTATATATAGAAATTTTTGGTTTTTTGTTCCTGCCACGACCAGGGAGCCAGGGTGACTCAGTAAGTAAGACATTGGCTCGCTAACTTCGAGGTCCCGTGTCCGATCCCTGCGTTGACCAAGAAAGTTCATCCGGATTTTTTGTTGTTCCAAGCCTTTGTCAGTGATGCAGGACCGAGGGCCTGGCAATTGCAAGGGAAAACCTACAATTGGGCCGATTGAACGTGCACTTAAAGGATCCGTTGGCAGTTATGAGAGTAAGTCGTATCGCCAGTGTCTTGGCACAGTATCTCTCTTAGCACACTGAATGGCGTATGCGTGCGTCTTCATTAGCCCAGTCGGAACTGAATAGTAGTTCAGATGCGTCGTGCACGTAAAGGATCCCTTGGTAGTTGGGTTCTATATAAGACTAAACCGTAGCATTGCTGTCCGGGCACTGTATGGCGTATGTACGTCTTCATTTTCCCAGTCGGATCAGAATAGTAGGACGTTAAACACCAGTTCATTTCTGTTACGACCTTACCATGGGGTAAACTAAGTTGACTTAGTTAGTTGCTGAGACCACCCCTCATGGTTATTATATTTAAAATACGAATATTGTTAATATCGTTATAAAATAAAGCTTTTCTTTCACTAGGCAGAATGTTTTCACTCTAGTAGATTCGACGGAGATTCACCGTGCAATAATTACTAGACAGTTTCCATGTTATTGAACACTTTTGCTTGTTTACGACAGTTTTAGTAGAAATCATATAGAGAAGCGGGTTGGCTTATCCGTGCAATAACAACGAACATTGACATTAGTATTAGCATGTGTAGCCCCGCCACCATTTCACCTCCGAAAATAGAACTGGTCTTAACGTGCGAGAGTACCTAAAATCGCTCGGTCTATTAAAGAGACAATTCTTACATTTGCTCACTACTACTTACATTTCCTTCATTAAAGCTTCATTAAAGGAGATAAACGTCTAGCATAATCTTATCCATAATATTTAGAATTAAAACACGAAATAGAATTCAATATTAACACATTTCAATCCAAATCGATGTTCTTATATTACCGTAAAAAATATGGGATCTTAATAGCCAATATACAAAAGACAATGAACATTTTATAATCAGTACACGAGTCGTGTAGTATATGGTGGTCATGAAACAAAAAATATATCCTAAAAAACAATGCGGAAGTAATAAGTAATGGCAAATACACACACGACAAAATGATAATAAAAAGGCGCGTAGAATGGACCCTAACCCTAAATCGACCATGTTTAATTTGTTGGACTGTTCACGTATTTCACCGAACATAATTGAATCGAATTTTAAATAATATTATTAACAATTGAATATACATGTAAATGGCTATATACATTCATATTATAATATGTGCTTTTAGACCCAGTTCGATCTACATGTATTTAAAGGTCTCAATGAATAGTCGCACGCTTGTTAAATTCAGCTCATCGGGCACCAATTAGGAGATAAACACTTCCTGTTTCACATTTAGAGGGGTGTTATTGTCCAATAGACATGTCCTGAGATCATTAGGACCCAAGACGCGTTTAACGACATTGTAGACAAATCAGAACGCTAGGTATACCTTTAAGCATGTTACAATATTCAACGATGCATGCAATTACGACTTCTTTGGAAAAATTAAACAAAAAAGCAGTTTTATTCCAGTTACTACAATCAGGTTATATTTTGACATAAACTGAGTTCACAATTGGTGAAATTCGCATGACCACATGGATTAAGTTATTATATCGCTCAAACGGGCTGATTTTGATGTCTGGATTTCAAGATTTTCCGCTTCACAAGGGTGATTTAGGATAAGAGAAACAATTTTGTCCACCTCATCTGACTTTATTTTATAGACCATACATGCCTCTCTGGATCGATATCCAGGACTGTCTATAATATTCTATTCAACAATACCTGCCTGATACAAGGCTGTTGCCGAAAGATTAGTGTAGTTCCCCTCTCTCTCATAAGTTGCCCTAATTCGTTGACATCCAGGGTTCAATATTTTTCTATAAATGTGTCCGGTTCAAATGGCCTCCACGTAGGTTTTAAAAACTGTATCACCTGAAAAAAACCGGGTAAAGGTCAGTCAATATTGTTACAAAGCAAAATATTTTGAGTTTGTATCGTTTTAAGTGCGACATGCAAGTAAGATTTAAATTTGTCTGATTCATAACAAATTCCAAAATTTTAATTCATAAAGAATTATTGACATTTAAGAGTGATGTTGGAGCTTGAAAGGATCACATCTTTAACGACTAGTACATAAACATAATTAACGACTAGACTATGATTGTGTCTAACGAACATTTGATGTCATTTATTTAGATTTACACCAGCGAGTCGTAGTTCTCGCTTTCAGTGGAACCAGCCTTTTCTATGTATCTCTGAAATGCCATGGTCGTAAAACGCACACTAGAAAAGTACAAACGAGAAATACAAACAAGTACATAAACATATTTAAATATTTAAAACTAAATATAAATTTTAGCTCAAAATTTTAATTTCTTGGATTTTGATTGGTCGAAAAGTGGCTTCGAAAGAGTATAAATTTCCTGTGGCGATATTAAGAAAATTTCAATTCAATGCTGGTGTCAAAATATTTGCTATGATGACCATGCCGACTAATCAGACTGGTCAAATTACAATACTGTATTTCAAAACCTCATACTGGCTCATTCTAAAAATACGAATGCTCTGACTGGGGAGAAAAAGATTCACTTTTGGCTTAGTAAAAGTTATACCGTCGAAATGACAAGTCTTTATATCACCAGTACTCTATACAGTGTTGTACTAGAAATAGGGCCCAACACTTTTAGGGTCTCTGTGTTTCCCTAAGCTCTCACTTGGTTCAATAAATCCTCTCAATAATCACCTATGTAATGAAACTAATGCAATAAATGCAATCTATAATGTACATACATATGCTACTGTTATTTATTTTGATATTTTGTGTTTGATGGGTGGATGGATGCTTGTGTGATATCTTGGCCTAGGACCCCACAAAACCTTAATCCGGCCCGGACTGGAAGGTTTTATAAAGATCACCTGATTATCAGTGACGTAATCGATGCTAAAATAATCACTTCTTATCCAGCTACCAAAGAGACAACACGTTGATAATACAAGTGTTTGGTGGTTCTTCATAGTAAGTTACGAAATATTACATTTGGTTCGAAAACGTTAACAAATAACCGGTATAAATGCTTCTTACACTTTATTTAATTTTCTCTGGTATAATAAAAGCGTTATGAAATATAAGATATACAAAGGCTCTCACAAACTATAGATAAAAAACGAATTTACATGGGAGACAACTCTTTAAAGCATATCACGCTAGTTTTATAGTATGAAATGGAGTTACCTCCCCCAGACCAGGTCTGTGTTACCAGCATATTGCTTAATCATATTTATTTCTAAACCTGATAGGCCTTAATAAGAAATATATCCATTACGTAGTACTCAGAATGTTACATGTATCATTATATTGTACTCCTTTAATGATATCATAAGCGTACATTTATGTTTTATATAATATATACAGGCGCGGGTCCAGGATTTTTTGCAGGGGGGGGGGTCTAGGTTTGATCATTTCTTAACTAATTGCGCTTAACCAATTAACGGGAAAAATTTGGTAAATTATATTCAATTTGGTGCATTCTGACGTATTTCCGGAAGGTAAATCCCAAAATTACAGGTCTAAAAATCGCATAGATTTAAGTTTCAAATTTTCAAGTCTGAGCGGGGGGGGGGGGGGTCTACTCAAATGGGTGTTCTATGAATATACGTTTGTGTCATCATTCTGTAATGCATCATGTTTGGGATGGACCAGGATTAACAACAGTTAATATTAGTTTGTATCATCATTCTCTGATGGTGTATGGCAGCCAAAGGTTGAGCAGACAGATCACATAGAATGACAATGAACGCCAATGCACCATTTTATTTCTTTCATGAATAATGTTGGCAAGAATCTACGGTGAGAACAGAGATGACAAGAACCAACGGTGATAACGTTGACAACAATGGTGATTGACTGAACACTCAAAGATAGCTTTCATAAGCTCAGTACATACAAATTACTACCTAACTGTCTTATGCAACCTTTAATCATAAAATGTACATCTTTCGAAATATTAATAGTTTGCATCTTACAGGTGGTCTAGAATTTTTCTTCTGATTCTATATAAATTAATAAAACCTGTCTATCGCTTTTGACGAAAGAACCATAATGGTCGCTACTATACGCAAATAGTGTAAAAGTATGAAATACCAAGGTTGAGGGCACTCTAAAGGTCAAATTTTTATCCGTCTTTGATGGAACTTACAATATATGTTCATATCCAAGCGATTTCGTTTCCTTTCGATAATTCTTACTCCCTGGATGATGACCCTGTACAAAACATCGCTTCTTTCTTAACTTCAGTCTATCTCTTGCAAAATGTGGATTAGGTTGCATGGCAACCGTTTGATTTTTTAAGAAGCAATCACCATTCTCAACCCTGTCCCATTAAGTGGGCCACTGCTCACTATTGGTAGAATATTATATTTTAAATGATGAATTTCTAAACATCCATGCAGTCATGTCTAATCATATACACATACTTAAAGTTACATTATGGGAAATAAGATAAAGAAATGGCAGTTCTCACTACAATAGTTAAAAACTAGATAGTGTAAAGATAATTTGCTGAAAATTTCAGTAAATTGATTCACTATTAGCCGAGAAAAAAGCTTTTGAAATATTCATAGCCTCGGTCATCATTACTCAAATCATTAATATAAACAGCATAGTCTCGATTATCCACTTGATTGATTTAATTATCAACCGCCATTAAGCGGCATATACGATTTTAATCTGCCAACATCGAAGGCTAGTCTTGACATAAAGAGTTTATTATGGTCTGAATATGTTAATTAATGTCTAATTGATTATTTAGATAACATCTCAGGCTTAAAGAAAGACCTGTAAAAATCAGATTTTGCTCTTGCATAATGCTATTTTAAGTGTGACATTTTAGGTCGTCACCCTGTCCGTCCAGCAACAATTGTCTAGTGAAAGCGATAGAGTCTTAGTCCGGTGGCTGAAGAGGGTGCGGGGGGAATCGCCACCCGAGCTGTGGATTTATGAGACTCAAGTTTTTCTAGACCAGTTTTTTGTGTAGATTATGGATCTGGGTGGTGATCAGGCGTTTGAGGGTTTTTTTCGAGATATGGGGGGTCAAATGTCTACAATGAGCGCATGTGTGTGGTGGGTTGGGCGGAATGACATGTTGACATATTCTATTAACAAAACATAAATTTGCAGGACTGTCCATCTTTAAATAAGTGTTTATGATGCTCTTGACAACTGTTTTGATTTATGGGGAGGTGGGATTGGGGGGACAGGTGTAGCTGTGCATATGTGGAAGTGGGGGGGGGGGGGTCATTATGTTGACATAAATGATGATCATGTTATAATTATATTAATAAAACATAAAATACTAGGACTGTCCATCTCTAATTATATAAGTGTTTATGATGCCCCTGGACAACGGTTTGATTTATGGGGTGGGGATAGCAGGTGTGCTTGTGTCGAGGGGTGGGGTGGGGATAAAATTGGCGGCAAATGAGTTCACGTTGATTTAAATGATGATTGTCTAAGAGCTGGATGAAACATCTCTAAATATGTGAATACGGTTCCCATTTTGTTGGGGTGGACGCTGGGGTGGGTCCGTGTGAGTGTGTTGGTGTCGGGGGGGGGGGGGGGCTGACATCATCTATTTTTGTGGACAGAAGTCATTTCGTTCTTAATTGAGCTTAAAGTAGTATTTCGCTAGCGTTTTCGTTCAAAATATTAAGTTATAATTGTCCTTTTCAAGAGATCTGGGAATGTATCTCAAATACACAGTAACTCAGAGATATGTTTAGTTATTAGTTTATTCATATCAAAAGTTCATATGATTGAGACAAATATTTTCTTGGTTGCTGCCCTACAGCTCGCATATCCTATGGATATGCTTCCGAAACCATTCACATTGTAAATCTTCATTCAAGCCCTGCAGTGTATACGGCAAGGTGGTAATAAAGAAAGGTCTGTTATTTTTTCATGCAGAAAATCTTTTTTCTAGCGTTATCTACTGATGTAAGTCGTCTTTTGCGATATTTTCTACCTTTGTCCGTCTCTAAGCGATAACATACTTATGGAAGAACAATTACTGTATTTTGCCCGTCTCATTTATGGAAGACCAAACAGCTCTTTGTTCAGTGTTCTTAGTTCTAAATTCATAGTCCTTAATTCTTACTACTTCATTTGTTGTCGTATTTCGACATTTGTAGACTAAAATTAACATTTGTATCTTAAAATCAATATTTGTTTCACAAATCAGACATTTTTCATATCAGATTTGTAAAATGTATTTTAATATAAGATATTTATTTTTTTAAGAAAATAAAAAAAATAGTCTATATTTACATTTCATCAGAAAAATACAACAAAAACAAATATCGAACAGCGAATTTCAAAATACAAATCCCCAAAATCTTGCAAAACATTTCTCTGAAACGATTCTCCAAAAACATATCTTCAAAAACATTTCTCCAAATACATATCTCGAAATTCATTAAATCGGAACATAAGGAATCAACCTGGCATACAATAAGTCACCATACAATAATGGGAATGTACAATAAGAATAATCGTTCGGAGACCGCGACGCTAGTGAAACGATCCCTTGACAGTTGGAATTCGATATAAGAGTTGGCCGTAGCACACTGTATGGCGTATGTCCGTCTTCATTAGCCCAGTTTAGGAGCAGAACAGTAGGATGTTAAACCCCATTTCATTTTATTTCTCTAGTGAAACCACGTGCGTAGAACAGCTAATCGGACAGGGCCTTCGATAACGAAATAAATTGAAAGTAGTCTATTTTCAGAAATTAGGCTTTGCCTGATAGCGACATATTTCTTTGTTCAAAGAGGTGGAGAAAGGGAGTATAACCTATAACAGTCTTCATCGGCCCAGTTCGGATCAGAAAAGTAGGACGTTAAACTCCGTTTCCCTTCATTTCATTTATTCAGTGAGGGGAGGTGACAGGGATTTAAATCTTAAAAAAACGATCCCAATAAGAAATTCTCAATAAGACCTTACTCTGGTTATTGTGAAGAACATTAAAGCTTCTAATTCCCTCGTCTGTGTCGAAATTTATCGCCCACGGTAAGGATGTAATGTGGGGTGGAAACTTGCATTTCACATGCCTCGTCCCGTTTGCACAAGTTTTAAAGTTATCATAGAAGTGACGGATAACTGGACCAGCTATTTCTACCCCATGTGATTCTAGTTTCTGTAGTATAATCTCATCTTCGACGTGAATCGGAATATTCATAAAGGAAACAACGGTATATGGAGAATATAGCATTTCATATTTATAATTTTGTCCACTAACACTGATTCTTTCACACATATTAATCGCATTATCGACTGTATTTAAAGTTATTTCAATTATACTTGGCTGTCTTGGAACACACCCAATACAACTCCCGTTTCCATATTTATCTTCAACTGCTTGAATAACATCATTAATACATACATTTTTTAGACTGATAACATTTACCTTCAGGGTCCTTTCTTTAATATTCTTCCAGGTATCCATTTTGTGAGAGCCGAGGCCCCTAGGGGAAAATCCCAATGACCACACAATTAAATATTCCAATGACATTCTCGTAACGTAAAGTTTTAAATCCAAAAAAGCGAGGGAAAAAACAAACACAAAGTCTTATAAACGAGGCCAGTTCCGCTTGACCGCACTTCGGGAGCACATTTAAAACACGTCCTTACGCTAGCGCGTATCAATCGACTCTCTCACGTCGGGTTATAACTGACGTGCACCTGATAATAACTGGCTTACGTCGGATAATAACTGGCGCGCGCCGGATAATAACTGGCTCGGGTCGGATAATAACTGGCTCGTGCCGGATAATAACAAGCGCGCCGGATAATAACAAGCGCGTCGGATAATAACTAGCACTAATTAATACATTTCCCATATGAAATGGGGTTTATAGCCCTACTGCTCCGACTGGCCTAATGAAGACCGGCATACGCCAAATAGTGCCAATGTGTACACCGGACCTCGGTATTTCGTCCCATCCCAACGACTGTACGTTGACCGTATGCTCGCTATCCAGGAGGCCCCTTGTTCCATCCCTCCGTTAGCCAAAAAAGTTCATCGGGATTTTTAAGCGTGGTTCCTCCTGCACCATTGATTGGCAAGGGGGATCCACGCCGGAAAATCAGGATGAACGTTCTCGGTCAACGCAGGGATGGAACACGGGACCTTCTAGATAGCGAGCAAACGTCTTATTAACTGAACCATGTGGCCCCCTTTCCAATAAGAAGGGTTAGGTAGCCAAATAAGCTCTCTCTCTGTCTCCATCAGTGTCTCTGTCTCCCTCTCGATCTGTCTCTCCCTCTCTCTGTCAGTGTTCCTGTCCATCTCCCTGTCTTTTGCTGTCTTTCTCTCTGTATGTCCGTCTCCCTCTGTGTCTGTCTGTCTGTCTGCCCCTCTCTCTCTGTCTCTGTCGCTCTCTTTCTGCCCACACCCCTGTGTCGGCCTCTCTGTCGGTCTCCACCCCGCTCTGTCTGTCTCTCTCTATGCTTGCCTGTCTGTGTCTGTCTGTATGTCTATCTCTCTGTCTGTCTCTCTCTGTTTGTCTCTCCCTCTCTCTGTCAGTATCCCTGCCCACCTCTGTCTTTGGCTGTCTTTATCTCTGTGTGTCCGTCTCCCTCTGCGTCTGTCTGTCTATCCCTCTCTCTGTGTCTTTGTCTGTCTCTCTCTCTCTGCTACCCCCCCACCTTTTTGCCGGTCTGTCTCCACCCTCTCTCTCTCCCTCTCTATAATTAATGCCTGTCTGTCTGTGTCTGTCTGTCTCTCTCCCCCTGTGTGTATCTCTCTTTGACTTTCTCTCGCTCCCTGTCTCTCTCTATGGTGCATTGGGGTGGGACGATTTACCCAATGCTACCCAATTCTACCCAATACCACTTCAATATCACCACATACTACCGAAATACTACAACATAATACTGCAAAATGTATATATCAATTGAATTTCTTCAAAAATAATTAGTTATACCGTGGGAATTGTACTTCAAATGTGATAACCCATGTCTGGCTGTTCCATTTGCCACCCTATATCACATAAAACAAGCATGTGGTGATATTGGGGTGGTATTCAGGTGTATATTGTGTAGAATTGGGTAGTATTGGGTAAATCGTCCCGCCACTGCATTGGGTTAACTTTATACTGTAAACCACATTTTATCACGAACTGATTCAGTTATCTAATGTATTCGGTGAGAGAGATGTTTCTTAACGTCCCGGAGAAAACCCACGATGTTGGACATGCGACTCAACTTCTTGACACGTACAAGTGAGGAATCGAAACCACGCCACTTGACTCAATGACAGACATTATGATCAAACCTGCACGTCTTAACCATTCGGCCCCACCCCCGTTTGTCATAGCCAAAGTTTTTGCATGACTGGGAATGTGTTCAATCCAAATAATACCAGAACCATTTCTAATCCACATCAATTTTCAAACAATGTTGTTTTATTTTATTTTAAAAAAGAAAAAAGAAAAGCGGTATCTTACACATGTTTAAAAGCAACGATGTTAATAATTTTTATGGCTAATGTAGCACTACCACTGCCACAATCTTTGATTTGAACTGATCGTCTAGGGGTTGGTTTGACTCCGGACAAGCTACTGTTGTATCTCACTTCTTAAGGACTTCGCCATTGTGTTTTTTCACGATACCGAAATCAAATATGTAACAGGAGCCAAAACAGTTGTTTCTATACGTTTTATGTCGCAGCAGTTACACAATAGTCTACATTATTATGGTTTAAAATTAATATCTCTTTCTCTCAACTATAAAAATCTAACCAGCGTGGCGAGATTCACAAAACCGCTACATCACGAAAAGATCGTCTAAAGAACCCAATGCGTGTTTGACTTTAAAGAATCTAAATAATGTATAAAATTATTCTACTCCCGCTCTCTCTTATAGGTGACGAATGACGTAAGCTAATTTAATCTCAAATGTATTTCAATCGATAACTACTTATCTGTCCTTGCAAATTGTAAATTACCAACATGTTTACTAAACCGTACCTCCGTTATATGAAAGACCAAACAGCACAATGATTAGATGCCTTTCTATGGATATATTATATAGGCCACATGGGTCGGGCTTGTGGAATATGGAAGTAAATTATCAGAACATAGTTTGCTTTGAATTGATCAAGACCCCCCCCCCCCCCCGATATATTCTTGTCTGATAAAATATCTTTATATTACTATATTCAATACATATCTTATGGTAATTTTTGTTTCCGGATTTTTTCCCGCTTTTTCACGGATATTTTTGTTACAGTGTAGGCCGCATGGGTCGGGCTTGTGGAATAGGTTAGCAATACGTCGGCATAAGCTGAAAATTTTGTGCCGCGTTCGGCGTACAACAACTTATACCATCGTATTTCAGCATACTCGCAACTTGTTAAAAACGTACCACTAACGTATTCAACGTACACCAGCGTGCTCGCTAAATTTGTCTCATATGTCGGCATTCGCTGATGATATACGTCAATGTGTGACAGCCCTATAATGTCTTGTGGTTCTGGCGAGACTCAGCGTTTATATTTGACCTCACGTCGTCGACATATAAGCTTCAACACGTTACGCATAAGTTAGGCATAAGTTAAAATAACGTTGTACATGAGTTCTTCATAAGTCAAGAACGCTAAAAATTCGTTAGGCACACGCTGTCATATACTTGTATAAGTTATGTTTACGTTGGGGATAAGTGATGAATGAGTAACTCATACGTTAAATATAGCCGTGGGCCGAACCAGATAAATGTAATTTTTAGCTGCAAGTTTTTGGTGAGGGGGAAATCTCATCATAACTAAATCAAATAATGTTAATTATGATTAAATCAACATTGTTTTCCCAAAAAAGTATGTTTGCTACTTAGAAAATGCTATTTTAAAGTGACTTAATTTTAACCAATCAGAAGGCAGCATAAGGCCTGAAAACTGTCGAGTCAGAGCCTAACAAAGATGGTCGCGCCCTAGTAACTATATTTGTTACCTTAAACTGTGTTTAAGGTAACAATTGGTACAGTCTAAGACCCCTTACGCAAGTTCAAATAGGTTCAAACGCACAATTGTCAACACATATCATTACAGTTTGTGTTAAAATAAGTAATTCCATCACAAATAGTGAAGACTGGACCATTAAAAGAGTTACCGAACAGTTTTTCTCTGCATAGCGCTGTTTATGTTGTAGGCCTAATGACGTATTACGCAACTTGCGGCCATGACGGTCGGCCAGTTGAAATTTCGCGTAGGAGATGGGTTTCATCAAATCATATAATTATGCGGTAAGGCCTCACCTTTATTTCAATAAGAATTGATTTATTATATACTATTCAAAAAAAGTAGGGGATATTTGATTTTGGGGGCATAATACTAAAATATGCAAATGACTACGAAAAAAGTCACTATAGAACCTAACAGAAGAAACATTTCCAGTTACATGTGACGCCCAAACGCACCAATAGCTACCGCATGGAATGCAGGTGATGCTTGGGATCATCATGGGGGTCCAACCCAAGATTTGCACGACTCTGACTTTGAATGTTACAGTCATTGTGGCATTGAATTCCAGGGTGGAAACATCAGTTTAATTGTTTTAGTGACCAGAAAACAAATTTTGATATGCGTCGGCTTACCCAAAATGAAAGGTTACGTGCCCTTGGCATGCTACAGATCGGCACAACACAGGCGGTTGTGGCGCGGACGATGAATGTTTCTCAGTCTGTCATAAGCAGGCTATGGTCCAGATACCGTGATACACAATCTGTACAGGACAGACCACGCTCAGGTCGACCAAGGGCGACAACTCAAGCCCAGGATCGATTTATCCGTACCTTGGCCTTGAGAAATCGTGTCATCACAGCAAATCAGATCAGCGCTCGTCTTCAAACAGACACTGGTGTGAGAGTGAGTGGCCAGACGATTCGGAATCGACTACATAGGGGTCACCTTCGCGCCCGACGTCCTCGCGTGATCCCTTGTTTGAGAGATCATCACATTCAGACAAGACGTCGTTGGTGTAGGGATCGTCAACACTGGGATAATCGACGCTGGAGCAATGTGATGTTTTCAGATGAGTCAAGGTTCACTGTTGATTTTTTGGACAGACGTAGGAGGGTGTGGCGTCGTCGAAACGAGCGCTTCCAAAACGTTAACGTCATCAGACATGATCGATTTGGGAGTGGTTCTGTTATGGTGTGGGGAGGCATCACTGTTGCTGGAAGAACGGCTTTACATGTTGTTGCAGGGCGTGTTACAGGCCAGTACTACCGGGACAACATCTTGGCAGTCCATGTTGTGCCGTTCGCACGACGTCATGGCCGCCGTTTCATCTTCCAGGATGACAACGTAAGATGTCACAGGGCCAGGATCGTTACAGGTTACCTCCAACAACAGAATATCACCACATTACCTTGGCCAGCACTGAGTCCCGACCTCTCCCCCATCGAGCATGTCTGGGACATGCTTGGACAGAGGTTACGTCAACGTCAACAACGTCCTGCCAATGTCCCAGAACTTGCTGCTGCGTTGCAACAGGAATGGGACAATCTGGACCAAAATGACCTTAGACGTCTCATTAGGAGTATGCCACGTCGGATCAATGCTTGTTTGGCAAACAGAGGAGGATTTACCCGTTACTGACTTTGTTGTGATGCTATGGTAACTTTGCTGTTTGACCCCGGGTATCATTTTACCCTTATAATGGTCAGTTTGTGCCTTACTTAGTCTAACGATCATTTGGAATAAATCGATGAATGTGAACTTCATTTCATTTTGTCATTTGTTTCTTCGTCAGTTTCATTAGGTAACTTTAATAACACTTAAAAATCAAATATCCCCTACTTTTTTTGAATAGTATATGTTAAACTGCCTGCAGTAGTGCTTTGGGTCAGTTTATTTGTAAATTAAGCGAGTTATAGGCCAGTAAACTTTTTGTAGTCGTTTGACTAAAAAACTTGCGCAAAGGAACTCTGTAGGAAAAACCACTACTGCGACTGGAGTAAGACGGAAGACAGCAGTAGTGGAACCATTTCTAGCCGCACCCATGCTTGAATGTTGTTGTCATATCACTGACTGCAATATTTAAGAGCTAAATATGGATATTTCAGATCTTTCTTCAGGCCTTAAATGTTATTTAAATTATCAATTAAACTTTTATAAAAAGAGCTAACTCTCTAATCTTTTTGGCAACTAGATATCGACACATAATATGTAATATGAATGTATATAAACAGATTGACATTCAATCGTTTCTGATTTTACTGTAATTTCTAATCCGCTAGGCCCTGTGTTTGGCGAAACATGCGAAGAGTCAGGGGCGGTCCAGAGGAGGGGGGGGGGGGGGGGCAACCCCGTCCTGCTAAGCTACATAAAAAAAATCAGTGACTTGCATTAAAATTAAAACAAAATGTGACCCTACATCATTATAAAAATGATTTCTCTCTTTAAAAAGCTCAATCACCCTTTTTAGCTTGTGGTCCCTCTGGAGGTCACAATTATCATCTGATTTATAAAAACGTTTGATTATATCACAGTTACACCGTAGTTATGGGTGAGTTTGAATTATGTTTTTCTGGTGATTACTCTTGTTGACTGCCCGGACGATTTAGCTGCTGTGTGGGCGTATGTTTCGTTGCCTGGCAACCTATTTTTAATTATTATATTGAGAACTGTCAGCTCTTTATATCTTAACTCCAATAATGTATCCAATAAAAGAATACGTTAGTTCATCACTTATATTTTCGATGTTTTCAACGCTTGTTTAAAGATAGATTATTTCTTCGTGGTCTTCTTTTTTTCAATAATTATTGTCTGTTTTAAAGGCATTCTGAATATGATGTTATAAATAAATCAATTACATTTCATGTCTTGTCGAAAATCATATACATTTGTCAAAAAGATGGTGTACTTCTGATTTGAACAAATTGTACTATAATTTCGATCTATCTACTTATAAACATAAAAGGCAGTGTGAATTTTAAAACCATATCTAACAATAGGTGTAGATTTCATTTACAGATATAACATATCCACAACAACAATATTTGGCGCCAAATCTAAAATTTTGCCGGCAGAAGAGATGGCGAATGGTGTTTTTTGCAGACGTTATTCTCATGTTGTATTGTTAACTAGCGTAACATAAACCCATTGCCGAGAAGACAGATAAATGAACTTTATTTGTAAATAACTAAACGCAAAGCCAATAAATAATGAGAAACTCTTCCATGCGTAGAAAAATAAAATACTAGACGAAAATGGAGAAAGGCAAAATATGAGCCGATTTTCTCAGTTCACGATCCAGCAAAAGCAAACCTGATATACCACGGCGATCTCATATCTGTTAAATTTCAGGATATGTATCCAATAGGTGCATATATACATCTGATATGTACGTGAACAGAGCAAACAATTGTCCACAATACAGGATTCTATACCTTGTTTTCAAAGTATTGGCATTTCATAACGAACAAACATTTTTAGGAAAACATTGCAGTTTTGAAACAAGCACATTCTGCAGATTAATTTGATATATAGTTTATGTAGTCACCAAAAACTTGCACCCTTTGCCATTTTATAGAGGCCGTACAGGTTTCGACCCACGGCCTAATAGGTTCCATATTCGTTCAGCGCGTCAGAAGTGCGTTATATATGCGTCCAAAAAGTATGGAGCGGAATTTCCCCCATAATTCTAAATCCTAACCTAGTAATGCGTATGCTAATATGCTTACTTCTATATGCATGTAACTTATTAAACTGATCCCGCAGTGAATATTCGCTTGGCCGCTACAATCACTGATAAGCATGACATCGACGAGGCTTAATAAGTGTTACACAACATTAAGCAGCTGTCGTACAATTAGTATATATATGTGTTACACATGCATTATTTGAGTTAGTTAATTAGTCACTATCTTCTCGTATTATTAGATAATATTATATGATTGTCCATTTAATGAAGGCTTCTAATAGATATGTATTATAACTTGTGAATGGCTGTTAAATACTAATAAGGTTGTGGATAACACCTTGGCCTTATAAATGATCTCAAGTTAGAAGCTTAACAGAGACGATGAAAGACAATCTTATCGAGATGCCACAGACCGGAGACTGCTCTACAAGACAGAACGAGGGCATGTGACAATGGAAGCAGACGTGAATTTGGACGCTGGTCATTATGACGACAAACTAATGTTATGTTCCAGTGTGCTGTTTTGGTTGTTAGAGTTATAGATGTATTTGCAATATTCGTTCCTGCAATGTTATCATAAAGAAGTCCAATCCACAGTTATTATCTGATTATGTTACATAAGTACGGCATATTAACTTTTTTACTCCGACAAATTAAATTCTCAAACATTTTTTTGAGGTAAAAGAAAAATAAATAAAGACGTTTGAAGTATTTGGAGTTAAGAAATATTTCCTATTTAGTGTAAATGGGTATTAAAATGAGTAAAATGCATCATTTTGCCCGAAGCAGTTAGGTGTTAAGTAAACATTGCACGAGCAGTTGAGCCAATGACTGGCGCGGTTAGCAGTCAACGCACGTGCTGTGGACACTTATCTGTTACAGAGTTAATTCGTAAGTAATTCTCTGTGAAAAAGATTGGTAACTTATTACTAACAAATGTTAAATTGGTTGTTTACACGTGTAAAAATGCTAATTTATATGACTTATTTCTTAAATATTACAGTTCGAATACCTTTTTTTTTTAATCCATTATTACTTTTAATTTATTATAGTCTGTTTAGTTTCGTTAACATTTTGACATTTCACAAACGTTACGCGGTAAAGCTGTCATAATTCTAAGCTTTATTTTGATAACAGACGGCGCTGTTTACAATTGTATGGAGGCTGATTGGGGACATGCAAAATCTCGCCCTTTTCATAACACGACATAGACCAAAATCATAAACTATTCTATATATGTTTAAAATATATAAATAGGATTCTCTGTCGTGCATTTATTATAGAGAGAGAGAGAGAAATGGGGTTTAACGTCCACTCAACACAAACTAGGTCATTTCGGGACTAACATATGGTTTCATTTTATTTCAATAATTCGCTTGCGCGTAGGGGTCTTTAGCAGTGGGAGGAAACCGGAGTGCCCGGAGGAAACCCACGAGGTTGAGAAGGCGCCCCTATCTCCATGCCACATACGCTCACACTAGGGCTCGAAACCACAGCCGCAAGCCAGAGGTGACCGGCCTGCTAGAGGTCGAAGCGCGGCACTCTAGACCACTAGGCCATCCCAACCCCCGCATTTATTATAATAATACTGCTAAATCGATTGATTTGGCATATTTTGTTTCTAAAAGAACAATAAAATATATAGTATAAACTAATTACGTCATGCACGGGAGTGAATAAATAAATATAAATAGGTAATCATTTTTCCCCTCAAATTTATGAAATATTTTACGCACATACGTAAATTTTTTTTTTTATATTATTTTAGCTTTTTATCGGGTCAAGCTTCCAAATTTTTATGATCCTCGGTGGCTCGGTGGGTATGTCCTAGACTCGGTCTCGGGTTCGCTCCCGGTGTTGGAAGAGAAAGTCTCTCGGGTTTTCCACCATGATTTACCCTTTTCAGTGGTGCTAAACGGGGTTCCTGACAAATGAAATAGGGTTTAACGTCCTATACTCTTCTGCACCTAACCTGGGCTAAGAGAAGACGGGCACACGCCATACAGTATGCTATGAGGGAAATTTTTACGGCCAATGTGAATACGGGACCTTGGTTTTTCGTCCCTTCGGTTCCTGACGAGGAACAATGTCTAGTCGTTTTAATGGCGTGCACGTAAATGAACACTGGACGTTGGAATTTGAAATAATAATGGGCCGTAGCGCCTCTGTCCGTGCAAAATCACCTCACACTACACACTTCATGGCGTGTTCTCGCCTTGATGCTGAACGACGGGACGTTAAACTCGATTTCATTTACAGATAAATTAAGGGAGAATAGATAGGCCCAAAAAGCTGACTAATGTAAAGGGAATTTGCTGAAAATTTCAGTTTCACTCTGAACCGAGAATTTTGCGCACAATCTCGATCATCATTACTAAAGTCGGTACGATACAAAAAACCCCACACAATCTCGATTATCCATTTTTTGATTTAATCATGAATCAGCGTTGAGCAGCAGATCGGATCTTTATACAGTAAACATCGCAGGCTAAAGGTGACATCGACAGTTGATAATGCCGATTCTGCTCTTGCATAATGTATGTTTAATTTCCAAATCACCGGGTTGTCTTATGAGGTAGAGGGTCTCTTTAGGCCTTAAATTGATCTTATTAATCTCATTCCAAAATTTGGGTTGGTGGGTGGGTGAGGTGTGTCTGTGTGGAGTGGGCGGGGTGTGGCTTTGCTTTAATATTTATATCTGATATCATTTCCTGTTTCTCAATCCAATCTCAAATAAAATAAAATATTGTTTATAAACCAAAACAAACACAAAATAGCTTTGTTCTACTGGTGTATTTCTATATTATTTAAATAATATAAGAATAATTTACTTTTGTACGTAACATATTTTATATATCTTTAGAGATGAAAATAGCCGATTACTTCTCTCAAAAATATTGAGAACGAATATTGCAAAAAAAGATGGCTAAATCAATCGATAAAGCCGTATCGGGGCAAATGCACGAAAAGGTATCATATTTATTCATCTGAAAAATATGTAGAATAATTCGCCTTTTTACGTAAAGTATTTTAGTATTTTTGACATAAAAATGTCGTCATGTCTGACGGGTAATGAAAAGAGCGATATTGTACATGTCCCAATGAACCACCATACAGTACACAGCGCCACCTGTTAGCATAATGCGCGTTAAAATTATGACATAATGCGCGTTAAAATTAGTCAACAAATCATATTTTAATTTATTCTATAAAAGAGTAGGACGTTAAAACCCCTTTCATTTATTCTCTTAAAGGGTATGGTTTTAGCTTTTAAAATCTTGAATGGGTTGAACTATTATATAATAAATCACGGTTTGGATTCAGTTAAATGAAATGAAACGGTGTTCTGCGTTGGGTTAACTATTATACTATAAACCACATTTTACCAGAAACTAATTCAGTTATCTAACGTATATTGAGTGAGAGGGAGGTGTTCCTTAATGTTCCGGAGAAAACCCACGATGTTGGACATGCGACTCAACTCCTTGTCACGTACAAGTGAGGAATCGAAACCACGCCACTTGACTCAATGACAGACATTATGATCAAACGTGCACGTCTTAAACATTCGGCCCCACGCCCGTTTGTCATAGCCAAAGTTTTTGCATGACTGGGAATGTGTTCAATCCAAATAATACCAGGACCATTTCTAATCAACATCAAGTTTCAAGCAATCTTCTTTTTTTTATTTTTAAAAAAGAAATAACAAAGCGGTATCGGACACATGTTTAAAAGCAACGATGTTAATAATTTTATGGCTAATGTAGCACTACCGCTGTCACAATCTTGGATTTGACCTGATCGTCTATGTGTTGGTTTGACTGGCTATACTACTTTTGTATTTCACTTCTTAAGGACTTCATCATTGTTTTTTCTCACGATACCGAAATCAAATATGTAACAGGAACCAAAACAGTTGTTTCTATACGTTTTATGTCGCAACAGTTACACAATAGTCCACATTACAATGTTTAAAATTAGCTTCTCTTTCTCTCCACTATTAAAGTCTAACCAGCGTGGTCTATATATTTTTGGTTATGAAATTAGAATCAATAATTTGTAAAGATAACAATATTGTTTCAGCCATCATTTCTCCATTCCTTGTCTATGAATTTGAAAACTATGTCGCAACGATAACATTGTTACACTAAAGAGGATTAAAAGCTTATGTATCTGATAAAATTTGTTCCATGCATGTTTTAGTTTATTTCTCGATTTTATGAACATGTATACAATTTAATTTTAAAATACAGAGATCAACATCCTTACACATTAAATACAAAATACTGCAAGCCGAGTATGGTCTGACCGATTAATGGACACGGTTCCAAATTGTTATGGTTTTGACATATATATAGCAGCATAAGTAATTTGGGAACAAAATGCCATTTGCAACAACCATTACGCCACATTTATTTTATAAAGAACAATCTTCATTCTTAGTACCGTCCCAATATTCGTAGAGTATTGTACAATGCATCAAATGATTAATTGATAAAAATAAATATAATCTTGTCTGATATAAATCTATAATTTATTGATGATTAACATTTAACGTTGTCATGCAACGTTCGATCACATAAATAGATAATAAACTTGTGTTAATGATATCAAAAAAACATACAAGATTTTATTACAAACTACATGAATTACGTTTTAAATTAGAAAATATAAAAGTCTGTGTGAACGAACTAGAAATTACATAACTTGAAAATATAAATTGAAAAAAATAGGTCTAAAATAACACATGAGTAATTACTAATTGCAGTGTACTTTATTTCACATTTACTGGCGTTAATATATGTCGCTGGAAAGTTACAAATAAAGTTTGCCAGGAAAATGTGTATCCATAATGAGCCCATGACGTGACTTTTGGAATATTTAATATTAATACCTGTATTATTAAAAAAACTGTTGATGTGTTATTATGGTATTTAGATTTTAAACGTATTTCACTGAGTGTAGCCAGGCAAAAAATATTAGAACGGTGTACATCGTCAAGTGTAGCCTGTGATTATACCTTTATTATAACATCGGATTGATAGTCAAATTCATGATATATTCAAACTAAGTACAGCCGCGGACACTTACAATTATGTGTATTAAATCATCTTACAAATTCTATTGTGCATGGTTATTCAACTACCAAGAAAGATATTTCGTGCACTGCTATTATATATACGACATATAAAAAAATAATATGTGTAGAACATCGTCAGTTCGACATGTTTGTTTTTTGTGTTTTGTTACTGTCACGACCTGGGAGCCAAGGTGACTCGGTGAGTAAGACGTTGGCCCGGTAACCTGGAGGTGCCGTGTCCTATCCCTGCGTTGATTGAGAAAGTTCATCCGGATTTTTTGTTGTTCCAAACCTTTGCCAGTGATGCAGTACAGGGGAAAACCTACAGTTGGGCGGACTGAACGTGCACTTAAAGGATCCGCTGGCAGTTATGAGAGTAGGTCGTATCGCAGCTGTCTTGGCACAATTTCTCTCGTAGCACACTGAATGGCGTATGTGCGTCGTCATTAGCCCAGTCGGAACTGAATAGTAGTTCAGATGCGTCGTGCACGTAAAGGATCCCTTGGTAGTTGGATTCTATATAACACTAGACCGTAGCATTTCTGTCCAGGCACTGTATGGCGTATGTACGTCTTTATTTTCCGAGTCGGAGCAGATCAGTAGGACGTTAAACACCAGTTCATTTCTGTTACGACCTGATATGCGACCTGACTAAATCTGCTCTTTAGAAGATTCGATTAAATCTCAGGATCGGCCATGCCCGTGTACATGTACTTAACGTGTGTCACTCAATTTGTTTTAAATATGTGTGCATTTATATTTCCGGTATACCCACAGACATATAGAGCTATTTATATCGGTATTTATTACAGCAGCAAATCGTTGTCGCTGCTCATGAAAAAAATTGTCTTACCACTCTATTTATATCGGTATTTGTTACAGTTGCGACTCATGAAAAAAGAAAACCAACTCTCTTACCACTCTTCTAGTGGCGTGCTAACACCATTGCGGTAATTTAAAAGCTTTTGATCCGATTGAAGGTTTTCTACAGATCCATTTTATCCATAGATGCAACAATGAGGAATCTTCTGAAATCCGGTTTTTATTGTCGCTCCGGTATCTATAAGTATTGGTGGATGTCGTACACTAGGCAGGGTATGCTTACTGGTTCGAAAACTACTGACACCAATTCGTATTCAAGCAATTAACATAGCTTACTAACCTTCGCCCTGTTATTGTAATTCTACACTACTTGAATAATACGAAAAATAATTTACTTTTTAAGGCAACATGTTTCATTATTTTAGAAAAGGAAGCCACGATGGCTGGCTGGGTAAGACGCTGGCTCGCTAGCCAGGAGATCAAGCGTTCGATCCTGCATTGGCCGAGAAAGTTCATCGGGATTTTCCGACTTGGATTCTCCTTATCACTCCTGCAGGACGGAGGACGAGACAAGGACTGCTGTCTTCGGATGGGACAAAAAACCGAGGTCCCAGTGTATTAGTGTATACATTTGCGTGCATGTAAAAGATCCCTTGGCAGTTGGAATTCAATATAAGTGTAGGCCATTGTGCCGCTGTCAGGACAAAATTTCCCTCAAAGCATACTGTATGGCACATGCCCGCCTTCATTAGCCCAGTCGGGACAGAACAATAGGACATTAAACCCAATTTCATTTCGTTTTAATTTGAGAAAACAAATAATTAATCAAAATTTTCCTATTATCTCTCAGGGTTCGATGGTCGAATGGTTAGCGCGTGTGGGTTGTTTCATAAGGTCTGTCATTGAGTCAACTGGCGCGGTTTCGATTCCCCGGTGATACGTGACAAAGAGTAGCGTCACCTATCCAACCTCGTGGTTTTTCTCCGGTTCCCCTGGTTTCCTCTAGAAATGGAGTATTTTGTGTCGATTGGACGTTAAACCCCATATCTCCCACACCCACGCTTTAAATCATATTTTAGATCTTACATTGGAAATGTAAATAAAAGATAAAACATTTCTACACCACAAATTTTATTATACTCTTTACTGTCATCATGCTGTAATAGTTCTAGTATAATACTTGTCATCAAAGTGTACTGGTTTTTTTTTGTATATAAAGTACTTATCATCATGCTGTAATATTTCTAGTATATTATATATAGTACTTGTCATCATTGTGTAGTATTTATAGTATACAGGGGGACCGCACCACACACAATAACACAATACTTGTCATCACCTATTTATCGTAGTCTTCAATTTACAGTGTGACTATAAATGTGGTTGAAATCATTCGAGCAATTCAGGAAAAGTAGAAAATGTAGATCAAACGATCTGAATCAGCGACAAATCAGGTTGAAATACATCAAGCAGTTAAGGAGAAAATTCCCGTATTTGCCCCCCCCCCAATGATCCGTCTTTATAAAATAGTTACCTAATAATTCTTTATATTTTTTTTTCATGTTTCCTGAAACAGCTTTGAGTGAGTATTATAAGTTTATATTTTAATTTATCATGCACTAGTTGTTATATTGTGTATAATATACGTCACTGTATCTTATAATCCTGTCTGTTTACCTAACGTCACGTTCAAGTTGAATCAGAACAGTCGGACGTTAAACCCCATTGTATCTGATTTTAACCTGATATCACGTACAACTGATTATAATTAGAATGATTTAAGTCAAATATCTCATCTGATTTGTGACGTGACAACAGTTTAATCATCGCCGGGAACCAGTTGATGTTCATCATCAAATATCTCATCTGCTTTGTGTCGTGATAGTAGTATGACCGCTTGTTGAGGGACGCTCGCACTGAGTGACCCCTTGTCCTAGTTCGCGGTGACCTAGTTCGGTGTGACCTAATACATCGTGACCTGGTCGAGTGACCTAGTTCGCCGTGACCTAGTTCGCCGTGACCTAGTTCGCCGTGACCTTGTACGACCTAGTTCGTTTTGACCTGACAGGTGTGGTTATTCAGGTGCGTGACCGACAAAGAGGGGCGCGCGCGCGCGGGAAAAGAGAGAGAGAGAGAGAGAGAGAGCGAGAGAGAGAGAGAAGGAGAAAGGGGAAGAGAGGAAGAAGGGGTTAGAGGGGGCGGGAAACAACTCTTTTACATTGATTAAGTTGGCCCTGAAAAGGGCCGTTGGTCTTCATGTTACACTAACAGGAACATCTTGGATGATCTGACCACAGTGGTATGGGTCTCTTTGGGCATTTGACAAGATGTTTGTGTCGTCTATGACAGGTATTTCCAATTTCTATCCCACACCAAAAGCATATCAGGTAATCAGCATCCGATCGATTACCCCTAAACACATTGTAGTAACCCCCACAAGTCTGACAAAATCTGTAATCTTTTCGATCCATTTTGACTGTGACTTCTTTTGGCTTCGATGCTGCAATTTATGCCTCGGGACGAGTCTAATGTGCTGGGACGATACCATTTTTACACCAATCAGAGGGCGAGACGTGAGTGAAAAAAACAACAGACACGTGATATGTTGCTGACAAAGCATTTTATTGAACTAAAGTTACACAGAATTGGATTATATGAAATGGTTACCATAAAACTACAAAAGAAATCTTAAAATTGAAGGAAATAAAAAGCATGCATTAAAATAAGCAAATTTACAAAGCAAAAAAACATCGGCATCGTTGTCCTTTCTTCTGTTCCGGTTGTAAATCGGGAACATGATCCCTAGTCCATTGTTCGACGAGTATATCGTTCACACGATACACATGACCGAAAACAGAAAGGGCACGAGGGGAAGGTACGTGAAATCGATGACACAAATAATACAAGCAATAATGTCCGCAGACGACACTGTCGAGTCCTTGAATCCATCGGGGTTGGTAGTGGAGTTGTAGATCTTGGACGTAACGTCGAAAGGCTTCTCCGTAGACATCAGGAGAATTGCCGTAGGAATCAAAGAAGGTAACGTGTTCTGGTTTTTCGCACACAAACACGGTCCAGTGTTTACCAGGTTGGTCTTCGTCGTCCGTGTTGATGACGTAGGCTTTGGGATACGACGTTGGTCGCAGTGTATCCAGGTGATTACGAGCCCACACGCCCCCGAATACGTTAGAAGGGAGGTGTTTTTCTAATGCCCGTGTCAATTGTTCATTGGAGAGAGCTTCACCAATCGGTGATGACTTGTCGGTTAGCGTCGATTTCCAAGACATTGTCGTATTCGGCAAACAGAACAAGACTGAGGTGATTGGTCGGGGCCGCACCGAACTTGAGTTCCAAAGACAGGTTACCCGCTGCTTTGGGATGAAAGTAGTTACCGTCGGCTCCGTGGTCGTTGGTCAAATCGAAACAATACAAAGTGTACCCATTGATATAGTCGTTGAAAGGGAGGTCCAGGTCTTCTCGGGTGTTTAAGACGGCCACCCTTTTCATCAAATCCAGATATGGTGCGATGGCTTGTCGCTGGGGAAAGTTGACGTCGTATTCGTCCACAATTTCCCCGTTCTTGGTCAGTTTGATGTTTTCCAATTGATTGTGTTCGAATTGGAAGGGATTTCTGTTTTTTCTTCCGTCGTAGGCCGTGTTACGTACCATACCCACGATTAATCTCTTAGGCAGGCTTTCGTTGACAAACAGATTGTCTAGGACGTGGCTAGTGCGATTGTCGGGAATCACCATGTCTCGGACCACCACACGCTTCAGAGGATATTTGGCGTTAGAGGATTGAAGTTGCTCGACCACGCGTGTGTAGGTGCTGGGAGCCAGGGTGACGAATGGGATATCCAGGTAGGCTTTGGTGAACTCGACTTTGTAGTCTTCTGCATCGTTGCCTTCACCGTACATCAGAAAAAATTTCGGGGATTGCTTTTCCAATTTCAATCGCAGGTCCACACCGTCCAGGAGGTACCGATCCTGTAAGCACATGTCCAAGTGTAGACGCGACTGCAATTCAAAGGTGCGACTGGCAGCGATGGTTTTCTGGCGTTGTTCCAATCCTTTGTTAACCGGGGCCTGCCGTGCACCGTCCGCACCGGTGGCGACGGATTTCGTGGAATTGAACTGCCCGGCGGTATCTTTTTCCCACAGGACTTGTTTTGACAGGTGATCGTTCTTGGCTCCCTTACCAAAACTCAGCAAATTCTCCAAGTAAGCCCGATAGGGATAGTTGGGCAGAGATGCGGTGACCAAGGTTTCGGCATCTTTTCCCAAGCGTAATTTGACGTCTTTGAACAACGAATGAAACAGATTGTTGACCGGTGCCACTTGACTATCCGCATCCAAGTCACTCCCATCATTCTTGGTCACCTTCAGGTCCACGTGCAGTGTCATGTTGGCCAGATCGATGAAATCGGTGGTGGCATTGGAAATATAAAATTCGATGGGTCCGTCGTGGTTCAGATCGGGCGTCATAGGATACTTTCTGATTTGGGTCACCTTGTGTATGGCCGTCTGCGTGTCGGGTACGCTGAACAAATTCTGCAATTCGTCCCGCGCACAGGGACAGGAATCATTGCGCATTACCTGCGTAGCCATGGTCGAAGATATCTGGTTTGCGTCGTTTGTGAGAGGTGACCTGTGTCTTCTTCTTCCTCTTCGGGCGATGTGAAGTGGACGGGTATCGCGGGGGTTCTTTTATAGGTTCCAGGTGTGCGACCACGTTCTTCAGTGTGTCGGACATCGTGTTTGACAACGCGGGGCGAAGCGTGTCCTGAGCGACTTTCTTCCAGTTCCATTTTTCCCGACCACTGATGGCGTCGAGCACGCTCTGTCCCACTTTGGGTAGCACTTGGGCTGCATTTTTTTTCACGGCCGCTTTGCCGGCCGACCACAGTGTCTTTCCGACCGATTTAACGGCATTCAACAATCCAGACCATCGCCCGGCACCCCGTTGTCGCAGAATTCCTCCCTTGTACACCAATGGACTACCACCGAACCCTCGCTGCCTGAGCGTACCGCTTTTGTACACCCGAATCATCGTCGACGGCGAAAATGAAGTTGGAGTACCACCTTACCATCGATAAATGGCACGGCTTCGCCCATTCCATTCCTTATATAGACCCCAATGGAGTTTAGTAGATTGTACTGCAGAGGATAGTAATGAATACTGGAAGGACGATGATACAGTTGATCAAAGGGAATCACATCTATCAATGGTGCCGTCATGTCACCCACAATCTGGTTTTCGATAATGTCCGTGTATAGGTAAAACAGATCGTACTTTACTTGTAAGTGTGGGGGGTAGTCGGCGTAGAAATGTCGTAGACTTTGGCCATCCATACCGGTCAAAGCTATTGACTGCAGGGAAATCAACAAATCGCTTCCAGGCCACCCCAACATGGACACGACGGGGCCATGCAGGCAGAGTTCGATTTTCGGCAACACGTCAAAGTAGTAAAGCGCTTCCACGTGGTTGATCTGCAGGTACACTCTGTCTCTGGTGTGGTCTTTCTTGAAAGAAACGAAGGGGCCTGTTTGCTCGGCCCCTTGCCGCATCATCTCTCGAGTATCGTAATTTCTTTGCTGTTGCTTTTCGTGGTCGGTCATTTCCTTGTTGTTGGGATCTAAGCGGACGGGTTGATTGCCGAGGTGCTTGCGAATGGGAAACAGTTTCCACAAACCGTCTAGTTGAGTGTTCAGGACATCCATGATGTGCTCAACCGTCTCGTAGTCGTCGCTCTTGATGTGCGTTTCCATTTCGACCGATCCCTTGATCTCTTCGTCCTTTACACCCTTGAAACAGTACGAGGGATCCACGTCTAGGCGATCCAGGCATATCTTTTGTTCGGGTTCTTCAATCGAATTTTCCCAGGGATGAAGGCGTAGGCCAATCGTGTTGTATAGGTAATCGACATTGTTCCATTTTTTGGGTAAGCTGGCCACGGCCAGACCCACTTCCCATTCCCGATGATCGAGACGGAGTGGGGGGTCCAAGTGCGTTCGATACGTGGACAAAGTGTTGTCGGGATACCACTTACTGGAACTGTCACTAGGGAGCGTGACGTAAAAGGGTAGTTCGTTGTTCATTGTGTTTGGTTTTCAAGGTCGGAGAAGGTAACAGGTAACCCAAGGTACTGGAGAGTAAGGCTGTCCACAATGTAGTCTGTGATCCGTCGGGTTTCAAGGCCAATTGGGACAAAGAAACTCCAGCCACGACGTACACTAATATCACTTGACAGAAAAAGACGATTTCCGCTTGTGGTACGCGTTTTCCCAACAGCGACCAATGGTGGGATGTCGTCTGCGATGTGGTGGACGTGGTTTCGTCTTGCATGTTGACTGACACCGGCGTTTCTCGCTCCTATTTATACGTTTTGTGTACTGCTCCTATTTATACGTTTTGGAGACTGGTCCTATCGATCCACGAATTAAAACTCGCCGGATAGCCCAACCATTTCACCAATACTTTGTCTTTTTTTCTTTCGAGGACTCTTTCGATGGGAAAGATCTCATCATCGTTGACTTGGACCGCTTGCAATTCTTCGGGATAGAAGGTGCCTTGTATTGGTTCACCTCTTTCGTCCAAAAGTTTGTAACCAGGACCAACGTTGGGTGTCACGTTGAACGTTTCTAGAGTCCAGTTCGGCCAGTAACCTTTGTCGAAAGCACCATGTTTCGGTAAAGCCAAACGTACGGTCGTACCGAGATCCATTGTTTTTTTCTTTTTCGGGGGACGTGGTGGTGGTCTTGTCAACATCCATTCGTGTTCGGGGCGAACGTCTTTAGGTGCCATACCGATGGTCCGATGTCGTCTAGCATTGTAAGCCCGAACCAGTTCGTCTAGCACGTCGATGTACCGTTGTGTTTGTCGATGAGTAAAGTATCGCCACATGCGCTCTTTCAGTGTCCGTTGAAATCGTTCCACCACACTGGCCTTGGTTTCGACGTTGTGCGTCACGAAAAAATGAATTTTTTTCTTCTTCAGGTACGCCTGCATTTTTCGATTGAGGAATTCGGTACCTTTGTCCGTTTGAAGTCGTAAGGGTTGTCGACTTTGAAAGATTCGACGAAAGGCGTCCACCAAACTGTTTCCCGTCTTGTTTTTGAGGGGCAACACCCAAGCGTACTTTGAAAACACGTCGATGACACACAGCAAATATCTGTATCCCCCATTCTGTTTGGCCAAGGCGGACATATCACTCAAGTCGGCTTGCCACTGATGATCTATGCCGGCCACCACTGTGGGCGTCCGAGAAAATTTCTTTTTCAGTGGTTTGTGCAAGGTGTACGCCCTTTGTTGTTTCAACCATGTCTTGACTTTGTCTAAGGACACGCCGGTAGCTTTGTGGAGACCCAGGGCTCCACCGAAAGCGGCCGGGTGTTTCGGATCGTAATAGACTTTCTTCAGCTGTCGTTCCATGTTTCAGCAGATTGTCATGGGAACAGGCTATTTATAGTTTTTGCAGAGGGATCCATCTGGCTCTCCTGGTAGGTGTACTCGCAGATCTGACTTGTCCAGTAGGCGTACTAGGGGTATCCGTACTGGAGATTTTCTTCTTTCGCGGGGGTCGCGGCGGAGTCCGTGTCGGTGGCGTGGACAACACGTTCCACCTTTCTTGATTCCCGATGGCTTCGCGCGGTACGTTCGTGGCTTTCAAACTTTGCATCACCCCAAACCATCCCAAGGGAGCCTGGGTATTCTTTCGCCGACGAACCAAGTCGTTCACGATGTCAATGGCATTGGTGTTGGGTACGCGCACTCCATTCCGAAGCAATTCCAAGTCCTCGTTCCACGACCAAGGTGTCTTTTCTTTCATGTGTTTCAACAAAAGGCGAGCCCGAGGTTGATAGACACGGGGGACCGACTCCAGGATGGGTGCCTCCGAAGTTTCTTCTTTTTGCTCGGGTATGTTCTCCTCCGACAAGGGAATGGTCTGTTTTCTTTTCTTTTGCATCGTTTGATAACGGTGTAACAACTGTCCGTACCGTTGCATTTTATTTTCGTCGGTAAGAGTTGGATCGTTTAGCACGTGTTGCATGTCTTGGTGAACATTCTCGACGGCTTGCTGCAGTGGATCTCGATCGTACGCGGGTTCGACTTGCCTGACTTCGAGGGGTTTGACGTCGGTGGGTCCGTCGAAGGGTACCAGTTTCATTTTCTTGGCGAATTTCATCTTTCGGGAATGACCGGAGCAACCGGGTGAAGAATCCCCCTTTTTGTTGTTTCAGAAGTCGTCGACGTGTCTTCCAAGGTGTTTTGGACGTGCCCAAACGCCGTAACAAGAGGGCGTCTTTTTTCAAGCGTTTGATTTCTTTCTCCGTCACAGGAACGTTACCGCGAATCAGGTTTCCAATACACTCGCACACACCGTCGACAATGGGTTGGGTCTCGAGCAAAAGAGGGCGGTCTTTGGGTGCAGTGTTCAATAGATACCGCAGTGTCTCCATGACTGAGCTCGAGGCCGTTCTCCGGTTCCCTTTTTATACCTTTCTGTCCAATCGGTTACCCCCCAAATAGTTTAGATAACTCGGCAGCCATAGCGTTCGCTTTATCCTGCCTTCTAAGGAAGGGATGTTTACCACCCTGTTGTCCTCCGAATAGTTTAGATACCAAGGGAGCCAAAGCCGGGAGAGCCATAGCGAGCAATGCTCCAAACGCACCACCCTGTTGGTTGAGAAGTCGCCTTTTGACGTCGGGTGACGTTCGTGGATTACTCATTTTACGAAGCAATGCTCGATGTTGGTCCGTCTGCTCGGTGATCAATCCCTTTCCACGCTGAGCGGTCCGTCGAACGAATTTATTTCGTTGCTTGTTTCTTTCCTCTTGCAGTCTTTCCTTCCATCGCACCAAGATTCGAATCAACACACCCCCGAAAAATCCACGTCCTCCGGGTTTCATGATCAGGGATAGTTTTTCGGTCGTTGGCATGTTTTTCTCCGTCAGTTGGGTCAACACCTGTCGATTTCGTTCCACCCATTTCTTGTGCTGGGCATGCAGTGGTTGGATGTTACCATTCAGCAAATGATTGGCCGCCAGTTTGAACCATTGCAACAAACCAACACGTGCCCTGCCCGTATTCTTGGCCAACTGTCCATAAGCCATATCGGGAGTCAGATGTTGTAACTTGCGAATGAAGGCCTTCAGTCCTTTCATAGAATTCTTCTTTTCTCTCCTCGGTCTTCGATTGATCGGAGAGACGGGTCGAGACGGGGAAGGTGGTGACGTGAGGCGTGGTGGTGTGACCGGAAAGGGAGACAAGGGACTCGCGGGTGGCGTTAACGAGGGCAACAATTGTGTTCTAGGTGCCCTCATTTTCGGGCGAGTCGGCCTTCGCACCGTGGGATCGCGAAGATCCGGTGCCAACGTCGGGAACATTGCTCTGGGAAGACCTGGGGGTGGATGTTTCCTCTGTGTATTCTTCGTGCGAGCCATCGTGACAAACAAGAGTCAATTCGAGGTACAGGTCCCCCTTTTATACTTTTTGGACGTAGACGATAGAAGGTTGCTCTTCGGGTAAAATGTTGGATCTCAATCGCAGAGTCTCGAGTGTGTCGGGCTTCAAATCAATGAGTAAGTAACTGCGAGGGGTACTCGTCGCATCTTCATAAGCTTCTTGCATATACTTGGAGCGGGAGGGGTACATCTGACGGGCCAACACACCAATTTGCGATTTGTCTCGGGGATTTTTGAACAAAACCAAGTAATGGGCATTCAGGCTGATGGTACGCTGTTGCTTGTCAAACAAGTTTTGCACGATGTAAATGACACTCGTGTCGTGGTGATGACTCTTTTTCGTGAACCACTTTTGCAATATCTCCGTGTCTTCTCCCATCAAATCATCCACGACTAAGACTTGTGGACCTTTGACTTGATCCATTACATCGTCAATATCTGTCAAGCCTTTAACGTAGGTGTAAGGAAACCGATTGTAACTCTCTTGCCATTCCCCGTAGGCCCACACGACGCGTTGGGGAGGGACGTCGAACAGGGACGCTTGAAGGAATTTCTGTACAAAGACCGTCTTTCCAACACCCGTTGGACCACTGACCAACATGGTAAAGGGATGTTTGAACGTCACATCCATCTTGCACTGTTTACCCCCATTCCCTTTTCCCCTGCCTTTTATACCTTCTCGCCACAGAACAACAGACATGGAGTGAAATAAGAACAATGTTTATGTGACAATAAAAACATACAATACAAAAAGCATGGCATACAATACAAAAGAAATAGAAAAAAAGAACGTTAGTTTGGACTGTTTCTCTTCAGGATCTGTTCTGTCATCCACGTTGCGTTTCTCAGGACGCGAGGAATCCAATAGACTTGTCCCATAAGCTTCTGCATCATATCATGTGGGTGCCAGTCTTCCACCTCGGCAAGCGTGACGACGACGGGTACCCATTCGCTCATATCGAAAGAGGGAGGGTACGACAAAACTTCACTCATATCTCTCGGACCTGCACATTGGATGAGTGCGCGGGTCAAACTCTCCACATCCTTCTCCGCCAGCCAGAGACATTGGGCAATCGGCTTTACGGCTTCGCTGTTCGGGACTTCACTGGTAACCGGAAGACTAGTGGGTGGAATGGACATCTTCGTCGGTCGCTTTCGTTTTTTCCTGGTATCGCCGGAAGAGTTCGAACGATTCTCCACACCAGTACCAGTATCGTTGACTACGGGCGTTTTCTCTTGGTGTATAAATGTTGTTGTCGAACATGCGATTGGTAACGGCTTCAAACTTGTCTTCGGTTTGGATTTCTTCTTGGCATTCGAAGAGACCGTGACCGAGCTGTCCACAGTTGAGGCACTTGTGGTTATCGTCGGTAGGTCTCTTGACTCCGTAACACTTTCTTTTGGTGGTGGTTTGTCTTTCTTCGTCGTTCTTCGCCTTTTGGACTTCGGTTCGTTTGCCACACTGAGGTGCCCAGTGGCCTGTTTCTCCACAGAGGAAACAATTTCCGTAGGACCCATAAGCTGGTCTGTCTTGTCTTGGCTGTGGTGTTCTTTGTTGGGTTCCGTAAGAATCATAAGATGTTCTGTCTTGTCTTGTTTGCTGTTGTTGGAAACGTGCTGGACAGTCTCTATACCAGTGGCCGACATCGTTGCAGAAGTAACAAGCTTGACTCGCCATCGAGAAAGAATGAAAATTCAATCGGCCACTTCACGTTTTATACTCATTTGGTCGTGACGTCACACTCTCTTTTGATTCGTTCTTTCTATTTCTTCTGGTGGTGCAATCGGTATTGCGCAATAACTCTCGTTTTGGTTGGTTCTTTCTATTTCTTCTGGTGGTGCAATCGGTATTGCGCACTAACTCTCGTTTTGGTTGGTTCGTTGTTTAGTCTATGATTTCCAGGCTGTCAACATACGTTTGCAATTCTTCCCATGCGACGACGGCTCCACTCACGTGACAGGCTTCCAACAACGTTATTAGGTCGGCTCGATTACCGTATTTTTGTCGCCAGTGGTTGAGCATGTTAAAGATTTGATTCTGTGTATCGTTAGGGTAATTCATCCTGACTTGACCGATCCGCGCTTCAGTGATTCCCAGATGTCTGGCAATAGATTCCCAACCTTCTCCTAGTTTACCGGACATGACATTGATATCCATTTGATCCAGAGACCATCGTTTCTTTTTCTTCGGCAAGTCGTCCATCCATAGTCGTATGGGATCCACTCCATCTTTGCGTTTGATCATAGGTGTCTTAAAGCCAGGAACGATCTCCCAGTACTTTCTCAAGGTTTGTATGACGTCTTCCTGCCATCGTTGTTCGGTTTCCCACTTCTTAACTTGACCCTGTGGATCATCCACCATGCTGCCTAACAGACTACCAATGTCTTTTGATTTCGGCTCGTCCGCCCAGAGGTAGTGACTGTAATCGTCCACTGGATGTGAGGCTTGACCCGTCATGGAAGAGACGCCTAGTCCCAAACACGAGTGGTATCTCTGACTGGGATGGTTGTACTCGCAACCGATACACTCCTCGTGCTGACTTTTTTCTATGATGGGTAGGTAGCATTGGTCGACACGAAAGTTTAGCCATCGTAGTCTTAGCTTTTCGACAAAATCTGCATGCTTTGGTATTGGTTCGTCCTCTTCTCCGTTCGTTCGCCATGTTCCCGAGACCCGAAAGTCAGTATCCGTAGGGGTAAGTATTGTTTGGCTGGCCATCGTCATTGAATTGAACGAAACGTTTGTCATACACGATTTTATATTTCTTATTCTCGGGGCGTGTCCAAAGACGGCGGTCACGTGATCTGGTAATCTTGAACGGATTGGCTATGACCAGAGGTTCGTTTTGATTGACGTGCCGTACGTTCTCCTTCATGGTGACGTAATTTAATTGTTGGGAGGCACGATAATTCAGTGTGAATCCCCTGACTTTACACACGGTTTTTCCATCGCTCTGGCGGTATGCGTAATTCTTTGGCCCTCCGCTTACAAATTCTCGAATGGTGACATCTTCGGGTAACTCGTTCTTCCACTGACCCAAACTCGAACCTTCCGGGGGATTCCATGACGTGGCGTGGTATTGGTAGATGACGCTATCGGTGTCAAAATAACATACACGTTCTCCCAACTTTTCCAAGACGGAATAGAGTTTCAAACGGGCCTGGGCAGTGACAAAAGCGGCGATAACCACGTTGGTGATGGGACAGGGTGCGACGTGTTCTTCTTTCTTCAACGTTTCCATTAATACCATGTTATCGTTGACTAACTGCACATCTCGCACGGTCTGGGTCACGTCCAACATTTTTTCAAAGTAGACACTGGGTTCCGTGACGTACTCGGTTTTGGGAAAGTTGTCTCTCTGTCCGAATTTCCCCCATGCTGTGTTCAATTGAAGCTTACTAAACGCCCGCATCCCCTTGTTGGGTTTTATCGACGCGGGATCCAGACGAATACCTTCGGTGTCGTACACTTCGTTGACGAAGCGGGTCTTGTCTTCTTCGGTGTGGCAGGTGTCGGGATAACCGCTACTTTCCATTTTCTTCTTCAGGTAGTGATTGATGTACCCCGTAAACAGACCGCCCGTTTTGGCCTCGGGATCGTAAGTGCTGAATTCTTTCCAGTGCCAGACTTCGTAGACTTTTAGTACTCGGTATCCTAGGGTCACCGCTTTCTTCAGTTCCAGGGTGACAAAGGTACCCACCCAGGCTCGCTGATCGTCGGTGTGATCACAAGGTTGGTATTCGGCAATCTCCCCTTGTTGCATGTGTTCGTCGACGCAGCTTCGACACAGGGCAAACACCAATTTCTGTTTGCGCCGAAACGGGAGCACTGGATGGTACAGGCCACGCGGCGGCAAGACGGAACACTGGATCAATCCTTCGTACTGCTGCCACTGGTCTTGATCGGGCTGTGTGACGATCGTGGGTTCCTTGATGGGAAAGGTACCGTACTTGCAGATGTAAGGGTACAGGGACACCACGTCGATGTAGCGCATGTCTTCCACCGACTCGTTCACCAACAGTTGGATGGCATTGGTTCTCCCGCCGAAGAAAGCGTTGCGGGGCATCAGAGGTTCGGGAGCGGGCCATTGCTGATCTTCTAAGCCTTGTAAAAATTCGTTCATCTCGGGATCGTGGCGTCGTTCTTCCTCCATCTCACATTCCCACATGACGCGGATGGTCTGCATACCGTACTGTTCCTGGAGTCGACGGTGACGTTCTTGGGTCTTCTGGTACAAGTCCCTCATACTGCGAGATGGATCGTAGGGATGTTTATGCTGAACGTCTTGGACGGGACCCGGGTAACATTTGGGACAACCGTGAAAGGCACACCCGTGAAACTCGTACACCGTACCTGTGGTCGTGTCCATACCATCTAAACTATAAGGGCCAACTCGGCATTCACTACCGTTGCGGGCGTGTCGAATGTTGGGTAGTGGCGTCTGGTTTCGGAAAGCTGCCATGGTCTGTCGATGTTGTTCCCATTCCAACCATCGAAGGGCTTTGTTGGACTGTTGTCGAGGCTGGAAGCGATGCCAGTCCTTACCAGGTTTCGGCTGTTGCATCAAAGCTCGAGGAATGACGACGAGGGTGTCTTTCTGTAGATAGTGTGTGCGTAACACGCGACTGCAGGCAGAGGCCAGGGTCAAACTTTTTTCGAAGGGATCGATTCCCGTGTCCATGAGAAATATCTCGCGAAACACACCACAACATCGGCGGAGGACATCGACGTCACTTTTACAGTAGGCGAGAATTTCCTGGCGAAAATCAAAGACGTCGTGACGGTGTTGCTCGTACCACTGGTGAAATTTTTCTCGTTCCGATACGCTCATGCCATCCGGATCGTAATCGGTGTCGGGAGGATAGGCACCCACGTATTCTTCATTCTCCGGTTTGTTAAAGTGGTGAGGGAAGTAACCTTTCTTGAGTTCTTGCAGGCCAAAGGTCTTGGGCATGTCCCGTAAAGCCATCGGTAAAAAGTTGAGGGAATCGATGAATTTTACCGTACCGACAGTGATCGTCATCGCTTTACCACCATTCATAATCACTTCGGGTTGCGCCACGGAATGTTTGTGCAGCGTCTGTAAAATCAGTAGGCCGTCGTAACCTTTAAAGTTGTGAGCCACGGCAATCACGGGACTCGATTCGTGACTGTCATGTTTCCGACCATCTACCACCGTACCGTGAGCAGCAAGTTGTAGAAACCATTTTCCCACATCGTCCAGCGTGTCTGGGCCTTTAAACACAATTTCTCTTTGGTGATTCCAGTACGTGTCGCAGTGCTCGCGGGGATCTTGGTTGTCGATACAAAAGTGACAGCAGGTTTGCAGGACACATAGGTTGGGAATGTGTTCACCGGTATCTTGCTGGCATTCAAAGTCAAAGAAGACGAAACGGGTCAACGTTGATTTCTGTAGTTTGTCGATTTGGGTCTTTCGGTCTTTGTTCATGTCGATATGTGATTTCAGTGGTTGGATGTAGCAAAACTGTTTCTCAGCCGTGTGCCACTCTCGACAGATGGAACACTCGTATTCTCCGCATCGGTGTTCTTCCAAATTTCGCTTGGCCTTGATGACGTCCCACTCTTTTTGGCACTTCTCACATTTCTTCCATCGATAACATATACTGCACTTGGCTCTGGAACGGGTGGCGAGATGATTGTCGAAACACTGGCGGCTCACAAACACACGATGACAACGGTAACACGTCTTTGTGTTGGGATCAGGTGGACAGGGTGGACCCACTGTCTTACATCCTTGACACATCACGTGACATGAATGTTCTTTGCCATGATCGTATCCCACTTGGCAGGTCTCACAAAAATACGACCTTTCCACAAAAGCGGGCATGGAGGCAATGACGTCGTAATGTCTGTCGTGTAAATACAGGTTGAGATGTTTTGGGGTCCCGGTGACGTGTTTTGTTCCCCGATAAATCGCCTTCCCAAAGATAGCCCGAGAGAAAACGTTGAGTTGGTATCCTTGCTCTCCTAAATACTTGGCGTACAGTTCCCAGGTTTCCATCCCCGTGCATGCTTGCCTGGCTCCACCGACGGCATCGATAAGGGCTTCGGTTTTCTTCGTCTGCCACGAGTGGGGTCCTGCCCTCCTCTGTAGTCTGTTCCGTTCTCTTTCCCATTCAGGCGTGTCTTGTTTGTTGGCATAATGACGGGCGACGACAATGGCTCGCTGAAAACACAGTTCGTCGGCATTCTTGATGGTGACCAAACATTTCTTTTTCTTCAAATATTCTTCGAAATTAGCGCAGTGTCTCTTCTTCATGTTTGTTCCACTACCTCGACCATCGGGAGGGGACACGTGACAGATACTCATGGACATGCGTTGATCTAATCTAAATTCTTCGTTACTCTGTAATACGGCAGCCACTTTCTGCAAAACGTCTTCGGCTTTTAACAAACGATACTCACGGAAAGGTAACCAGATTGGTGTTTTGAGTCCTGGGTGACTGATGGCAATTCTAACATAGTCACTTTCTCTGGCGTCCAAGGTTTGACGAATATCCTCAATGATGGCCCCAAAGGTGTTGTGTAGTCGTTGTGGCACATCTATGGCTGGAACGTGGGACCAATCTTCAAGAAAATCTATTTCCACACACAGTGATTCGGTTCTAAATAATCGGCTGTATCGTCTATCCACGGGTCGTAATGTAAAACTCATCTTGCTTTGCGCTGATGGTCTGTGAAAACCTATCGCGCCCCGTCCTTTTTATTACACTACGCGATGACGTCATTACCACTGTACAATACTTAGCGTCAGCATAAAATGTTACATAGTGTTGTGCAATACTTGAATCCACATCTTTAAGCACGAAGCTATGATTGCATAACACTTCGCACATGTTGTGCAATACTTGTATGTGACGTCACATGATTCCCCCATTCTCAAATGAATTCGTCCTTATGGTTATAAAGCGGCACACATTTCGCCTCTCATTGTCAGAATGGATGCTCCGGTGTTACGCATCGAAGACAACCACAGCACGGATACTCTCATGTATCTCAGGGGTCACACGCTTGCCGTGATTACCCCTGACGATATCTTTGTCTTACCTGACGAGGTATTAAAAACACCTCCCAGGAAAAGACCTCCTCCCGAATTAGTGGAGGCCATTAGACGCAACCGACATAAAGTGCGTCGTACCCTCACATTTTAGTGCTTTTATTCGAATGAGGACAACGGCCCTTTTCAGGGCCAACTTAATCAATGTAAAAGAGTTGTTTCCCGCCCCCTCTAACCCCTTCTTCCTCTCTTCCCCTTTCTCCTTCTCTCTCTCTCTCGCTCTCTCTCTCTCTCTCTCTCTCTCTTTTCCCGCGCGCGCGCGCCCCTCTTTGTCGCTCACGCACCTGAATAACCACACCTGTCAGGTCAAAACGAACTAGGTCGTACAAGGTCACGGCGAACTAGGTCACGGCGAACTAGGTCACGGCGAACTAGGTCACTCGACCAGGTCACGATGTATTAGGTCACACCGAACTAGGTCACCGCGAACTAGGACAAGGGGTCACTCAGTGCGAGCGTCCCTCAACAAGCGGTCATACTACTGTGATTCCACCGGTTTAAATCATTGGATGCATCATCGTCGCGAACCAGTTGATGTTCATCATTTATAAATATTACCGTAACGTAATATCGACTGAATTATTCCTGTTTCTATTACTGTTTACACTCTCTGTAAATGAGATATGTTCACGAATTATTGATCAGTAGAAATTTGATATTTAACTTACCCTTGATTTGATTCACCACGAACTAGTTGTTTAGTTGTTTGCTAAAAGAGATATTATTGAGGTCCGTAGCTAGACCAAAATTGTTAGGTGGGTTGGGTTGGGGGGGGGGGGGCAAAGACTTCCGATGGGGCTTCTGTGGGCGCTGATGACGGTCCGCGGCGAAAGGTACCGCGCAATGGTGCTCTCCATAGGCATACGGACTTGGTGAATTTTAAGGGGCAGAATCCTGACATGCTCGAACGAATTTCAGGTTAGGCCTACAGACCTTTAGGGACTTCCCACCACCCTCCCCCTAGAAAATAGGTAAAATTTAACGATCTCTGAGGCGTTTTCTTGCTATTTCAGTCTCTGATGCAGTAGTTGGTACTGATATAGCCTAACTAAGGTGGCTTAGTCGAATTCCAATCAATCGTTTATATTCCACGGAGACGGGAACGTCGGGAGCAAATTTTGACTGCCGCAAACGTGTTTTCCTGCTATTCCAGCCCGTGAATGCAGCAACTTGGATGTGGTTCAATGTATTCTACCTTAGGTGGCGTACCACACTCCTCGCAGTGTTTCGTTTGATACATGCTAATCCCACTTAACACTGCTGTAATGTAAGCAAATTTTTGTACTAAATTATGACTGGTCAATAAGCCGATTAACAACCAATAGCTAACTGCGTAACCAGAGGCGTAAATGTTGGGGTGTGGGTGTGGTATAGGTTGCCAGGCAGCGAAACATACGCCCACGGCAGCTACAGCGTCCGTACAGTCAACAAGAGTTGTCGCATATTAAGAAATTATCAGAAAATCATTAGAATTTGTTTGGTTTTTATAAAGTTCTGCCCCATGCTAACGTTTAGTATACGAAACATTTAATATTATTGATTTAGCTGTTAAATTATCCATTTTCAAGAAATTCAAACTCAACCATCATTAATGTGTAACGGGGATATAGTCAAGCGTTTTTTTTTAATTCGGAATAAAATTGTGACTTCCATAGGGTCCACAAGTTAAAAATGATGATATTCTGTAAAAATCAGGGGCCATAATTCAGGAAGTTATGGTCCAATGTGCCCGAATGTCGAAAGGAACCGTAATCGTTGGGTTATAAACTTACATCCCAAATTTCATCAAAATCGGATTAATATTGTGACCTCTACGGGGTCCACAACCTTGTTATACCATATTTTTACACCATTCGCGTAAAAGTGGCGGCCATTTTGTTCAATAATTTTGGTCCAGTCGAACCAAACATTCATTACAGTGTAACGGTGATATAATCAAACGTTTTTTTTTTAATCAGGTAACATATTTTCACACTATTCGCGTACAAACCGCGGCCATTTTGTCCGTCAATTTTGGTCCGATTTTCAGGAAATCGGTGATATAACGGTGATATAATCATACGGTTTTTGAAATCGTATACTAATTTTGACCTCCAGAGGGACCACAAGCTAAAAAGGGTGACTTTTCGGACAATCAGGTGCCATAATTCAGGAAGTTACGATCTGATCATGGGCGCAAATATCGACAGGAACCAAGAACGTTGGGTTATAAACATGTATTTCAAGTTTCATCAAAATCGGTTCAAATTTGTGACCTCTGCACAGTTCACAAGCTAAAAACGTGATTTTTTTTGTACAATCAGGGGCCATAACCCAAGACGTTACAGTCCGATACGTCATGCCAATATCGAAAGGAACCGAGATCTTAGGGTGATAAACCTATATTTTAAGTTTCATTGAAATCGGATAAAAATTGTGACCTGTAGTTCACAATATACGTCCACATAAAAATGTGGGCGCATAAAAATAGTCGGTCGCAAAACCAGTTGCAAAATAGGGGCAGTCGGTATCAAAACAAGTGCTCATTGCATACGTCACACTACTCACGCAAAACTTTAGTATAATATAACCTTGTCAACTTATGACGTTTGAAAAATTGTTGTGTTTCACTTTTATTCTGTTGTGAGTATTATTCGGTTTCTCCGCGGGAGAAAAATAGTCAATCTCAAAATAAGCGCAGTCACTGCGGTCGGTCTCAGAATTAGACATCGGCGACTTCATGAATTAGGCCTAATGAGGTAAACAAACAATGCCAGAATAGATCCCAAATATTATTATTTGCGTGAATCCGTGAGCCTAAATTACACACGTCTACGTCACACAAAACTATAGTATAAAATAACCATGTCTGCTTGTCATGTTTGAAAAAATGTTTGTCACTCTTATTCTGTTGTGAGTGCGTTGTTCTATGAAATGTTTTCCCCATGGCAAAAAAATAGTCGGTCTTAAAAAAAGTACTCACCGCAGTCGGTCTCAGACTAAATGAATTATTGGGATAAACAAACAATCGCAACGGGCGAAATTGACAGATAAGCCTCAAGATTTTGTATCGTTTCTTATTCCCTCGTTAACGAAAATTTGGTTCCATTTGCCATGACAATGACTAAAATTTTCAAGCCCAGTCCCCCAAATTTAAAAGCTCGGTTACATATCTGAATTGTTTTCGCGCCTACGGCACTCGATTCCATTATAACATCATTCGTCCACTCCTCGTCCGACCGGCACTTCGGGACAACTTTGAACTCAAAATTAGCAATGACAATTGCAGTATTTTGAAAATTGCTATTGTGGTATGAAATATGCATTTTAATTGATATTAAAAAAAAAATAACAAAAGATTGCCACCATACTTTTATTTGCACTAAAACAACAATCTTTCGAGGCAGCCATTCAAATGTCCCATTTTGAACCTTAAAATCAAGCATATTATTATACACTTCAATTTTAAGTATGGTTCTGCTATTTCTTTTATATCCCTCAAACAACCCCCCTGTACAGTGGAATGTTGTTTGTAAAAAAATGAGGACCCAATTATAGCACCTTAGCAAATAAGCACTCATAACTACATGCAAATACAAGTAAATATCATTGAATACAGCCATTGAAAAACCTATTGCTGTATTCAGTGGCTCGAAAACGTACTACTTTTGCTCAGAATGACGTCACTGTCAGAATTACGTCGAACGGTCATGACGTCACCGCTATCGCTCGTGGAATACTTTCTCTTGAACTATTGAATATCCCGAGCGGTATTCAATGGTCATTGTGTTCTGTGTATATATATGCATACATTTATATTATATATTATAACAACGGCTTATTGAATGTTTAATATAGTGGTTACTGTATCTTGCTTAATGAAATATATTTACATAATGTAGCTTATACATATTCAGGTTGTTTACTCGGTAATAATATAGTTAAATTGATAACTTTCAATGCAAAAATACATTAAAAACTTGTTAGCTACGTGAACTTCTCAAATGGGTGGTCTATCAATATTAGTTTTTGTCTTAATTCCGTTATGCATCATGCATGGGATGGTTTAGGATTAACATCAGTTTTGGTCTTAAATATATGGCTAATAAATTAAAATGAAAAATTGGCGGAAGAAAAATTGAACCCAGAGTGAGCACTGCTTAATTCTGTTATAAATTGATAAAAAACAATATGTCTATTACGGGGCCCGGTAAGGGATGCAAAGAATAAAAATATAATAATAATAACTGGTGCGCGCCTGATAATAACTATCGTGCGTCTGATAATAACTGCACCTGATCTGGCGCACACCGAATAATAACTGACTCGCGTCGGATAATAACTGGCTCGTGCCGGATAATAACAAGCGGGCCGGATAATAACAAGCGCGTCGGATAATAACTAGCACTAATTAATACATTTCCCATATGAAATGGGGTTTATAGCCCTACTGTTCTGCTCCGACTGGCCTAATGAAGACAGGCATACCCTAAATAGTGGCAATGTGTACACCGGACCTCGGTATTTCGTCCCATCCCAACGACTGTACGTTGACCGTAGGCTCGCTATCCAGGAGGCCCCTTGTTCCATCCCTCCGCTAGCCAAAAAAGTTCATCGGGATTTTTAAGCCCGGTTCCTCCTGCACCATTGATTGGCATGGGGGAAACCACGCCGGAAAATCAGGATGAACGTTCTCGGCCAACGCAGGGATGGAACACGGGACCTTCTACATAGCGAGCCAACGTCCTATTAACTGAACCATGTGGCTCCCATTCCAATAAGAAGTGTTGGGTAGCCAAATAAGGTCTGACATTGAATCAGGTGACGTGGTTTTGATTCTGCCTTTAACGTGATAAAAGGAGGGTCAACCGTATTCTTTGGTCTGTTCCGGTTTCACTTCACCCCACTGCTAATCACCCGTACGTAGAGTGTTTTACAATGCATCAAATGATTAATTGATAAAAATGAATATAATCTTGTCTGATATAAGTCTATAATTTATTTATGATTAACATTTATCGTTGTCATGGTTTACATTCAATAATCAGAAAGGGAATTAGTACACAAATCAACGAGGTTGGATGAACAAAGTGAACAATATTTTGAACATTTTCATAGATAAACAAAAAATTATAGCGACCGTGCATGGTCTTCCGTAAGCGAATCTACGTAAGTAAGCTGATTTTTGTATCCGGTAAAGTTAACAACACATACTTTTGGTTAATGCAAAATGTATATTTTAAACAATGCAGAATGTATTAGGTATCTTTCTATGCATGGGTCGGGCAAAGGTAAGTAACTTTTAAGAACATAGTTTGGCATGATTTTATCAAGAAGAGCACGCAAATGCATTCTTATGACTGATAAATCATCTTTATATATAGATTATTTTAAGCAAATTAGATACTACCGTACATGAATTACGTTTTAAATTAGGAAAATATAAAAGTCTGTGAGAAAGGAATAAAAATTACATAACTTGGAAATATAAATTGAAAAAATAGGCCTATATATAACACGTGAGTAATAATTAATTGCAATGTACGTTATTTCACATTTGCTGGAGTAAGTATATGTCGCTGGAAAGTTACAAAAAAAGTTTGCAAGGAAAATGTGCATCCATATTGGGCTCTTGACTTGACGTTTGAAATATTTAATATCAATACCTGTATTATTATACAAACTGTTGATGTGTTATTTATATAATGGTATTCAGATTTTAAACGTATTCCACTGAGCGTAGTCAGGCAAAAAAATATTAGCCTGTGATTATACTTTTATTATAACATCGGATTGATAGTCACATTCATGAAATATTCAATCTAAGTATAACTGTGGACAATTACAATTATGTGTATTAAATCATCTTACAAATTCTATTGTGCATGGAATTTCAACTGCTAAAAGACATATTTCGTACACTGCTAATATGTATACGACATACAAAAACTAATATGTGTAAAACATCGACAGTTAGAAATTTTTGTTTTTTTGTTACTGTCACGACCTGGGAGCCAGGGTGACTCAGTAAGTAAGACGTTGGCTCGCTAACTTCGGGGTCCCGTGTCCGATCCCTGCGTTGACAAAAAAAAGTTCATCCGGATTTTTAGTTGTTCCAAGCCTTTGTCAGTGATGCAGGACCGAGGGCCTGGCCAGGGAAAACCTACAATTGGGCAGATTGAAAGTGCACTTAAAGATACATTATGGGAGATAAGATAAAGAGTTGGCAGTTCTCACTATAATAGTTAAAAACTATATAGTGTAAATGTAAATTGCTGAAAATTTCAAACAAATTTCAAATTTCTGAATAGCCTCGGTCATCATTACTAAAATCATTAATAAAAACAGAGTAGTCTCGATTATCCAATGTTGTGATTTAATTACAATCGCCATTCAGTGGCATATTTGAATCTAATCCAGCTTACATCGAAGGCTAGCCTTGACATCGAGAGTTTATTATAGTCTGGATAAGTTAATTAATGTCTAATTAATAATTTAGATAACATTTCAGGCCTAAAGAAAGATACTTAATAGGCAGATTTTACTCTTGCATAATGCAAGTTTAAAGGATCCGTTGGCAGTTATGAGAGTAAGTCGTATCGCCAGTGTCTTGGCACAATATCTCTCTTAGCACACTGAATGGCGTATGTGCGTCTTCATTAGCCAAGTCGGAACTGAATAGTAGTTCAGATGCGTCGTGCACGTAAAGGATCCCTTGGCAGTTGGATTCTATATAAGATTAGACCGTAGCATTGCTGTCCAGGCACCGTATGACGTATGTCCGTCTTCCTTTTCCCAGTCGGAGCAGAATAGTAGGACGTTAAACACCAGTTCATTTCTGTTACGACCTAACCATGGGGTAAACTAAGTTGACTTAGTTAGTTCCTGAGACCACCCCTCATGGTTATTATATTTAAAATACGAATATTGTTCATATTGTTATAAAATAAAGCTTTTCTTTCACTAGGAAGATTGTTTTCACTCTAGTAGATTCGATGGAGATTCACCGTGCAATAATTACTAGACAGTTTTCATGTTATTAAACACTTTTGCTAGTTTACGACAGTTTTAGTAGAAATCATATAGAGAAGCGGGTTGGCTTATCTGTGCAATAACAACGAACATTGACATTAGTATTAGCATGTGTAGCCCCGCCACCATTTCACCTCCGAAAATAGAACTGGTCTTAACGTGCGAGAGTACCTAAAATCGCTCGGTCTGTTAAAGAGACAATTCTTACTTTTGCTCACTACTACGTACATTTCCTTCATTAAAGCTTCATTAAAGGAGATAAACGTCTAGCATAATCTTATCCATAATATTTAGAATTAAAACACGAAATAGAATTCAATATTAACACATTTCAATCCAAATCGATGTTCTTGTATTACCGTAAAAAATATGGGATCCTAATAGCCAATATACAAGAGACAATGAACATTTTATAATCAGTACACGAGTCGTGTAGTATATGGTGGTAATGAAACAAAATATATCCTAAAAAACAATGCGGAAGTAATAAGTAATGGCAGATACACACACGACAAAATGATAATAAAAAGGCGCGTAGAATGGACCCTAACACTAAATCGACCGTGTTTAATTTGTTGAACTGTTCACGTATTTCACCGAACATAATTGAATCGAAATTTAAATAATATTATTAACAATTGAATATACATGTAAATGGCTATATACATTCATATTATATGTGCTTTTAAACCCTGTTTCAATGAATGCTCCTTACAATAAATCAATAATGCATGCAAGTATGACCTCTTTGGAAAAATTAAACAAAAAAGCAGTTTTATTCCAATTACTACAATCGGGTTATATTTTGACTTAAACTGAGTTCACAATTGGCGAAATTCGCATGGCCACATGGATTAAGTTATTATATCGCTCAAACGGGCTGATTTTGATGTCTGGAATTAAACATGCTTGTTATTTGATTTCAAGATTTTCCACTTCACAAGGGTGATTTAGGATAAGAGAAACAATTTTGTCCACCTCATCTGACTTTATTTTATAGACCATACATGCCTCTCTGGATCGATATCCAGGACTGTCCATAATATTCTATTCATTAATTATACCTGCCTGATACAAGGCCGTTGCTGAAAGATTAGTGTAGTTCCCCTCTTCTCTCATAAGTTGCCCAAATTCGTTGACATCAAGGGTTCAATAGTTTTCTATAAATGTGTCCGGTTCAAATGGCCTCCACGTAGGTTTTAAAAACTGTATCACCTGAAAAAAAATAACACGGGTAAAGGTCAGTCAATATTGTTACAAAGCAAAATATTTTGAGTTTGTATCGTTTTCAGTGCGACATGCAAGTAAGATTTAAATTTGTCTGATTCATAACAAATTCCAAAATTTTAATTCATAAAGAATTATTAACATTTAAGAGTGATGTTTTAGCTTGAAAGGATTACATCTTTAACGACTAGTACATAAACATATTTAAAGACTAGACTAAGAATGTGTCTAACGAGCATTTGATGTTATTTATTTAGATTAACACCAGCGAGCCGTAGTTCTCGCCTTCAGTGGAACCAGCCTTTTCTCTGTATCTCTGAAATGCTATGGTCGTAAAACGCCCACTAGAAAAGTACAAACGAGAAATACAAACGGGTACATAAACATATTTAAATATTTAAAACTAAATATAAATTCTAGCTCAAAATGTTAATTTCTTGGATTTTGATTGGTCGAAAAGTGGCTTCGAAAGAGTATAAATTTCCTGGGGCGATATTAAGAAAATTTCAATTCAATGCTGCTGTGAAAATATTTGCTATGATGACCATGACGACTAATCAGACTGGTCAAATTACAATACTGTATTTCAAAACCTCATACTGGCTCGTTATAACTGATGTGACGTATTCTAAAAATACGAATGCTCTGACTGGGGAGAAAAAGATTCACTTTTGGCTTAGTAAAAGTTATACCGTCGAAATGACAAGTCTTTATATCACTAGTACTCTATACAGTGTTGTACTGGAAATAGGGCCCAACACTTTTAGGGTCTCTGTGTTTCCCTAAGCTCTCGCTTGGTTCAATAAATCCTCTCAATAATCACCTATGTAATGAAACTAATGCAATAAATGCAATGTATAATGTACATACATATGCTATTTTGATATTTTGTATTTGATGGATGGATGGATGCCTGTGTGATATCTTGGCCTAGGAACTCACAAAACCTTAATCCGGCCCTGACTGGAAGGTTTTATAAAGATCACCTGATTATCAGTGACGTAATCGATGCTAAAATAATCACTTCTTATCCAGCTACCAAAGAGATACCACGTTGATAATACAAGTGTTTGGTGGTTCTTCATAGTAAGTTACGAAATATTACATTTGGTTCGAAAACGTCAACAAATAACCGCTATAAATGCTTCTTACACTTTATTTAATTTTCTCTGGTATAATAAAAGCGTTCTGAAATATAAGATAAACAAAGGCTCTCACAAACTATAGATAAAAAACGAATTTACATGGGAGACAACTCTTTAAGGCATATCACGCTAGTTTTATAGTATTAAATGGAGTTACCTCCCCCAGACCAGGTCTGTGTTACAGCATATTGCTTAATCATATTTATTTCTAAACCTGATAGGCCTTAATAAGAAATATATCCATTACGTAATACTCAGAATGTTACACGTATCATTATATTGTACTCCTTTAATGATGTCATAAGCGTACATTTATGTTTTATATAATATATACAGGCGCGGATCCAGGACTTTTTGCAGGGGGGGGGGGGGGGTCGTCTAGGTTTGATAATTTCTTAACTAATTGCGCTCAACCAATTAACGGGAAAAATTTGGTAAATTAGATTCAATTTGGTGCATTCTGACGTATTTCCGGAAGGTAAATTCCAAAATTACAGGTCTAAAAATTGCCAATAAAATCGCATAGATTTAAGTTTCAAATTTTCAAGTCTGAGTAGGGGGAGGGGGGGTCCGGACCGCCTGCCCCCCCCCCTCTGGATCCGCGCCTGATATAAGCACGGTTAATTGAAAATTAAACATACAGCTGTATCTTGCTTAGTAAAAAATATTTACATAATACAGCTTATACATATTCATGTTGTTTACTCGATAATAAGATCGTTAAATCTATAACTTTCAATGCAAAAATACATTAAAAACTTGTTAGCTACGTGAACTACTCAAATGGGTGTTCTATGAATATACGTTTGTGTCATCATTCTGTAATGCATCATGTTTGGGATGGACCAGGATTAACAACAGTTAATATTACTTTGTATCATCATTCTCTGATGGTGAATGGCAGCAAAAGGTGGAGCGGACAGATCACATAGGAATAACAATGAACGGCAATGCACCATTTTATTTCTTTCATGATAACGTTGGCAAAAATCTACGGTGAGAACAGAGATGACAGGAACCAACGGTGATAACGTTGACAACAATGGTGATTGACTGAACACTCAAAGATAGCTTTCATAAGCTCAGTACATACAAATTACTACCTAACTGTCTTATGCAACCTTTAATCATAAAATGTACATCTTTCGAAATATTAATAGTTTGCATCTTACAGGTGGTCTAGAATTTTTCTTCTGATTCTATATAAATTAATAAAACCTGTCTATCGCTTTTGACGAAAGAACCATAATGGCCGCTACTGATACGCAAATAGTGTAAAAGTATGAAAAACCAAGGTTGTGAGCACTCTAAATGTCAAATTTGTATCCGTCTTTGATGGAACTTACAACATATGTTCATATCCACGCGATTTCGTTTCCTTTCGATAATTCTTACTCCGTGGATGATGACCCTGTATAAAACATCGCTTCTTCCTAAACTTGTTCTCTGTCCATCTCTTGCAAAATGTGGATTATGTTGCATGGCAACCTCTTGATTTTGTAAGAAACAATCACCATTCTTAATCCCGTCCCAATAATGGAACACTGCCCACTATTGGTAGAATATTTAATTATATACCCACACTTTAGTGTGGCATTTTATGTCGTCACCCTGTCCGTCCATCAACAATTGTCTAGTGAAAGCGATCGAGTCTTAGTCCGGTGGCTGAAGGGGGGGGGGGGTCGCCACCCGAGCTGTGAATTTATTGGACCAAGTTTTTCTAGACCAGTTTTTTTGTGTAGATTCCGAATCTGGGCGGGAGATCAGGCGTTTGAGGGGGCTTTTTCGAGATATGGGGGGCCAAATGCCTACAATGAGCGCATGTGTATGGTGGGGGTTGGGCGGAATGACATGTTGACATTTATATAACATAAATTTACAGGACTGTCCATCTTTAAATAAGGGTTTATGTTGCTCTTGACAACTGTTTTGGTTTATGGGGGGAGGTGGGATTGGGGGAACAGGTGTAGGTGTGCATATGATGATCATTTTATATATTAATAAAACATAAATTACTAGGACTGCCCATCTCTAAATAAGTGTTTATGACGCCCCTGGACAACGATTTGATTTATGGGGTGGGGATAGCAGGTGTGGGTGTGTCGGGGGGTGGGGTGGGGATAAAATTGACGGGAAATGAGTTCACGTTAATTTAAATGATGATTGTCTAAGAGCTGGATGAAACATCTCTAAATATGTGAATAAGGTTCCCATTTTGTTGGGGTGGACGCTAGGGTGGTTCCCCGTGAGTGTGAGTGTGTGTGTGTGGGGGGGAGCTGACATCATGTATTTTTGTGGACAGAAGTCATTTCGTTCTTAATTGAGCTAAAAGTAGTATTTCGTTAGCGTTTTCGTTCAAAATATTTAGTTATAATGGTCCTTTTCAAGAGATCTGGGAATGTATCTTAAAAACACAGTAACTCAGAGATGTACTTAGTTATTAGTTTATTCATATCAAAAGTTCATATGATTGAGACAAATATTTTCTTGGTTGCTGCCCAACAGCTCGCATATCCTATGGATATTATTCCAAAACCAATTCACATTGTAAATCTCCATTCAAGCCCTGCAGTGTATACGGCAAGATGGTACTAAAGAAAGGTCTATTATTTTTTCATGCAGAAAATCTTTTTTCTAGCGTTATCTACTGATTAAGTCGCCTTTTGCGATATTTTCTACCTTTGTCCGTCTCTTAGCGATAACACATACTTATGAAGAACAATTACTGTATTTTGCCCGTCTCATTATGGAAGACCAAACAGCTCTTTATTCAGCGTTCTTAGCTCTAAATTCATAGTCCTTAATTCTTACTTCTTCATTTGTTGTCGTATTTCGACATTTGTAAACTAAAATTAACATTTGCATCTTAAAATTAATATTTGTTTCACAAATCAGACATTTTTCATATCAGATTTGTAAAATGTATTTTAATATAAGATATTTATTTTTTAAAGAAAATAAAAAAATTAGTCTATATTTACATTTCATCAGAAAAATACAACAAAAACAAATATCGAAAAACAAATTTCAAAATTTGTCATATCAGATTTGTAAAATGTATTTTAATAAAAGATATTTATTGTTTTAAGAAAATAAAAAAATTAGTCTATATTTACATGTCATCAGAAAAATACAACAAAAACAAACATCGAACAACAAATTTCAAAATACAAATCCCCAAATACAAATCTTGTAAAACATTTCTCTAAAAACATTTCTCCAAAAACATATCTTCAAAAACATTTCTCGAAATTCATTGAACCGGAAGAGTTGGAAATCAACCTGGCATACAATAAGTCACCATACAATAATGGGAATGTACAATAAGAATAATCGCTCGGTGACCGCGACGCTAGTGTAACGATCCCTTGACAGTTGGAATTCGATATAAGAGTAGGCCGTAGCACACTGTATGGCGTATGTCCGTCTTCATTAGCCCAGTTTAGGAGCAGAACAGTAGGATGTTATTTCATTTTATTTCGCTAGTGAAACCACGTGCGAGGAACAGCTAATCGGACAGGGCCTTCGATAACGAAATAAATTGAAAGTAGTCTATTTTCAGAAATTAGGGTTTGTCTGATAGCGACATATTTCTTTGTTCAAAGAGGTGGAGAAAGGGAGTATAACCTATACCCGTCTTCATCGGCCCAGTTCGGATCAGAAAAGTAGGACGTTAAACTCCGTTTCCCTTCATTTCATTTATTCAGTGAGGGGAGGTGGCGGGGATTTGAATCTTAAAAAACGATCTCAATAAGAAAATCTCGATATTTGTTCATATACTAATGGAAAATATGTTTTTTCTTGCTACAAAATGTATATTTATATTTACATAACTGGCAAAAAGAAAAAAAAATGACTGTCACTAACAAATGAGGGGTGGGGAGCGTATTTAACGTCAAAATACCGGCATAACTCGAAATACAAGATATCGGGTTGCACACCATTAAGAAGGTCCAAATACATATTAAAAATTGTAAAATATTTTCTGACATGTACATATTTTCTGACATATACATGATTTCGAAGAGATAAAGCCCTCTTTCAATGATCAAACGGCATATGTCTACTTTCAATTTATTTTATTTAATGCTAGATCATATTAACCAATATATTTATATATAGAAACATAAAACGCACGTGATTCCATTAAAGTCACGGTCATTGTACGATTTTACTTGTTGTATGCTTGCTCGATTAATTCTTATTTTTTGTTTGGTGACTTATTGTCTGCTAGGTTGATTTCTAATGTCCCGGTTCGATGTATTAAAATACATTTTACAGATCTGATATGACAAATGTCTGATTTGTGAAACAAATACTGATTTAAGATACAAATGTTAATTTTAGTGTACAAATGTCGAAATACGACCACAAATGAAGAAGTAAGAATTAAGGACTATGAATTTAGAACTAAGAACTAAGAACACTGAATAAAGAGCTGCTTGGTCTTCCATACTCATTATCGATCAAAATTTGAATATTTGGATCATCGTTTGAGAAGAGAATGATTGGGATGTCTGTTTCGCCCGAGCAAGAATGCAAAATACAATAGTTTTTAGCACCTCCATTAATTTGAAATGCGAAGAGGAGTAGGTAAGATATTTTGGTGTCCTAGTGGTTGGTGGTCGGTTCTAGGATATTCTCGACACTTTCAATACTAATCTTCATATGTTTTGATCCAATCAAGATTAGTATTGAAAGTGTCGAGAATATCTCGGCCTACGGTACATGCTTCCAGTGGTTATGACTATCTGTCTTTCTTCTTCTAGATCACAATTTATAACTTTCTAACAATTTATGAGGAGCTGGGATGACGTAATTGCTGGTTTAGAAAAAAAATGTTTGTACCTTGTACGTCGAAAACCGACTTACATATTATGTAGATGGCACAAGAAGAATTGTGATGAAAAAAAGCAAAACTTTCTATATTATTACCATCTTGCCTGAGTAGTCTTTTGCTGTACACTACACGCAATAATTATGTAGCAACCCATATTTAGAGATGTGCAGTGGAGTTAAAAAGTAATGTTTTACCAAACTCTTTAAGAAAATCATCATTTAAATTAACGTGAACTCATTCCCCGCCAATTTTATCCCCACCCACCCCTCCACACACGCACGCCTGCTACCCCCACCCCATAAATCAAACAGTTGTCCAGGGGCATCATAATTACTTATTTAGACATGGACAGTCCTAGAAATTAATGTTTTATTAAAGCTGCAATTTCAAATTTTTAAGTTATATTTTTTAAAATGTATTAAAATAAAGCCTTAAAATAGATGGTATCTATAAACATTCCTACCTTGTTAAAGAAAAATCTTATTAATCCAATAATTCACTATTGCCAGTTGAGAAATTGGCAAATACATCATTTTCAAATTCAAATTCAAACGTTTGAAGATAGCTATACATATAATCTTGTCTGAGAGAGAGAGAATTGGGGTTTAACGTCCACTTGACATAAATTTAGGTCATTTCGGGACTAACATATGGTTTAATTTTATTTCAATAATTCGCTTGCGCGTAAGGGTTCCTAGCAGTGTGTGTGGGGGGGGGGGGGCGGTAACGAGAGGACCCGGAGAAAACCCACGGAGTTGGATGAACAAAGTGAACAAGATGGTATAGTTTGGACATTTTCATAGATAAACAAAAAATTATAGCGACCATGTGCATAGTCTTCCGTAAGCGAATCTACATAAGTAAGCCGATTTTTGTATCTGGTAAAGTGAACAACACATACTTTTGATTAATGTATATTTTCAACAATGCACAATGATTAGATGCCTTTCTATGGATTTATTATATAGGCCGCATGAGTCGGGCTTGTGGAAGAGGGAAGTAAATTATCAGAACATAGTTTGCTTTTGAATTGATGAAGACCCCCCCCCCCCCGATATATTCTTGTCTGATAAATTATCATTATATTACTATATTCAATACGATTGTTCGTGTTTACTCTTTTTATTTAGGCCCTGTAGCTTTATTGATTATCACTGTGGTCTTTATCCACAAGTTATCCCCAGTTTATCTCCCTTTAGTATTAGAACTTCCGGGGAGCGTTCCAGAAACGCAGTGGCTATTTTTACGGGTCCGTAAAACATTTCATAAAGGCTATTTTTACGTGAGTTCCGGTCGCGCATGCGCAGCTCGAAAATTTTCCGACTTGGGTAATTTTAGTGCCGTAAAAATAGTCAGGTGCTTATTTTTACGTGAATCCGTCCGTAAAAATAGCCAGGTGCTTATTTTTACGTGACACTTTCCCACTGTGGACATGCAGAAGTCCCATTATGATAAAATATGGCCCTATTCTTATAGTTTATACTATAATCTATGCACCACCCGACGGTTATTTATTTTTATTCATGACGTTCACAAATCACAGCCGTCACAGGGCCGTAATTCCCGGGTGGGGGGGATAGGGGTCGCCAAAAGTTTGTAGGCTTAAACTTAATTTAATAAGTAAATTGGTAATTGTCCACATGGTGTCAATTTCAGCTCCGGCCCTCTAGGACTATTAGTAAGCCTTGTTTATAGTGGGTCTTGGTCTATAGTTTATGAGACACTGTATTCTGATCAATTAAAGTCTATAATGAACCCTGTAATAGGCATAAGGCCTACTTATTCAATTTACTCATTATTAAACCAGTTCTTCGGTAACAAGAGTCGACACGGATAGATTCATTTCATGGGGGGGGGGGGTGACTGTGAAGTCTTGAATTTTGTTTTAAGGTGGGAATACAAAGAGGGAATAATTCCTTCTTATAATATGCAAGTCCTACTGTGCCCTTATCTCGTCAATATAAACAAAAAATAATATATAATGGTAAAAATCAATGCCAGAAGGCACCAAATAGCTTTATATTTATTTAAATGACGTAATGACGTAAAGAATGTTCGCTTATGGCCTTCTAACACCATGTAAAATGCCGCTGTAAGCATTTGAGAAGGAGTTCAAAAGAAAAACTAAAAGTATTTATGCTACAATATCGATAAACACGTTCATGTTTCGTATTTATCGGGGTTTATTGTATATTTAACCAGGCTTGAATTTTCCATTAGAACAACCCGACGCTGACGCGTCTCGTGTTCTAATGATCCAAGCCTGGTTAAATATACATTAAACCCCCTCTAAATACGAAACATGAAGTGTTTATCTTCTAATTCCTTTTCGATAAGAGGCAAATACAGGTATATAAGCTCTATAATATGACACAAGCTATGATGTGGTGAGAACAATGATCAGGAAGGTTGCTAAAGACCAAGCGACAAGAGTAATTAATGAACTTGTGCTTACGGAGGGGAAGCCTGTGGTGAACAATATTGAGGTTACTTTCATGTATTATGAGTTAAGAACACATACCTGGCCCTGGTCTCTCGGTCACAGCAGTGCCAGTAAGGGGCTGTCCATGGGGGTGGATTTTATGTGGACAAGGGGGTAGGAGGTGTAAAATTTTCCATATTTTTTGTGGACGTCTTTTATAGACAGCCCTTAAGGAGTTTCTCTGAGTTCTAGTAGCCTCAAAAAGAGGTGGGAGAGGCCATAAGTGGGTAAATATGACACACTAAATGAAGGTCCACGTAATGTCATTTATTAAAATGTTTTTAAAATGCAAAATGTCAAAAATACAACAACTACACAATCAGAGAATAAAATAAATAAATAAAATACAGTGTGTTAATCTTGGTATTAATCTAATCACACACAATGTGTCCTTAAACGAGGTCCGCGAATCATGACTGTGGATCCAGTAGTGCAGGAATCCAATAGACCCTTAGGGACCAGCACTCAGTCGGGGAACAAAATAACTTTCGGTAATTTATGCTAATCAATTTTTGGTTTGATTTGCAATAGAGGCCAAAGTGGTTCGCAAACTGCGATGCGAACCCGGTTATTTTGTTCCCTGACACACACATGTCTGGGCGATAATAAATGTGCCGATTCCGGAATCGGGGGGCGACCAAGGGCGAAGGTGGTTGATTCATGTACTTTTTGCCGAATCCAAGATTGATCGGATTGCCTCTTGCTACCTGACATAAGTAATAAGTTGCATAAACAATTTGTCGTTTCTGGGTTGCTCCTGGTTGATATTGGTGGAGGAAGAACTTGCAAAAAAACAAACGGGTCTGGTATTTCTGTGAGTGACTTTTCTCCCTTCTCTATTCTTGCAAGCACATTTCTGCAACGGCCACATATGGCGCTCGGCAAACGGATGTCACCTTCATCATAGTTTTCAATGTAAAATCTGTGAATGCGCTCAATAAGTGTATGTCCACGGATTGGCGTAAGACTAGAACCTTTCTGAAAACAGGCGATACATCCTTAAATGATCCTTTCCTGTGATTTTCTTCATGTGACTCTGCAGATTTGGGCATATTGTACGAGGTTATGTATACTCGGCGCCAGGTGATAGAGATATGGCTCTTTATGAAATAATGCCTGCACGAGGCATCCTTATGCCAATTTTCCCTCGTGAAATGATAAAAAGACGTTTGGGGAGGGTCAGCACAAAACTATTTAGGGTTGCCATGTACGGACAAAACATTGATTAATAATCGCATATCGATTTCCGACCATAATCTATGACTAGTTAAATAATGTTCATACTTCAAACATATAGCAACCTTAATTCGTTCTCACGGTCCACTAAAACTGCAACAGGCGCTTCTTTGGAATAAGACTTGCTTGGAAATGGACAACTGAATCCTCTGTCGATTATGTGATAGAAAAAATGTGGGAATACTGGAAGAAAAGCAGTTGAAATCCAAAATTTAATGCCGGATGCCACAGGAGGCGCGTAAAAACGGTATATCTCGAAAAGGGCTCTATAGCAGATTTTGATTTTCCACTAATTTAGAGGTCTACTAGCCTAGTATATGGATTACCAATCTGTTTAACTTTTTTTTAACTCTAGCGACAGTTCAGGACAGAGGTAAATGGTTACAGACTCGAGTATACAGTGAGAAACATTATACATTGTACAGTCTTAGCAATTAACAGTCTCGACAGATCCAGAACTTCTGTTTTGGTCTTGATTTCATGGCAAGACACTTCATATGATACCATTCCAAACAAGCATCGCATCCGATACTTTCAAATGCGTCAAGACACCCACAGCAACGTTTACACAGCCAGGTCCCTTTTGTTTGCATTGTCTTCATAGCTTCCTCCACCATTTTCCAAGCATCGAATGAGAAATACTTCCTGATGGTGTTAATTGCTATGTTTTCATCAAGACACTTCATTGGAATTCTTTCAGGGACTTTCACATGGTTGGGCTGGACTAATACATCTGAACGTAGACATGTCTCTGCAATCTTGTCATCAATAAACCAACTCATCATGACTGAAAGACACAGCAAAAATAACACAGTTTTTAACATGGTTTAATGGCGACTCTGCCTTTGATGCAAGATTTGAGTGTGGCAGCATGCATTCCACAACAATTCTACAAATCTGAAATTTTTTTTTTAATTTGACCTTAGTAACTCCCATGTACATACCCCCAGAATACCACCTTGCCTTAAAGTGCCAGTCCCAGATAGATCTGAGTTTCCCAAAAAAGTATGTTAAAGTATGCAAATTAAACTCCAAACTATTGAAAAATATTGTAAATAACTTCTGTGAAATTGTCAACTATTTTTCTAGATTTATTTATGGTTCTCCATGTTTTGAAGGGGCGCCCAGTTTAAAAGTAAAATTAACACCCAACCCTACTTAAGTATGATCAAGTCTTATTTTACTCACTGGCACTTTTTTCCGTTTCTGACTTCATCCTAAAAGCTTTGGAACTTTTCTTGGTCTTCTTCAATGGCAATCCAATCACTGTTGTTCCTGCTCCCTTTGGTCTACCCCGTTTCTTTTGCTTTGGAGGCATTTTCACCATACTTATGTCCATTGGAAAACCTGGAAGATACATGAATGTCAAAGACCATTGATGAATGATAATACTTGCACAGTTGGGTCTCTGGGCTGTGGTTATACAGGTAAGTCTTTTGTCACATCAAAGCACCTGGAAAGCAGGGCTCTATAAAAGTTAACATAAACATGCCTGCACAACCACTAAAAATGTGTCTGCAGCCCACATATGTAAATAATGTAGGTGCGTTGGAATAACCCCTCCCAACACCACACACCTTTTGCATTCTAGTCCAATTTGTTTGTTAAAAATTACAAGACATCTTTTTGTCATATCTGGACTTAAAAAATGTGCCTGCAAAAAATATTTTTATAGCAAATGTGCCTGCGCCAGGGTTTCTATTTCAAAATTTTCCCAGTCAGTGACTAATGCTTGGATTTTATATTTATTTAGTTTTTGGAAAGTTTAAATATTATTCACAATATTTTGATGTCCGACTGACCCTTTTTGGCGTCGGACAGTTTGGTGTCCCAACCGGACTTGTCCGGCATATACGGTCGAAATAGAAACCCTGGCCTGCGCACACCGTGCCTGGAAATATCGATGCCTGCTAGGAAGAGTCACAACTTACCGTTTTTTTTAACATCAACTTCCTTAAGAATCGAAGTGGAGACTGGTAATGGGGCATTCACACTTTTGAAACTACTTGGGACTAGTTGTATTGTTGGGCTTGGGTTGCCACCATCAGCTAAAAATAGACATGAAAACAATTAGAAGAAAAGTTTGTAATTTCATAAAAGTGTCATAAAAATCTGTATATTCGGTTAACCTAACCCACCAATCCTAACCGATTAACCTCTAGCTTTGAACAATTAGCGGTTAACCGGTTAATCGTAGGAGCACTAATTTTTTTATTAATAATAATTATATCGGACCACTTGCATGCCCAGTTTGACACACCTTATAATTACAATTTCTGAATACTTACTGTTTCTGTTCATGTCAACTTCTTGAAGGATGCTAGGAAATGATAATGAACTACTGCGAATTGGTTCAATCAGGTCAATAGACGGTGTTTGTGGTCTTGGACTCGGTAGAGGCTTGGAACAAGTACGGGTAGTGCCAGTAAGGGGCTGTCCATGGGGGTGGATTTTATGTGGACAAGGGGGTAGGAGGTGTAAAATTTTCCATATTTTTTGTGGACGTCTTTTATAGACAGCCCTTAAGGAGTTTCTCTGAGTTCTAGTAGCCTCAAAAAGAGGTGGGAGAGGCCATAAGTGGGTAAATATGACACACTAAATGAAGGTCCACGTAATGTCATTTATTAAAATGTTTTTAAAATGCAAAATGTCAAAAATACAACAACTACACAATCAGAGAATAAAATAAATAAATAAAATACAGTGTGTTAATCTTGGTATTAATCTAATCACACACAATGTGTCCTTAAACGAGGTCCGCGAATCATGACTGTGGATCCAGTAGTGCAGGAATCCAATAGACCCTTAGGGACCAGCACTCAGTCGGGGAACAAAATAACTTTCGGTAATTTATGCTAATCAATTTTTGGTTTGATTTGCAATAGAGGCCAAAGTGGTTCGCAAACTGCGATGCGAACCCGGTTATTTTGTTCCCTGACACACACATGTCTGGGCGATAATAAATGTGCCGATTCCGGAATCGGGGGGCGACCAAGGGCGAAGGTGGTTGATTCATGTACTTTTTGCCGAATCCAAGATTGATCGGATTGCCTCTTGCTACCTGACATAAGTAATAAGTTGCATAAACAATTTGTCGTTTCTGGGTTGCTCCTGGTTGATATTGGTGGAGGAAGAACTTGCAAAAAAACAAACGGGTCTGGTATTTCTGTGAGTGACTTTTCTCCCTTCTCTATTCTTGCAAGCACATTTCTGCAACGGCCACATATGGCGCTCGGCAAACGGATGTCACCTTCATCATAGTTTTCAATGTAAAATCTGTGAATGCGCTCAATAAGTGTATGTCCACGGATTGGCGTAAGACTAGAACCTTTCTGAAAACAGGCGATACATCCTTAAATGATCCTTTCCTGTGATTTTCTTCATGTGACTCTGCAGATTTGGGCATATTGTACGAGGTTATGTATACTCGGCGCCAGGTGATAGAGATATGGCTCTTTATGAAATAATGCCTGCACGAGGCATCCTTATGCCAATTTTCCCTCGTGAAATGATAAAAAGACGTTTGGGGAGGGTCAGCACAAAACTATTTAGGGTTGCCATGTACGGACAAAACATTGATTAATAATCGCATATCGATTTCCGACCATAATCTATGACTAGTTAAATAATGTTCATACTTCAAACATATAGCAACCTTAATTCGTTCTCACGGTCCACTAAAACTGCAACAGGCGCTTCTTTGGAATAAGACTTGCTTGGAAATGGACAACTGAATCCTCTGTCGATTATGTGATAGAAAAAATGTGGGAATACTGGAAGAAAAGCAGTTGAAATCCAAAATTTAATGCCGGATGCCACAGGAGGCGCGTAAAAACGGTATATCTCGAAAAGGGCTCTATAGCAGATTTTGATTTTCCACTAATTTAGAGGTCTACTAGCCTAGTATATGGATTACCACTCTGTTTAACTTTTTTTTAACTCTAGCGACAGTTCAGGACAGAGGTAAATGGTTACAGACTCGAGTATACAGTGAGAAACATTATACATTGTACAGTCTTAGCAATTAACAGTCTCGACAGATCCAGAACTTCTGTTTTGGTCTTGATTTCATGGCAAGACACTTCATATGATACCATTCCAAACAAGCATCGCATCCGATACTTTCAAATGCGTCAAGACACCCACAGCAACGTTTACACAGCCAGGTCCCTTTTGTTTGCATTGTCTTCATAGCTTCCTCCACCATTTTCCAAGCATCGAATGAGAAATACTTCCTGATGGTGTTAATTGCTATGTTTTCATCAAGACACTTCATTGGAATTCTTTCAGGGACTTTCACATGGTTGGGCTGGACTAATACATCTGAACGTAGACATGTCTCTGCAATCTTGTCATCAATAAACCAACTCATCATGACTGAAAGACACAGCAAAAATAACACAGTTTTTAACATGGTTTAATGGCGACTCTGCCTTTGATGCAAGATTTGAGTGTGGCAGCATGCATTCCACAACAATTCTACAAATCTGAAATTTTTTTTTTAATTTGACCTTAGTAACTCCCATGTACATACCCCCAGAATACCACCTTGCCTTAAAGTGCCAGTCCCAGATAGATCTGAGTTTCCCAAAAAAGTCTGTTAAAGTATGCAAATTAAACTCCAAACTATTGAAAAATATTGTAAATAACTTCTGTGAAATTGTCAACTATTTTTCTAGATTTATTTATGGTTCTCCATGTTTTGAAGGGGCGCCCAGTTTAAAAGTAAAATTAACACCCAACCCTACTTAAGTATGATCAAGTCTTATTTTACTCACTGGCACTTTTTTCCGTTTCTGACTTCATCCTAAAAGCTTTGGAACTTTTCTTGGTCTTCTTCAATGGCAATCCAATCACTGTTGTTCCTGCTCCCTTTGGTCTACCCCGTTTCTTTTGCTTTGGAGGCATTTTCACCATACTTATGTCCATTGGAAAACCTGGAAGATACATGAATGTCAAAGACCATTGATGAATGATAATACTTGCACAGTTGGGTCTCTGGGCTGTGGTTATACAGGTAAGTCTTTTGTCACATCAAAGCACCTGGAAAGCAGGGCTCTATAAAAGTTAACATAAACATGCCTGCACAACCACTAAAAATGTGTCTGCAGCCCACATATGTAAATAATGTAGGTGCGTTGGAATAACCCCTCCCAACACCACACACCTTTTGCATTCTAGTCCAATTTGTTTGTTAAAAATTACAAGACATCTTTTTGTCATATCTGGACTTAAAAAATGTGCCTGCAAAAAATATTTTTATAGCAAATGTGCCTGCGCCAGGGTTTCTATTTCAAAATTTTCCCAGTCAGTGACTAATGCTTGGATTTTATATTTATTTAGTTTTTGGAAAGTTTAAATATTATTCACAATATTTTGATGTCCGACTGACCCTTTTTGGCGTCGGACAGTTTGGTGTCCCAACCGGACTTGTCCGGCATATACGGTCGAAATAGAAACCCTGGCCTGCGCACACCGTGCCTGGAAATATCGATGCCTGCTAGGAAGAGTCACAACTTACCGTTTTTTTTAACATCAACTTCCTTAAGAATCGAAGTGGAGACTGGTAATGGGGCATTCACACTTTTGAAACTACTTGGGACTAGTTGTATTGTTGGGCTTGGGTTGCCACCATCAGCTAAAAATAGACATGAAAACAATTAGAAGAAAAGTTTGTAATTTCATAAAAGTGTCATAAAAATCTGTATATTCGGTTAACCTAACCCACCAATCCTAACCGATTAACCTCTAGCTTTGAACAATTAGCGGTTAACCGGTTAATCGTAGGAGCACTAATTTTTTTATTAATAATAATTATATCGGACCACTTGCATGCCCAGTTTGACACACCTTATAATTACAATTTCTGAATACTTACTGTTTCTGTTCATGTCAACTTCTTGAAGGATGCTAGGAAATGATAATGAACTACTGCGAATTGGTTCAATCAGGTCAATAGACGGTGTTTGTGGTCTTGGACTCGGTAGAGGCTTGGAACAAGTACGGGTAGTTGCCTCCACTGAAAATAAAAGCGAAGTAGACAGGTATTTTTTACTTTTGATTAAAGGGACATACTACTCTTGCCAGCAAAAAAAGAAGTGTCCTGATCTTTATTTAGGTCAATAAATTGTAGTATTATAAGTCATTTCACTTCACTGATCTTTATTTAGGTCTGCGGTTCCCGTTCGGTGAAAATTTTCGCTACTGTTGTTCAAAATTTGCTAATGTAAGACAATTGCGGTAAGAATATTTTGGTGTTACTGTTAAATCGAATAGTGGCATTGTACGTGTACCTTACTGTAAATCGTGTTTTGCAATTTTTCAAACAATCAGGGGCCATAACTCGGTCAAAATGTTGTCATACAGCTAAGATCTTCTAGTAGTACATACCATTTTTTTATTAATATTAATTATATCGGACCACTTGCATGCCCAGTTTGACACACCTTATAATTACAATTTTTGAATACTTACTGTTTCTGTTCATGTCAACTTCTTGAAGGATGCTAGAAAATGATAATGAACTACTGCGACTTGGTTCAATCAGGTCAATGGACGGTGTTTGTGGTCTTGGACTCGGTAGAGGCTTGGAACAAGTACCGGTAGTTGCATCCACTGAAAATAAAAGCGAAGTAGACAGGTATGTTTAATGGAAAATTCAAGCCTGGTTAAATATACAATAAACCCCGATAAATACGAAACATGAACGTGTTGATCGATATTGTAGCATTAAATACTTTTAGTTTTTCTTTTGAACTTCTCAAATGCTTACAGCGGCATTTTACATGGTTGTTAGAAGGCCATGAGCGAACATTCTTAGACCGTCACTGCAATTTTTCTGTTTAAGTTACAGTTACTGTTATCTAAACAGGTTTAATCGATCAGAATCAAGGAAATTTTAGATTTGTGCTACAATAATAATTATATCGGACCACTTGCATGCCCAGTTTGGCACACCTTATAATTACAATTTCTGAATACTCACTGTTTCTGTTCATGTCAACTTCTTGAAGGATGCTAGGAAATGAAAATGAACTACTGCGAATTGGTTCAATCAGGTCAATGGACGGTGTTTGTGGTCTTGGACTCGGTAGAGGCTTGGAACAAGTACCGGTAGTTGCATCCACTGAAAATAAAAGCGAATTAGACAGGTATTTTTTACTTTTGATTAAAGGGACATACTACTTACTAGGTATCTATTAATTAGTGAATCCAAAATGGTCATAGAAGCATGTACTTGGTTGATTATTCACTATTTACGTTAAAAAAAGACCAACAAGACCAATCTTTAAACATACCTGTAAAAGTCATGGAGGTGGTGACCTTCGGGAGAACAACAGGAATGATTTGACAGTTAGGTGGCAATTGTTCTACATCAAGAACATCACAGACCCCTGAATCAGGAACCATGGCATCAGCTGCAAAATTGAAGGAAATTCATGTTTGGGAACCATTTACAAATGACCTCAGCTCAGAGGTGGGCGAGGGGACAGTGAACAGTTGACGTCCATGTATTTCTGTCTATCCTTTTCTAAAACCATGTTGTCATTGCATATTATTATGACATTACAGCATTTCCAATTCATAGTGGGCCTTTGACTGAATGGTTTGGCGTTAGCCTTTGAATCAAAACGGGGTCATATCCTGTCTGTACCTGATAAGTTCCAACAGAACGAAACATGTGGTGCGGTGGAACAGGATTGTTCACCATGGATTATATTCAAATTATATATATCCTTGTAATGTTTAAAAAGATTTGGGAGGGAAGGGTCATTTTTGGCCAAATTTTATGGAGCCTTTGCTGGCTTCAGCGTCGACCTCACTCCAGCCTTTGTCGCCTCCGAATCAACAAGAAATACTTCAAAAATCAGTAACAGCGTCAAAAAAAGTTCATGTCATCCTGGTTGGATGAATTTTCTTGGTTAATATTTGACGAAGATGCCTAACTAATTTTAAACTACATTTTAATTGTTTATTTGTTTCTCATACCTATATAGGACGTTAAAAGTATTTGCTGGCAATAACAAGATTCCCAGATTCTTGTCTACTCCACAGGCCGCCCCTCTCCTACGGCAGAAGGCCTACATTACTACCAGAGTAGTCTCACTAATTCTTTTAAATTCAAGCAGGCTGCACAGGCATAACTTTGAGTCTAAATTGACTAAATTGAAAAAAAAAGGCTTTTAGGCACTTGTAGTAATAATATGCTGTATAATGAATGGCTGGCCAGTAAAACTTACAGCTAAAGCCTGGCAAGTAAAAAATTCTGCTGGCCAGTAAATTTTTTAACTTTAGTAGCCACGGAAGACTAAATTATTAGAGTCCGTGTAGAGCACTGTCCCCAAAATCCTATAATATTTACCTTCGACTACAAGTTCAGTGAGAATCACTTTTTTCCGCTCCTGCAGATAGACCTTTAGACTCTGAAGAACCTGAAAATTGTGTTCGTAATCTCTCATCCCTTGTTCTGACATGATTTGTGCAATTGACATCAAAAGAAAATATGCCTTGTTATATTTCTGCTGCTCAGATAGCACGGCCCTTGTTTTCTCACAAGGTTGGAGATTGGTTAATGTAATGGAACCATCTTCATCGTTGCTGAAGTCAGGCCTAGAAGAGGCAGGCTGTTGGTATACTCGATGCCTGCTCTTGTAATAGTGAACTGTCCATCTAGTTGCACACAAAGATTCATCAAAAAGAGGAAAGTTCAAGTGTCGCCTCACTGCTATGATATGTCTACAAGGCAACAGTATCGATGTGAAGAAGCTACACTGACATGTGTCAATCGAGACCACAATATTGCCAAGGGTGTTTGTTTTAACAGTGGCAGACTTTTCATCAACTGTTCCAACAATAGTGGTTTCTTGTGAGAATTTAAATTGGTCTTGTAGGTACCCAAATGCAAAGGGTGTTAATAGATTTTCGTACTCCTTCTCTGGCTGCGACAAAACACGGCGATGGATAGGTATTTTGACAGTGACATTCGTGGCACGGTGGTCCCTTTCATTTTTTAAAGTGTTGATACACTTCATCAAATCTTGGAAAAAAACAGTTACCCCAGAATATCGCGATATCACACTCTTGAGTTTCTGATTTGTAGACTCCAAGCGATTATTGGTATTGTTCATGAGATTGGCTTTGGTGTTCTTAAGTCCCTCAACCCACTGTTCGCGAATATCATGCCAATTGCGATTGAAGTATTCAACAACACAACGGGGAGCTGACCTTTTCAAATCTTCACACAGGTTCTGATACTGTTCTTCGCTCACAGCATGTGACATTTTGCCCAACAGCTCCAATGACAAGTTGCGTTCACCGATAGATATTCCTAATTTTTCTGTGGTAATTTCTCTGCGAAAGCTCCTCAGCGCGTGAAATAAGCAGATCAATATTTCGGCACCTGGTAGTTTTTCAGTGAGAACGTCGCGCTCTGTCATGTCCTTGTCTGCCATTATTACTCCTATTTCCACCCAGTTTGGATTACGTTCCTTAAATTTATCCATCAACAGCGAAATTGTCAATCGGTCCTCCGTTGCAACCAACCATAAACATATCACCTCAGATTCGCCATTTCCATCAACATTCATCAACACGTACAAAGGCATCCTCAAGTTATTCAGCTTGTAGGTTGCATCAATCAGTAAAAGTTCAGGATATGCAGCAAAAGTGTTCCGCATTTCTTCGGTCTGGAAGGCAATGGCTTGCAAGGTATCGTTGTCATCAGTGAACGCATCCACACTTGACCCTGCAAAAATAAAAGAATATTAATAAGCACAGACAATACATATCCTTACTCAGGTCCTCCCTTTAGTTTTTTGAAAATTTGGTGCTCTCTCCTTGCATTCCTGGGCCTCAAATTTGAAATGTCTCAGACAGGATTTTATGTTGCACACAACGAAAAATTATTTATTGTCGTCGAAATATTTGGCTACGGGACCGTTTTGATAATTGTCTGAGAGGCTTCTCAGGTACCCCCTGGGGTGTCCACAGGTACCCCTAGGGGGTACTAGTACCCCAGGTTGGGAACCAAGGATTTAGAGCCTTGTCGCCATCGTATATTTATTTTGGGCGAGTCAGGGCGACCAATGATTTTAAACTTCCAAACTCCTAGTGTAATGGAGTGTAATGCAGTGTGGAGTATTGTACTAATGTATTTGTGGTTTGCAGACATACCTTCAATTTTCTTCATTTCTGAAACAAGCTCTTCAAAGTTGTTCCTATGATTGGTATGATTTTGTGACGCGATATTGTGAATGTCTTTGAGGATTAACGTTTTTCCCGTCGTCGACTGCAGGTGTTGTTGTATAAGTTTTTTATTGGCCTTTAACTGCAGCATCTCTCCCACTTGGATATTTTGTTCTTTAGAGAGCCTTCTCTGCTTAGGCAAATGTTGAAATGTTTGCTGCAAAAAAAATTGAAATTTAAACTGTGTGATTGTTCATTAAGCACTACGTACATGTCATTTGGAACCTGGGTTAGGGCTGGATGATATTCTCGATATATCGATATCAAAAAAATATAGCATCAACGATATCCTTTACTTAAAATATCGCGATTTAACGTTTTGACAAATTATCATAAATACCGTGATAAATATCGCGATATAATGTTAAATATGGGATTAATATGTTATAATTTGAACTTAATCAAAAATTTAAATTATCTATTGAAAATTCGTAAGTTTTTTCAATAAAATACGCAAATTTCATTTTTTTTTTATTACAACCGGTTCGTTTTTATGAAACTAGGATCACATTTTAAATGTTTGCATTTTAATCATTAGAAATCGATCCTACAGCAAGACTACAGGCTATCATAGACAACACACAAAAAGACAACAAAAAACAATTATTTGTACACATTATGTATTATACATGTGTACAAATAATTGTTTTTTTGTAATTATTTGTACACATTATTGTATCGTCAAAATATTGAAATATCGTTATATCGTATCACAATGACACAATGACATCGCCAGCAAATACACTAGTTTTTTTGCGAAATTGCCATGGAAAAGAAATAATAATTAAATCGCAGGTAGTAATAAATTTACCAATGTCAGTTTTGTCAATTATATCGCTGTATATACCTGTGTAATCAAAATAATTTTGATATTGACCGGCAGATGTAGCGTACCGGAAATAACCGAGGTTGAAAACTATCATTTTGTTGTTTTTTTATTTCTTAATTTAGTAAAGATATTGTATCGCAAACAAACTTGTATCCCGACATTTTACCTTTTGTATCACGATACAAACCAAATCTGTATTGTCACAACCCTAAGAGTGGGTTGAATTTTGAACCTTGAATACTGAATTTTGATTGAGTTTTATTGAATTTAACTTGGTCTGCAAGCTAGTCCACAACACTGTTATGGTGAGCAGTAAGGCACATGAATTGAGGATTGGCAAACTTACAAGGCATGTTTCATGGGTATGGCTATCTGCTGGACTCATTTCTTTAACACAAAGATTTTTTCCATCTGGCGTGGCCCGGACTTTGATCATAAAAGGACAATCTTTCAAGAAGGTGCTGAAAAACATGAATAGAATACACAAAAAGAATTAGAATACACTGGCTGAACCCCAATAGATGTGGATGACTGGTAAGTAGCTTTGCAACACACAGAGTGTCCAGTCTCGGGGAGGGGGTTGACTTTATTCAGACCTACACATATACACGGCTGGCTACGGAACGTAAGTCCATCCAACCAATCTCATTCGATATCACACCACATTAATTGACAGTCACGGCACCAGTAAGTCCAGCAATAGCAAATACTGTGCTCGGGCAGACTCAGTCCTGTGGTCCTTGCAGTGTTTGACAAATCAATTTGTTGACTGGTTGTCCACGGACAACTTCTTAAATTTAAATCAGTTGCCCGTCTGGAAAGGTGGCTGTCCGTATAAAAGTAGGTTTCGATTAATCGGATGCCGTATAAATTATGTAATAATCTTTCTTTTTTATTGGCTGAATCACATCAAAAATTGTCTCTGACTAAGTTTAAACTTACGTGAGTAAGTTACCAGTTTTTCTTTGGCTTGCGAGCCAGCCACTGTACAGCCAGTTTAAATATTCAATAAATATTTCAATAGTCTCCTGTATCCCATCACTAATTTACATTAATTTAACCAAAACCATATTGACAAAAACAACAAGTTTAACGGCACAAAGACACGTTAAAAAAACATGACTGATATTAAGATAGCCATGCAGAGCATGGGAATACGCCGAACAGCAGCTTGTTGACTGTTTGGAATTATTGTAACATGGGGAATTTGTATGAGAAGGGAGATTAGTAAAACACACATACATGTTTATTTTAATGTTGAAGGGCTTTATTTAAGCAATAATTTTTAAGAAGCAGAGAAGTCGACGGACTGCTGTGGTGATGTAGTCTAGTACCTCCAATAGTTGTAAGGTCGTTCGACTGGCTCTAAATCCATATTGTTTTTTGTAAAGAATATTATTGGTGTCCATGCGCTTTATTATGGCATCTCTCAAAATTGATTCTAAAATCTTAACAGCAATGCATGTGGGGCTTATTGGTCGATAGGGTGTAAGTTATCTGGACCAGGAGAATAGGTTGTATTTATTTTTTGTAGTTTTGAATGGACTTTCTCAGGTGTTTTTTTTATGTCTTCTAGTATGGGTGTTGAAACATCTGGTTTAATTGGTAGATTTGATGTGTTTTCTTAAGTAAACACTCTACAAAAGAAATTGTTTAACTCTATGGCATTTTCTAACTTACTGAAGATTACTGTACCATTTCCTTTCCTAGGCTGTTTATTCCTCCTCCTTTGGTTTTGGATTGTACATTTTTCCAGATGGTGGCCTGAGTTCAAAATACACCCCCACGGAAATAAATTAGCGTTTGGTAAACACTCGGGAATGTCCGGAAATACCAATTTACCAGCAAAGCTTTCTAGGACGGCTTGCATTATATATTAGCCTGCTACCGTCTCCGGAGTTTGCAGAGGATTCGATATTTCCGTGGGGGTGTATTCTGAACTCGCTCCCAGATGGTAAATTCCAGCGTAACTGACGTAACATTCAGACATTTTTCAGGGACATTTTTTTCTTAAAATTATGAGAAATATTAAAGTATTTAATTCAACTTTGCAGCATATTGAAAGGTGACAGTGAGACTCAGGGACTGAGTGAGAATCTAATCTGAACTGAAGCAATATAACCCGTTTAGAAAACATTGACAGTTGACATCATTTTTTTAGGTTGAAATTCACACCATTGCAGATATATTACTGGTTAATCACGGTGAGAAAACAAGAAATAAAGTCACATTTCATTTACAAATCCATAACATTTGGCCATTGATTAGAATATCAATAAGTATCTTTCGTAACTTTAAATTGAAGAGTTTAAAAGGTAGACAAAATAAGGGAGGTAATTTAGACTTAGACCACAAACAATTTTTGCTAGGCAGAAACAACACTCAGTCTTACTAGGCTACATGATGTTCATCGGTATTCAGTCAAAATGGCCCCTGGACAAAACGGACTAAACGGATTGTACATACATGATTCACGCGTACATATGCACATTTCAGTTACTAAATAACGGCTTTTTTCAGGGCGAGGCAAAGCGGCGAGGCAAAGCTTGGAAACACAGTTTCGTCGCTGTGTTTCGTCGTCAGTTAAAAAAGTAGGCTACAGACTACAGGTCAGAAGCCGTGTGTATGGTAGGCCTAGATATAGTCAGCATGTAGCTACGGCCTCGCCCCTATGTCATAAGAGGTGGTAAAGCGAAAATAGGGCCGACGTACCTTTGATGCGGCCGCTGTCCACTGGAGGAAGACTTTAACTTTCTACCGCCGTGAATGCAGGCAAAATTAATCTCTGCGTATTTTAAATGCGGGTTAAAAAACTTCTTTGTGGCCCGTTTTGAACATGCTTCTATGGTTCTTGAACTGCGTTTATACAGCGAAATAAAATTTGTTTTTTCCCACCTACTGACTGCCTCAGATAGGGCATGAAAAGTGTTAAATTGGGCGCCTAACGTCAAATCATCCGCCATCTTGCATCTTTTGCCGCACTTTTGGAAACAACAAGAAGTTGCATTTTTTGTAACTGCGCATGTCAACAGGAAGTCACGTAAAAATAGCCTGCGTGATATGTTTTACGGACCCGTAAAAATAGCCACTGCGTTCCAGAAAACTTCCTCGTGTCAAAATTATAAACAAACCAACTGAACAGTAAAGGTGAACTTCCCTGCACAAATTCACCGAGAAAAACAAATTATGCTGTGAAGGACACACAGTATGTATGTATATATGCCAGTGACAATACCTGCGTTATTATGCTCAGTGAATTTCATATCCATAATAAGTGTATTACGTACATAGGCGTACGAGGCCGAACTTGTTTGGGGGTGGGGGGCACCATATTTTCCCGACAAATATATTTCTGTAGAGTCCGCGGAGTGGCGGGCGACAAAGCCGTCCGCCCGTGATCGCCGGAGGCGCCAAGCGTCCGACAGGGAATCTGGGGGGCCTCCCCCTGAAAATTTTGAAAACCAGACGGCCGTAGAAGCGATTTCCAGGTATTTCGAATACTTTCTAGTAATTTGGAGTGGATAGTAAATTATGTCAGTTGCAGCATAAAAAGTCATCAATTAAACTTGGTAAAAAGTCATCAATTAAACTTGAAATTGATTAAGAGAAACTAATCAAATTTTAATAACAATTTATTAAAATTGGATTCAAATATTACATAATGTAATAAAAAGCTTATTTAATCATATTTAACATCTACATCATAGTGGTTTTGGAACTTTTTCCTGGAGAGATTTATAAGTAAAATAAGCGTTGTTGAGCACATTATCTTTGTATAACTCTTGCCAGTGGCACTTTACATTCACCTATGAATATTTATTTCCAAAGAAAAGGGCTCAATATCGAATTATTTACGGCCTATTGAGCCATCGTACATGTATATTATATGTGACTACAAGGTACAATATTATTACAAACTTATCAATTATTATTAAAGAAAATTTTCAGCTGCTCACTTCTATCACTGGGCTCGTCCGGTGCTTGGAGTTGGATGCAAGTATGTACAGGAACACAGTACTCAAGAACTGAGAAAGGCCATGTGTACGTGCTAGGTCTATTCAGATGGCGTACGTGTTCATCATTGACTGGACTGCTTTCTTTCCTCTTCCATATTATTAGAAATATTCAAAACCCAACAGACGGCGCGACGCTTCCCGACAAACTGAGCATTCATTCCCGACAAGATCATGGCCTTCCCCGACAAGGCCATACCCCTACCCCTCCCCATTTTCAAAAACTCCTCGCCTAATGACCGATCTCACAATTCTGAGCTCTTTTCAGATTTTTATTTTTTTTCATGAAAATATTGGGGGGGGGGGGGGGGCCCCCCGCCCCCCCCCCCCGCCTCCTACGCCTATGATTACGTACTACTTTTGTCCAGAGTGACGTCACTTTCAGTTAAAGTTATTTTAAAAGCAGGTGAGCTTATTATCTGGCTTGGTTCACTCCCGTCGTTGACCGAGAAAGTTGATTGAGATTTTCCGGCGTGGTTTCCCTTTGTCAGTGGTACAGGACCGAGGGCCTGACAAGTCGTTCGGATTGGATGAAAAACCTACTTTTTGCTATTAATTTTAAAATCTTGTGTTATTTTAAAATCTTGTGTTAATTTTAAAATGAATTTTGTGTTATTTGCCACATATTTAATAATATGTACCGATAATTTCAAAATGACTTTTTGGTTCAACTCTAAACATTAATTTATAAGTGGCACATGTTAAAGATCCCCTTGGAAATCGAAACAAACGAAGATGGTAGCGACCCTGTAATATCAAACTTCCGTCATAACACCCTGCACTTATTCAGGATTAGGACGTTAAACCCCATTTTATTTCATTTTATTTTCAAATAACGTTTTAATTTTATTTAAATGAACCCATGATATCACAAATTTATCTAGAAATTAAATAGTAGCCTTAAAAAGGCTTATATATGGAAGCCTATAACTACCATTCATAATTTCTACTTATAGCGCCCCTCGTTATTTCCTAATTTCTTTTTTTCGACTTACATTTTGGCTTGTATACCGTCTTGGCGACTTTCGACTTAGTCATATTTTTGTTTTTATTGGTGTCAGTAAGAAGGCGACAGCACATTATGCAAGCCAAAACGCAAGTCGAAAATAGGAAATTAAGAAATAAAGAAGTCGCTAAAATAGCGACTGGTATTTTGGCTTGTATACCGTCTTGGCGACTTGGCGACTCGCTATTAGCGACCTTGTTATTTTTTATTTATAGGCTTCCATACTTATAGGTCTGTTTAAACGAGGAAGTTGATTAGTTCCCCAGAAAGATCAATATTATTGTGGAACAGTGAAATAGTTGTATTTATATTTCATTGTTTAGCCTTACTTTTAAAATCCTTAATAAGTAAATGTGACAGGGGAAGGGAGGCAACTACGTTTAAGTTCTGAAAGAGAGTAAGCTCTCTTGAGTGACAAGACAAATTGATATGAAAAAAGTGTGTAGATGGGCAAAGCAAACGTAATCGAACGTCGTTCATTTTGGAATTTTCGCGTATTTCGCTGAACATAATTTATTAGAAATTACAACAATATTATTAGCAATTGAATATAATTGACGACATATATTCATATAACAATAATAATATGTGCTATTAGACAAAATTCGGTCTATTTAAGTTTTCAAAGAATAGTCATATGCTAGTGAAATTCAGATTATCCATCGGACATCAATAAATCAATGATGCATACGACCGAAAAATAAACAAAAGAAAAAATAGTTTTATTCGAGTTCTTGCAATCATGTTATATTTTAAATGAAATTGAAATTCAGATTATCCATCGGACATCAATAATTCAATGATGCATACGACCGAAAAATAAACAAAAGAAAAAAATAGTTTTATTCGAGTTCTTGCAATCATGTTATATTTTAAATGAAATTGAATTTACAATTGGTGAAATTTACATGGCCACATGGATTAATTTATTATATTGTTCAAACGGGCAGATTTTGATGACATTTGATTTCAAGATTTTCCGCTTCACAAGGAAGATTTAGGATAACAGAATCTATTTTGTCCAACTCATCCGACTTTACTTTATAGACCATACATGCCTCTTTGAATCGATATCGTTGTTTGTCCGCAATTAGGGTGCCCCGAGATAAAAACAATGGATACTATATCTATTTATACAACAACCCTAGATGATTCTCTATCATAAACTATCAAGAAAATGTACCTCTATGCTATATTTCCATTTGATTTTTCGTTATAATAGACGGATTTTCTTTTAAAGGACAATATTGGTGCCAGTCATTATCACATATGTGATAGAACTGATTAAACACTTTCCAATATAATATTACCATGACATCGACGAGGCTTAATAAGTACGGCATATTAACTTTTTTACTCCGACAAATTAAATTCTCAAACATTTTTTTGAGGTAAAAGAAAAATAAATAAAGACGTTTGAAGTATTTGAAGTTAAGAAATATTTCCTATTTAGTGTAAATGGGTATTAAAATGAGTAAAATGCATCATTTTGCCCGAAGCAGTTAGATGTTAAGTAAACATTGCACGAGCAGTTGAGCCAATGACTGGCACGGTTAGCAGTCAACGCACGTGCTGTGGACACTTATCTGTTACAGAGTTAATTCGACACTTATTACTAACAAATGTTAAATTGGTTGTTTACACGAGTAAAAATGCTAATTTATATGACTTATTTCTTAAATATTACAGTTCGAATACGTATTTTGTTTTTTATCCATTATTACTTTTAATTTATTATAGTCTGTTTAGTTTCGTTAACATTTTGACGTTTCACAAACGTTACGCGGTAAAGCTGTCATAATTCTAAGCTTTATTTTGATAACAGACGGCGCTGTTTACAATTGTATGGAGGCTGATTGGGGACATGCAAAATCTCGCCCTTTTCATAACACGACATAGACCAAAATCATAAACTATTCTATATATGTTTAAAATATATAAATAGGATTCTCTGTCGTGCATTTATTATAATAATACTGCTAAATCGATTGATTTGGCATATTTTGTTTCTAAAAGAACAATAAAATATATAGTAAGAACTAATTACGTCATGCACGGGAGTGAATAAATAAATATAAATAGGTAATCATTTTTCCCCTCAAATTTATGAAATATTTTACGCACATAAGTAAATTTTTTTTTATATTATTTTAGCTTTTTATCGGGTCAAGCTTCCAAATTTTTATGATCCTCGGTGGCTCGGTGTGTATGTCCTAGACTCGGTCTCGGGTTCGCTCCCGGTGTTGGAAGAGAAAGTCTCTCGGGTTTTCCACCATGATTTACCCTTTTCAGTGGTGCTAGACGGAGTTGTTGACAAATGAAATAGGATTTAACGTCCTATACTCTTCTGCACCTAACTTGGGCTAAGAGAAGACGGGCACACGCCATACAGTGTGCTATGAGGGAAATTTTGACCGGGCAGCGGCGCTACGGCCAATGTGTATACGGGACCTCGGTTTTTCGCCCCTTCGGTTCCTGACGAGGAACAATGTCTAGTCGTTTAATGGCGTGCACGTAAGTGAACCCTGGACGTTGGAATTTGAAATAATAGTGAACCGTAGCGCCTCTGTCCGTGCAAAATCACCTCACACTACACACTTCATGGCGTGTTCTCGCCTTGATGCTGAACGACGGGAAGTTAAACTCGATTTCATTTACAGATAAATTAAGGGAGAATAGATAGGCCCAAAAAGCTGACTAATGTAAAGGGAATTTGCTGAAAATTTCAGTTTCTCTCTGAACCTAGAATTTTGCGCATAATCTCGATCATCATTACGAAAGTCGGTACGATACAAAAAAACCCACACAATCTCGATTATCCATTTTTTGATTTAATCATGAATCAGCGTTGAGCAGCAGATCGGATCTTTATACAGTAAACATCGCAGGCTAAAGGTGACATCGACAGTTGATAATGCCGATTCTGCTCTTGCATAATGTATGTTTGATTTCCAAATCACCGGGTTGTCTTGTGAGGTAGAGGGTCTCTTTAGGCATTGGGCGAACGATTCGCCGCTTAAATTGATCTTATTAATCTCATTCCAAAGTTTGGGTTGGTGGGTGGGTGAGGTGTGTCTGTGTGGAGTGGGCGGGGTGTGGCTTTGCTTTAATATTTATATCTGAATTATCATTTCCTGTTTCTCAATCCAATCTCAAAGAAAATAAAATATTGTTTATAAACCAAAACAAACACAAAATAGCTTTATTCTACTGGTGTATTTCTATATTATTTAAATAATATAAGAATAATTTACTTTTGTACGTAACATATTTTATATATCTTTAGAGATGAAAATAGCCGATTACTTATCTCAAAAATATTGAGAACGAATATTGCAAAAAAAGATGGCTAAATCAATCGATAAAGCCGTATCGGGGCAAATGCACGAAAAGGTATCATATTTATTCATCTGAAAAATATGTAGAATAATTCGCCTTTTTACGTAAAGTATTTTAGTATTTTTGACATAAAAATGTCGTCATGTCTGACGGGTAATGAAAAATATTTACCCTTGATTTGATTCATCACGAACTAATTGTTTAGTTGTTTGCTAAAAGAGAGATATTATTCAGGTTCGTAGCTAGACCAAAATTGTTAGGGGGGGGGGGCGAAGGCATCTGGGGGCGCCGATGGGGCTTCTGTGGGCGCCGATGACGGTCCGCGGCGAACAGTACCTTCGAAGGGTCTATAGGTTGCTCTCCATGGGCATACGGAGTCCATGAATTTTAAGGGGGCAGAATCATGACATGCCCGATCAAATTTCGGGTTAGGCCTACAGACGTCTAGGGACGCCCCCCACCCCCTAGAAAAAAGGTAAAATTTAACGACTTCACAAACGCGTTTTCTTGTTATTCCAGTCTCTGAATACAGTAGGTGGTACTGACATAGTCTATCTAAGGTGGCTTAGTCGAATTCTAATCAATCGTTTATATTCCACGGAGACGCGGTCGTCGGGTGCAAATTTTGACTGCCGCAAACGTGTTTTTCTGCTTTTCCTGCCCCTGAATACAGCCACTTGAAATGTGATCCAATGCAGTCTACCTTAGGTGGCGTACCACACTCCTCGCAGTGTTTCGTCTGAATAGAGCTAATCCCACTTAACACTGCTGTAATGGAAGCATATTTCTGTTCCAAATTATGGCTGGCCTATAATGCGATTAACAACCAATAGCTAACTGCGTAACCAGGGGCGTAAATGTGGGGAAAAAATAGTCGGTCGCAAAACCACTGCACTTGGTCGTAAAATAGGAGCAGCCGGTATCAAAATAAGTGCTCACTGCATACGTCACACTACTCACTCAAAACAAAATAGTCGGTCGCAAAACCAGTGCAGTCGGTCGCAAAATAGGAGCAGTCGGTATCAAAGTAAGTGCTCACAGCATACGTCGCACTACCCACGCAAAACTTTAGTATAAAATAACCTTGTCAACTTATCACGTTTGAAAAATTGTTGTGTTTCACTCTTATTCTCTTGTGAGTATTATTCTGTTTCTCCCCTGGAGAAAAATAGTCAATCTCAAAATAAGTGCAGTCACTGCCGTCGATCTCAAAATTAGGCATCGGCGACTTCATGAATTAGGCCTAATGAGGTAAACAAACAATGCCAGAATAGATTCCAAATATTATGTATTTGCCTGAATCCATAAGCCTAAATTACACACGTCTACGTCACACCAAACTATAGTTTTAAATAACCATGTCTGCTTGTCATGTTTGAAAAAATGTTTGTCACTCTTATTCTGCTGTAAGTATGTTGTTCTATGAAATGTTTTATACCCATGGTAAAAAAAATAGTCGGTCTCAGACTAAATGAATTATTGGCATAAACAGACAGTCACAAAACGGGCGAAATTGACAAATAAGCCTCAAGATTTTGTCCCGTTTTTTATTCCCTCGACCTTATGCACCTTCTTCTTCAAGTGTTTCTGCATTGTCCCATGATACAAAAAAGAGTACCTGTGTGTTTATTTTACTGTGGATACTAACAGGGAAACAATCTATTTAAAAAAAAACACCTGATTAAAATAGTCACGTTCAACATATAGATGTCAAAAAGTATGTATTAAATGAATCAATGATGTCAATTTAAAGATAATGCCTGTTATGGTATTTGACTGATCAGTGAGGGCATCTCGACCATTGATGTCAAATTAAGCTTCATGCCGTAATTTACATGACAGCTAGGGTGGCTCAGTGTGTTAGGCACTGGCTTGCTAATCCGGATGTTCTGTCTTCAATCCCTGCATTGGCCGAGAAAGTTTATCAGGATTTTCAGGTGTGGTTCACATTCGACAAAAACATGACACCCCTTGTAAACATTGGTATGCACATAATATAATAATCCTTGACTGTTGGAATCAAAATAAGAGTATGCCGTAGTGCCGCTGTCCAGGCAGATTTTCCCGAATTGGCCGTCTTCATTAGCTCAGTCGGTGAAGAGCAGGACATTACATCCCATTTTATTTCTTCATTTCATATTTTATGTGACCAAAAACATCTTAGGTCAGTTTGCAGGGGCGGATTGGGGCAGGGAACCGGCCCGGGCTCCCGTGTCGGAGCAGCCCCTTTTAATGACCGAGGAGCTCGGGGGGGGGGGCTCTTCCTCTGGACATTATGCGATTTGGTGCAATATCTGATTATAATCTCTGTCAAATAATATATTTCATAAATCGATTGACTTAGGCCAAAACCCCGACCTGCAAGTAATTTACACTCATCAACCTGTGAAATTATCATATCGTCATATTATTAATTAACGTATTATCATTGTTCAGAGTGAAGAGAATTTAACTGGTTGAAAAATGGGACTAGTTGAGAAAATTTTGACCATTGGATTAACCAGTTAGAAATATTGAATCAGCAGGAATATTTTCATTGAAAAATGTCCCATTTTTGTTGCCGGGAGCGCTAGTTGATTCCTCCTGTGATGGAAGGCCACGAAACACATTGGTACAGAGTGACGAAAATGAAAATCATAAAAACTGATTTTTAATTTTGGATTCTCGCGTATCCCCACAAACAGGGAGCAGGTGAATCCGATGAAACTGTCGGTTGAAATGTCCCATTTTGAACCTTAAAATCAGGCATATTATACACTTCAATTTTTTTATTTTATCTAAAATATTTTATGTATGGTTCTGCTATTGTCTTTTATATCCCTTAAACACCCCCCCCCCCCCTGTACAGTGGAATGTCGTTTGTAAAAAAAAATAAATAGCGAAAATTCTATATGCAAAAACAAAATGCGGACCCAATTATGGCACCTTAGAAGCATTCAATAACTACATGCAAATACAAGTAAATATCATTAAATACAGCGGTTGAAAAACCTATGGCTATTATATTCAGTGGCTCGAAAAACATACTACTTTTGTCCAGAATGACGTCACTTTCAGAATTACGTCAAACGGTCATGACGTCACCGCTATCGCTCGTGGAATACTTGCGCAGGGACTCTCTTGAAGTATTGATTAACCCGAGCGGTATTCAATGTTCATTGAGTTCTATCAATATGTATACGCGTACATACATATTATATATATATAACAACGGCTTATTGAATGTTTAATATAGTGGTTACTGTATCTTGCTTAATGAAATATGTTTACATAATGTAGCTTTTACATATTCATGTTGTTTACTCGGTAATAAGATCGTTAAATCGATTACTTTCAATACAAAAATACTTTAAAAACTTGTTAGCTACGTGAACTTCTCAAATGGGTGGTCTATCAATAGTAGTTTTTGTCTTAATTCCGTTATGCATCATGCATGAGATGGTTAAGGATTAACATCAGTTTTTGTCTTAATTCTGTTATAAATTGATAAAAACAATATGTCTTTTACGGGGCACGGTAAGGGACGCAAAGAATAAAAATATAATAATAATAACTGGTGCGCGCCTGATAATAACTAGCGTGCGCCTGATAATAAGTGGCGCGCGCCTGATAATAACTGGCGCACGTCGGATAATAACTGGCTCGCTTCGGATAATAACTGGCTCGTGCCGGATAATAGCAAGCGCGCCATTAAGTGGGCCACAGCCCACTATTGGTAGTATATTTTAAATGATGAATTTATAAACATCCATGCAGTCATGTCTAATCATATACCCATACTTAACTGTGGCATTTTAGGTCGTCACCCTGTCCGTCCAGCAACAATTGTCTAGTGAAAGCGATAGAGTCTTAGTCCGGTGGCTGAAGAGGGTGCGGGGGGAATCGCCACCCGAGCTGTGAATTTATGAGACCCAAGTTTTTCTAGACCAGTTTTTTGTGTAGATTATGGATCTGGGTGGTGATCAGGCGTTTGAGGGGGCTTTTTCGAGATATGGGGGGGCAAATGTCTTTAATGAGCGCATGTGTGTGGTGGGGTGGGGCGGAATGACATGTTGACATATTCTATTAACAAAATATAAATTTACAGGACTGTCCATCTTTAAATAAGTGTTTATGATGCTCTTGACAACTGTTTTGGTTTATGGGGAGGTGGGATTGGGGGAACAGGTGTAGCTGTGCATATGTGGAAGGGGGGGGGGGGTCATTATGTTGACATAAATGATGATCATGTTATAATTATATTAATAAAACATAAAATACTAGGACTACCCATCTCTAAATAAGTGTTTATGATGCCCCTGGACAACGGTTTGATTTATGGGGTGGGGATAGCAGGTGTGCGTGTGTCGAGGGGTGGGGTGGGGATAAAATTGGCGGAAAATGAGTTCACGTTGATTTAAATGATGATTGTCTAAGAGCTGGATGAAACATCTCTAAATATGTGAATACGGTTCCCATTTTGTTGGGGTGGACGCTGGGGTGCGTCCGTGTGAGTGTGTTGGTGTCGGGGGGGGGGGGGCTGACATCATCTATTTTTGTGGACAGAAGTCATTTCGTTCTTAATTGAGCTTAAAGTAGTATTTCGTTAGCGTTTTCGTTCAAAATATAAAGTTATAATGGTTCTTTTCAAGAGATCTGGGAGTGTATCTCAAAAAAACAGTAACTCAGAGATATGTTTAGTTATTAGTTTATTCATATCAATAGTTCATATGATTGAGACAAATATTTTCTTGGTTGCTGCCCAACAGCTCGCATATCCTATGGATATGCTTCCGAAACCAATTCACATTGTAGATCTTCATTCAAGCCCTGCAGTGTATACGGCAAGGTGGCAATAAAGAAAGGTCTGTTATTTTTTCATGCAGAAAATCTTTTTTCTAGCGTTATCTACTGATGTAAGCCGCCTTTTGCGATATTTTCTACCTTTGTCCGTCTCTAAGCGATAACATACTTATGAAGAACAATTACTGTATTTTGCCCGTCTCATTTATGGAAGACCAAACAGCTCTTTATTCAGTGTTCTTAGTTCTTAGTTCTAAATTCATAGTTCTTAATTCTTACTACTTCATTTGTTGTCGTATTTCGACATTTGTACACTAAAATTAACATTTGTATCTTAAAATCGATATTTGTTTCACAAATCAGACATTTGTCTCCCCCTCTCTCTCTCTCTCTCTAATTAATGCCTGTCTATCTGTGTCTCTCTGTGTCTTTGTCCGTCTCTCTCTCTCTCTGCCCCCCCCCTGTGTCTGCCTCTCTGTCTCCACGCTCTCTCTCTCTATATATATATATAATTAATGCCTGTCTGCCTGTGTCTGTCTGTCTCTCTCCCCCTGTGTGTATCTCTCTTTGACTCTATCTCGCTCCCTGTCTCTCTCTATGGTGCATTTGGGTGGGGCGATTTACCCCATACTACCCAATTCTACCCAATACCACCTCAATATCACCACATACTACCCAAATTCTACAACATAATACTGCAAAATATGTATATCAATTGAATTTCTTCAAAAATAATTAGTTATGCCGTGGGAATTGAACTTCAAATGCGATAACCGATGTCTGGCTGTTCCATTTGCCTCCCCATATCACATAAAACAAGCATGTGGTGATATTGGGGTGGTATTCAGGTGTTATTGTGTAGTATTGGGTAGTATTGGGTAAATCGTCCCGCCGCTGCATTGGGTTAACTTTATACTGTAAACCACATTTTATCACAAACTAATTCAGTTATCTAACGTATATTGGGTGAGAGACAGAAGGACCCGGAGAAAACCCACGATGTTGGACATGCGTCTCAACTCCTTGTCACGTACAAGTGAGGAATCGAAACCACGCCACTTGACTCAATGACAGACATTATGATCAAACCTGCACGTCTTAACCATTCGGCCCCCACCCCACCCCCGTTTGTCATAGCCAAGTTTTTGCATGACTGGGAATGTGTTAAATCCAAATAATACCAGAACCATTTCTAATCCACATCAAGTTTCAAACAATGTTGTTGTTTTTTATTTTTAAAAAAGAGATAAGAAAAGCGGTATCGAACACATGATGAAAAGCAAAGATATTAATAATTTTTGTGGCTAATGTAGCACTACCACTGCCACAATCTTTGATTTGACCTTATCGTCTAGGGGTTGGTTTGACTCCGGACAAGCTACCGTTGTATCTCACTTCTTAAAGACTTCACCATTGTGTTTTCGCACGATACCGAAATCCAATATGTAACAGGAACCGAAACAGTTGTTTCTATACGTTTTATGTCGCAACAGTTACACAATAGTCTACATTACAATGTTTAAAATTAATATCTATTTCTCTCAGACAATGATCGTCTAAAGAACCCTGTGCATGTTTGGCTTTAAAGAATCTAAATGATGTCTAAAATTATTCTAGTCCCGCTCTCTCTTATAGGTGACGAATGACGTACACTGTAAAAACTTTCCGTAGTTTAACACATTTTTTCTGTTAATTGATGGATTATTTTGAGAAATTGTGTTAAAAGAGTGAATTATATCTTCAAATTAAGTGTTTTATGTAATTCTGTGGAATATCCAGTATTAAACAGGAAACTTCCGTGAAATTTGGGGATAGAATATTTTATTCCCTTCTATAACGGACTTAATTCTGTTATTTTACGGAATAAACGGTGGAATGACAGGAAAGTTACGTGAAATTCAGGAATAAAATGTTTCATTCCATTATATAACGGACTATTTCTGTTTTCAAATGCAACGATAAGAAATCATATACATATATAATCATTCCTAATAAGTATCATTTTATAGTATTCATTTCAATTTATTAACCATAATATGAAGGATCATATTGTGTAGAGTTTGGAAAATTAATAGTCATGTCTATCTAATTTCCATTATTTATAAGATTTTAAAGAATAGTCGAGATGCTTGTTAAATTCAGCTCATCGACCGGACATCAATAAATCAATGATGCATGCAATTACCACCGAAATATAAACAAAAGAAAAAAGCAGTTTTATTCCAGTTCTTGCAATCATGTTATGTTTTAAATGAAATTGAAATTACAATTGGTGAAATTTACATGGCCACATGGATTAATTTATTATATCGTTCAAACAGGCAGATTTTGATGACATTTGATTTCAAGATTTTCCACTTCACAAGGAGGATTTAGGATAACAGAATCTATTTTGTCCACCTCATCCAACTAGACCATATCTTCCTCTTTGGATCGATATCGTTGTTTGTCGATAATTTGGGTGCCCCGAGATAAAAACAATGGATAGTCATTACACTATATCTATATATACAACCCTAGATGATTCTCTATCATAAACTATCAAGAAAATGTACCTCTATGTTGTATTTCCATTTGATTTTTCGTTAAAAAAGACTTTTTTTTTTTAACGGTGAGGGGTGGAAGCGGTATATTTGTTTGGGTTTTCAATGTTTGACAAAGTTACGTTATCTTGTTTATCCAAATTCGGAATTTTTGTACCGAAACGAATTAACACCCACTACCATTCGGGTCTATTCGTTTATTTTATGATATGCGACCTGACAAAATCTGCTCTAAGATTCGATTAAATCTCAGGATCGGCCATCCCCGTGTACATGTACTTAACGTGTGTCGCTCAATCTGTTTTAAATATGTGTGCATTTATATTTCCGATATACCCATAGACATATAGGTCTATTTATATCGGCATTTATTACAGCTGCAAATCGTTGTCGTAGCACATGAAAAAAACTCGCTTACCACTCTAGGGGCTTGCTAACACCATTGTGGTGATTTAAAAGCTTTTGATCCGATTAAAGACCTGCCCTACGAGCGATCGTCCAACCAGCCCTTCGAGCGATCGTCCGAGCGGTCCTTCGGGACAACTTTGAACTCAAAATTAGCAATGACAATTGCAGTATTTTGAAAATTGCTATTGTGGTATGAAATATGCATTTTAATTGATATTAAAAAAAAATAACAAAAGATTGCCACCATACTTTTATTTGCACTAAAACAACAACCTTCCGAGGCAGCCATTCAAATGTCCCATTTTGAAACTTAAAATCAGGCATATTATACACTTCAATTTTAAGTATGGTTCTGCTATTTTCTTTTATATCCCTCAAACAACCCCCCTGTACAATGGAATGTCGTTTGTAAAAAAAATAAATAGCGAAAATTCTATATGCAAAAACAAAATGCGGAACCAATTATGGCACCTTAGCAAATAAGCACTCATAACTACATGCAAATACAAGTAAATATCATTGAATACAGCCATTGAAAAACCTATTGCTGTATTCTATGGCTCGAAAACGTACTACTTTTGTCCAGAATGACGTCACTTTCAGAATTACGTCAAACGGTCATGACGTCACCGCTATTGCTCGTGGAATACTTTCTCTTGAACTATTGAATAACCCGAGCGGTATTCAATGGTCATTGTGTTCTGTGTATATATATATATGCATACATTTATATTATATATTATAACAACGGCTTATTGAATGTTTAATATAGTGGTTACTGTATCTTGCTTAATGAAATATATTTACATAATATATTTACTCTCTTGAACTATTGAATATCCCGAGCTGTATTCAATGGTCATTGAGTTCTATCTATATGTATACGCGTACATTTATTTTATATATTATAACAACGGCTTATTTAATGTTTAATATAGTGGTTACTGTATCTCGCTTAATGAAATATGTTTACATAATTTAGCTTATACATATTCATGTTGTTTACTCGGTAATAAGATCGATAAATCAAAAACTTTCAATACAAAAATACATTAAAAACTTGTTAACTACGTGAACTTTTCAAATGGGTGGTCTATCAATATTAGTTTTTGTCTTAATTCCGTTATGCATCATGCATGGGATGGTTAAGGATTAACATCAGTTTTTGTCTTAATTATGTTATAAATTGATAAAAACAATATGTCTATTATACGGGGTCCGGTAAGGGGCGCAAAGAATAAAAATATAATAATAATAACTAGTGCGCGCCTGATAATACCTAGCGTGCGTCTGATAATAACTGTGGCGCGCCTGATAATAACTGGCGCACGTCGGATAATAACTGGCGTGCACCTGATAATAACTGGCTCGTGCCGGATAATAACAAGCGCGCCGGATAATAACAAGCCCGTCGGATAATAACTAGCACTAATTAATACATTCCCCATATGAATGGGGTTTATAGCCCTACTGTTCTGCTCCGACTGGCCTAATGAAGACCGGCATACGCCAAATAGTGCCAATGTGTACACCGGACCTCGGTATTTCGTCCCATTCCAATGACTGTACGTTGACCGTAGGCTCGCTATCCAGGAGGCCCCTTACATCCCTCCGTTAGCCAAAAAAGTTAATCGGGATTTTTAAGCGCGGTTCCTCCTGCACCATTGATTGGCAAGGGGGATCCACGCCGGAAAATCAGGATGAACGTTCTCGGCCAACGCAGGGATGGAACACGGGACCTTCTAGATAGCGAGCCAACGTCTTATTAACTAAACCATGTGGCCCCCTTTCCAATAAGAAGGGTTGGGTAGCCAAATAAGGTCTGACATTGAATCAGGTGACGTGGTTTTGATTCTGCCTTGAACGTGGCAAAAGGAGGGTCAACCGTATTCTTGCGGGTGTTCCGGTTTCACCCCACTGCTAATCACCCGTACGTAGAGTATTTTATAATGCATCAAATGATTAATTGATAAAAATGAATATAATCTTGTCTGATATAAATCTATAATTTTTTTATGATTAACATTTAACGTTGTCATGGTTTACATTCAATAATCTGAAAGGGAATTAGTACACAATGAACAAGTGGGAGAGAGAGAGAGAGACTAAATGACTAAGCCAACGTCTTATTAACTAAACCACGTGGCCCCCTTCCCAATAAGAAGGGTTGGGTAGCCAAATAAGGTCTGACATTGAATCAGGTGACGTGGTTTTGATTCTGCCTTTAACGTGGCAAAAGGAGGGTCAACCGTTTTCTTTGGTCTGTTCCGGTTTCACTTCACCCCACTGCTAATCACCCGTACGTAGAGTGTTTTACAATGCATCAAATGATTGATTAATTGATAAAAATGAATATAATCTTGTCTGATATAAATCTATAATTTTTTTTGATTAACATTTAACGTTGTCATGGTTTACATTCAATAATCTGAAAGGGAATTAGTACACAATGAACAAGTGAGAGAGAGACAGAGAGAAATTGGGTTTAACGTCCACTTGACACAAACTAGGTCATTTCGGGACTAACATATAGGGGTCTTTAGCAGTGGCAGCAAACCGAGGGACCAAGAGAAAACCCACGAGGTTGAATGAACAAAATAACCCATAGAAAAACAAAAAATTATAACGATCGCGTGCATGATCTTCCGTAAGCGAATCTACATAAGTAAGCCGATTTTTGTATCTGGTAAAGTGAACAACACATACTTTTGGTTAATGCAAAATGTATATTTTAAACAATGTGCAGTGTATTAGGTATCTTTCTATAGTGCATATTATTTCTGGTGGCATGGGTCGGGCTTTTGGAATAGGTAAGTAACTTATAAGAACATAGTTTGGCATGATTTTATCAAGAAGAGCACCTAAATGTATTCTTATGACTGATAAATCATCTTTATATATAGATTATTTTAAGCAAATTACATACTACCGTACATGAATTACGTTTTAAATTAGGAAAATATAAAAGTCTGTGAGAAAGGAATAAAAATTACACAACTTGGAAATATAAATTGAAAAAATAGGCCTATATATAACACGTGAGTAATAATTAATTGCAATGTATAACGTTATTTCACATTTGCTGGAGTAAGTATATGTCGCTGGAAAGTTACAAAAAAAGTTTGCCAGGGAAATGTGCATCCATATTGGGCTCATGACTTGACGTTTGAAATATTTAATATCAATACCTGTATTATTATACAAACTGTTGATGTGTTATTTATATAATGGTCTTCAGATTTTAAACGAATTCCACTGAGCGGAGTCAGGCAAAAAAATATTAGAACGGTGTACATCGTCAAGTGTAGCCTGTGATAATACTTTTATTATAACATCGGATTGATAGTCACATTCATGAAACATTCAATCTAAGTACAACTGTGGACACTTACAATTATGTGTATTAAAATCATCTTACAAATTCTATTGTGCATGGAATTTCAACTGCTAAAAGACATATTTCGTACACTGCTAATATGTATACGTACGACATACAAAAACTAATATGTGTAAAACATCGACAGTTAGAAATTTTTGTTTTTTTGTTCCTGCCACGACCAGGGAGCCAGGGTGACTCAGTAAGTAAGACGTTGGCTCACTAACTTCGAGGTCCCGTGTCCGATCCCTGCGTTGACCAAGAAAGTTCACCCGGATTTCTAGTTGTTCCAAGCCTTTGTCAGTGATGCAGGACCGAGGGCCTGGCAATTGCAAGGGAAAACCTACAGTTGGGCTTATTGAACGTGCACTTAAAGGATCCGTTGGCAGTTATGGGAGTAAGTCGTATCGCCAGTGTCTTGGCACAATATCTCTTGTAGCACACTGAATGGCGTATGTGCGTCTTCATTAGCCCAGTCGGAACTGAATAGTAGTTCAGATGGGTCGTGCACGTAAAGGATCCATTGGTAGTTGGATTCTATATAAGATTAGACCGTAGCATTGCTGTCCAGGCACCGTATGACGTATGTGCGTCTTCATTTTCCGAGTCGGATCAGAATAGTAGGACGTTAAACACCAGTTCATTTCTGTTACGACCTAACCATGGGGTAAACTAAGTTGACTTAGTTAGTTCCTGGGACCACCCCTCATGGTTATTATATTTAAAATACGAATATTGTTCATATCGTTATAAAATAAAGCTTTTCTTTCAATAGGCAGATTGTTTTCACTCTAGTAGATTCGACGGAGATTCATCGTGCAATAATTACTAGACAGTTTTCATGTTATTGAACACTTTTACTAGTTTATGACAGTTTTAGTAGAAATCATATAGAGAAGCGGGTTGGCTTATCTGTGCAATAACAACGAACATTGACATTAGTATTAGCATGTGTAGCCCCGCCATCATTTCACCTCCGAAAATAGAACTGGTCTTAACGTGCGAGAGTACCTAAAATCGCTCGGTTTATTAAAGAGACAATTCTTACTTTTGCTCACTACTACCTACATTTCCTTCATTAAAGCTTCATTAAAGGAGATAAACGTCTAGCATAATCTTATCCATAATATTTAGAATTAAATCTTATCCATAATATTTAGAATTAAAACACGAAATAGAATTCGATATTAACACATTTCAATCCAAATCGATGTTCTTATATTACCGTAAAAAATATGGGATCCTAATAGCCAATATACAAAAGACAATGAACATTTTATAATCAGTACACGAGTCGTGTAGTATATGGTGGTAATGAAACAAAAAATATATCATAAAAAACAATGCGGAAGTAATAAGTAATGGCAGATACACACACGACAAAATGATAATAAAAAGGTGCGTAGAATGGACCCTAACCCTAAATCGACCGCGTTTAATTTGTTGGACTATTCACGTATTTCACCGAACATAATTGAATCGAAATTTAAATAATATTATTAACAACTAGAAATACATTTAAATGGTTATATAGATTCATAGTATATGTGCTTTTAAGGTTTCAATGAATACTCATACGCTTGTTAAATTCAGCTCATCGATCGGGCATCAATTACGAGATAAACACTTCCTGTTTCGCATTTAGAGGGGTGTTATTGTCCAATAGACATGTGCTGAGATCATTAGGACCCAAGACGCGTTTATCGACATTGTAGACCAATCAGAACGCTAAGTTTACCCTTAAACATGTTACAATAAATCAATGATGCATGCAAGTATGACCTCTTTGGAAAAATTAAACAAAAAAGCAGTTTTATTCCAATTACTACAATCAGGTTATATTTCGACTTAAACTGAGTTCACAATTGGCGAAATTCGCATGGCCACATGGATTAAGTTATTATATCGCTCAAACGGGCTGATTTTGATGTCTGGAATTAAACATGCTTGTTATTTGATTTCAAGATTTTCCACTTCACAAGGGTGATTTAGGATAAGAGAAACAATTTTGACCACCTCATCTGACTTTATTTTATAGACCATACATGCCTCTCTGGATCGATATCCAGGACTGTCCATATTTCCATTCCATTCATTAATTATACCTGCCTGATACAAGGCCGTTGCTGAAAGATTAGTGTAGTTCCCCTCTTCTCTCATAAGTTGCCCAAATTCGTTGACATCAAGGGTTCAATAGTTTTCTATAAATGTGCCCGGTTCAAATGGCCTCCACGTAGGTTTTAAAAACTGTATCACCTGAAAAAAAATAACACGGGTAAAGGTCAGTCAATATTGTTACAAAGCAAAATATTTTGAGTTTGTATCGTTTTAAGTGCGACATGCAAGTAAGATTTAAATTTGTCTGATTCATAACAAATTCCAAAATTTTAATTCATAAAGAATTATTGACATTTAAGAGTGATGTTGGAGCTTGAAAGGATTACATCTTTAACGACTAGTACATAAACATATTTAAAGACTAGACTATGAATGTGTCTAACGAGCATTTGATGTCATTTATTTAGATTTACACCAGCGAGTCGTATTTCTCGCTTTCAGTGGAACCGGCCTTTTCTCTGTATCTCTGAAATGCTATGGTCGTAAAACGCACACTAGCAAAGTACAAACGAAAAATACAAATGGGTACATAAACATATTTAAATATTTAAAACTAAATATAAATTGTACCTCAAAATGTTAATTTCTTGGATTTTGATTGGTCGAAAAGTGGCTTCGAAAGAGTATAAATTTCCTGGGGCGATTTTAAGAAAATTTCAATTCAATGCTGGTGTCAAAATATTTGCTATGATGACCATGACGACTTATCAGACTGGTCAAATTATAATATTTCAAAACCTCATACTGGCTCGTTATAACTGATGTGACGTATTCTAAAAATACGAATGCTCTGACTGGGGAGAAAAAGATTCACTTCTGGCTTAGTAAAAGTTATACCGTCGAAAAGACAAGTCTTTATATCACCAGTACTCTATACAGTGTTGTACTGGAAATAGGGCCCAACACTTTTAGGGTCTCTGTGTTTCACTAAGCTCTCGCTTGGTTCAATAAATCCTCTCAATAATCACCTATGTAATGAAACTAATGCAATAAATGCAATGTATAATGTGCATACATATGCTACTGTTATTTATTTTGATATTTTGTGTTTGATGGGTGGATGGATGCCTGTGTGATATCTTGGCCTAGGACCCCACAAAACCTTAATCCGGCCCTGACTGGAAGGTTTTATAAAGATCACATGATTATCAGTGACGTAATCGATGCTAAAATAATCACTTCTTATCCAGCTACCAAAGAGACAACACGTTGATAATACAAATGTTTGGTGGTTCTTCATAGTAAGTTACGAAATATTACATTTGGTTCGAAAACGTCAACAAATAACCGGTATAAATGCTTCTTACACTTTATTTGATTTTCTCTGGTATAATAAAAGCGTTATGAAATATAAGATATACAAAGGCTCTCACAAACTATAGATAAAAAACGAATTTACATGGGAGACAACTCTTTAAAGCATATCACGCTAGTTTTATAGTATGAAATGGAGTTACCTCCCCCAGACCTGGTCTGTGTTACCAGCATATTGCTTAATCATATTTATTTCTAAACCTGATAGGCCTTAATAAGAAATATATCCATTACTTAATACTCAGAATGTTACATGTATCATTATATTGTACTCCTTTAATGATATCATAAGCGTACTTTTAAGTTTTATATAATATATACAGGCGCGGATCCAGGATTTTTTGCAGGGGGGGGTCTAGGTTTGATAATTTCTTAACCAATTAACGGGAAAAATTTGGTAAATTAGATTCAATTTGGTGCTTTCTGACGTATTTACGGAAGGTAAATCCCTAAATTACAGGTCTAAAAATCGCCAATAAAATCGCAAAGATTTAAGTTTCAAATTTTCAAGTCTGAGCAGGGGAGGGGGGGGGGGGGGGTCCGGACCCCCTGGACCCCCCCCCCTCCCCCTCTGGATCCGCGCCTGATATAATCACGGTTAATTGAAAATTTAACATAGTGGTTACAGCTGTATCTTGCTTAGTAAAAAATATTTACATAATACAGCTTATACATATTCCTGTTGTTTACTCGGTAATAAGATCGTTAATTCGATAACTTTCAATGCAAAAATACATTTAAAACTTGTTAGCTACGTGAACTACTCAAATGGGTGTTCTATGAATATACGTATGTGTCAGCATTCTGTAATGCATCGTGTTTGGGATGGACCAGGATTAACAACAGTTAATATTAGTTTGTATCATCATTCTCTGATGGTGAATGGCAGCAAAAGGTTGAGCAGACAGATCACATAGAATGGCAATGAACGCCAATGCACCATTTTATTTCTTTCATGATAACGTTGGCAAGAATCTACGGCGAGACGGTAACAAAGATGACAAGAACCAACGGTGATAACGTTGACAACAATGGTGATTGACTGAACACTCAAAGATAGCTTTCATAAGCTCAGTACATAAACATTACTACCTAACTGTCTTATGCAACCTTTAATCATAAAATGTACATCTTTCGAAATATTAATAGTTCGCATCTTACAGGTGGTCTAGAATTTTTCTTCAGATTCTATATAAATTAATAAAAGCTGTCTATCGCTTTTGGCGAAAGAACCATAATGACCGCTACTGATACGCAAATAGTGTAAAAGTATGAAATACCAAGGTTGTGGGCCCTCTAAAGGTCAGATGTTTATCCTTCATTGATGGAACTTACAATATATGTTCATATCCACGCGATTTCGTTTCCTTTCGATAATTCTTACTCCCTGGATGATGACCCCTGTAAAAACATCGCTTCTTTCTTAACTTCTGTCTATCTCTTGCAAAATGTGGATTATGTTGCATGGCAATCGCTTAAACCTGTCCCAATAATGGGACACTGCACATTATTGGTAGAATATTTTAAATGATGAATTTATAAACATCCATGCAGTCATGTCTAATTATATACCTACACTTTTATGTGGCATTTTAGGTCGTCACCCTGTCCGTCCAGCAACAATTGTCTAGTGAAAGCAATATAGTCTTAGTCCGGTGGCTGAAGAGGGTGCGGGGGGAATCGCCACCCGAGCTGTGGATTTATGAGACCCAAGTTTTTCTAGACCAGTTTTTTGCGTAGATTATGGATCTGGGTGGTGATCAGGCGTTTGAGGGGGCTTTTTCGAGATATGGGGGGGGGGGTCAAATGTCTACAATGAGCGCATGTGTATGGTGGGGGTTGGGCGGAATGACATGTTGACATATTATATTAATAAAACATAAATTTACTGGACTGTCCATATGTGGAAGTGGGGGGGGGGGGTCATTATGTTGACATAAATGATGATGATGTTATAATTATATTGATAAAACATAAATTACTAGGACTGCCCATTTCTAAATAAGTGTTTATGATGCCCCTGGACAACGATTTGATTTATGGGGTGGGGATAGCAGGTGTGGGTGTGTCGAGGGGTGGGGTGGGGATAAAATTAGCGGGAAATGAGTTCACGTTGATTAAAATGATGATTGTCTATGAGCTGGATGAAACATCTCTAAATATGTGAATAAGGTTCCCCTGAGTGTGACCGTGTGTGTCGGGGGGGGGGGGGGGGGTGACTGACAACGTGTATTTTTGTGGACATAAGTCATTTCGTTCTAAATTGAGCTTAAAGTAGTATTCCGTTAGCGTTTTCGTTCAAAATATTACATTATAATGGTCCTTTTCAAGAGATCTGGGAATGTAACTTCCTTCTGTCCATCTTCCCTGTGTGTTGGAGGCTTTATATACAGCAGTATACTCACAGTTGTCAGTCAAGACAAGAGAAGTGAAGACAACACAACCAGAGAGAGAGCAGACGGCAGAGACCGGCGTATGGACTCGTCTGAGTCCAGCCGCTGCATTGGCAGCGGTGCAGAATGGTAGATACAATAATATAGTTAGATGTGTTCCTGTAGTAGTAATTGTTCCAGTATAGAAATAGTACTTATAGTTTATGTAGTGTAGATGTAGACCTCTTTAGGTATCTATTTGATATTCTGTTCCCGATGTAAATAAACCTTATATTTACCAAGCTGAATCTGTAATAACTAAAATACTGTTACAGATGACGTAATTGCTGGTTTAGAAAAAAATGTTTGTACCTTGTACGTCGAAACCCGACTTACATATGTAGATGGCACAAGAAGAATTGTGATGAAAAAAAACAAATCTTTCTATATTATTACCATCTTGCCTGAGTAGTCTTTTGCTGCACATTACACACAATAATTATGTAGCAACAAAATGGAGACAGCATATCCAAAGAACATATGCGAGCTATTGATCAGTCATCAAGAAGATAATATCTGAACATGTGTTTTTTTTTAAATATGTTTAAATTCCAGATCCTTCGAAAGTACCATTATAATTTAATACCGTATTTCAAATGACAATATTGGTACTAAACGAACAACTCAAGAAAACATTTTTCGGATCAATTTGGAACCAAGAGGTTTCTACCCCCCCCCCCAAAAAAAAAACATTTATCCAACCCCCTCCCCCAAACAATGATAATCTTATATCCATATTTAGAGATGTGCAGTGGAGTTAAAAAGTAATGTTTTACCAAGCTCTTTAGAAAATCATCATTTAAATTAACGTGAACTCATTTCCCGCCAATTTTATCCCCACCCTCCCCTCCACACACGCACGCCTGCTACCCCCACCCCATAAATCAAACAGTTGTCCAGGGGCATCCTAATCACTTATTTAGAGATGGACAGTCCTAGAAATTAATGTTTTCTTAATATATTATGTCAACATGTCATTCCGACCACTATATCTCGAAAAAAACACCTCAAAGGCCTGATCATCACCCAGATTCTAGACCAAGTTACTAACTTGAATTTTCAAATTACTAACTTGAGTTTTCATGTTAGCTAACCTGAATTTTTAAGTTAGCAAACTGTAGGCAATTTAAATTGGTCAGCTGGAGTTAACAGTCCTTTTGATCTTTCATATAAATCTACTAAATTCTCTGGAATTTTAAGTGAATTAACTTTGCTATTATCATTCCATTCACCCGTCTCTAACGGTGTCATGACGTCATTTTCATTGAATTGCACTGCATTGCCTACAGTTTGATTAGTCTCTAATACAATCGTTACTTGTGATGGATAAACATATCCGAGGAAATTCCGTTTCGACGTGAGAATGACAAATTAAGATGACTTATGGGTTCTATAACATATCGTGATAGACTTTTACTTAGAGTACATCGCACACGCGCTACACTTAACGGTGGTATAAGGGTACGTTTTACAACAGCAATATCAGCATGTTCGTTGATTTCGTCCTTTTCGCTATATACCAAATCAAAATCATCATTACCAATTTGTAATTCGTCCGTTAACATATCAATTCGGACTTTATTTTCAGGCATAAAATCTAATCCAAGCAACATGTCGTCTTCGATTGGAGCGACATACAAATGATCTAATTCCATTTGGAAAGACCCAAGATCTACTACAGCGGGGCCTACGATAAAACCTTGAAAATCCATTTCGTGGCTCGCAGTATACAACTTAACGTACATAATTTTTGGCGGCTTTTTCTTAAGTATTTCATAGCGTTTATCGCTAAGAATAGTGCATTGACTACTAGTATCTATAACAGATAATATATTTTCTCCTTGTACTTTTACTGCGACGAATACCGGCAGGCGCGAATCCAGGAGTTTCGGGTATTATACCTATGACACCTTCATCAACGGTATCAGCTGGAACAATATTGACACCGACCTCCGGGGCAACAGTGTTTTTAGAAGTAGCACCGACGGCTTCGGTGGTATCACAAACCGGAACAAGAAGCTCACTCCTGAATTTATGTGTACTGACCAAAACGGCGTCGCTGTACGTCTCGTCAAAAAGCGGCAAAGGCGAATCATAATTAGGTTGGGACGGACGCTCGACAGATCGTTCAATCATTACTAGTTTAAATTCGATTCAAAAGCCACGTGTTTTTCGGCGTACTATGCCTGGGAGGATATAAGTCTGGATATTCCCGCTTGTAACGACCGTGTTTCCCACAATGAAAACATGCAATTTGGTCCCTAGAAGGAGGGCGAGATCTAGAAGGAGATTATTTTTTTCATAGTCAAAGACATTTCGTCAAAATGCTTTTTTATATCGTCAACACGTTTCTCTAATGCTTCAATCCTATCATTATCTTTTGATTCCTTGAACGCACAGGCACTTGAAGGGATTAAAATAAATTAAAATAAAACTTCTTACCACTGCTTAATAAATACAAGAAGGTAAGTCACTACGCCATCTTTGTTTTGACTGAGATACCATGAATCGTCTGAATTCATCTCACAATACTCACTAGTTCTAACACTTCATGTCATTTTTATTGCTAACGAGACTTTATTTGATTATTATTCACCTTCCCATGTAATTAAATTGGTCATTTAACACTGTTATTGATAACAAATCAAACTTGAACCGCTATCATTTATCCACAATCAACTTCCCAAGACCGGAAGTAATCCGAAAATAGGTCAAAAGAAGTCTGTATCACCCAGTTCCTTTATAAACCTATCATTACTCTATATGTGCATAGGAACTGGGTGATCGAGTCTCACTCAACAGCGGCCTCGCTTCGTAGGCTTTATCACGTGATAGAACTTACGAAGCGAGGCCGCCGTTAAGCGAGACTTGATCACCCAGTTCCTATGCACATATCGAGTAATGATAGGTTTATAAAGGGACTGAGTGATACAGACTTCTTTTGACCTTATTTCGGGTTTCTTCCGGGCTTGGGAAGTTGAATATCGGTAAATGATAGCTTTTTAAGTTTGATTTGTTATTAATAACGCTGTAAACGGACAAATTTAATTACATCGGAAGGTGAATAATGATCAAATAAAGTCTCGTTGACAATAAAAATGACATGAAGTGTCAGAACTAGTGAGTATTGTGAGATGACACCAGACAATATATCATAAAAAAGTCAGAACAAAGATGGCGTCTGCCTTCCCTTTATGATTATCATATAGTTATAGTCAAGCAGTAGTAAGAAGTTTTATTTTAATCCCTTCAAGTCCCTGTGCTTGAACGTTATTGCTTTTATATCTTTAGCAGAAGTAGCTATGGTTTGCACACGTGCTTCGTATTCACGACTTGAATTACGTGAGGTATGCCCATAGATGGCAATGGTATTGTGTCTGAACCATTTAACTGACTAGCCGACTCTATATTTGGAGGACGCATATTGCAAGCGTATTGTCCTGCTTCCTTATCAAAACAACCTTGACAAAATTTAAGAAGACCAGCCTACTTATGTGGGCTTCCATACAGTCGGAAAAAGCTTTATTTGCAACCGTCAAGACGCGGTCGGACCAATCACTTAAAGATTCATCACGATGCTGTCTCAAGTTCGTAAACAAAAGCACTGAAGTTTCGGGCAAGTCCTGATTTCCGAAACGTTGTTCCAGTTTCCCCAATAATTCAAATAATGTAAGATGGGCATACCTATCAGATATTAAGCAATAATACTCGCTTGCTTTGCCCTCTAAACAAAAGCACAAATTATCACAACTTTCTTGGTTGGACAGGGAATTAATAGTAACGTACCGCATGAATTTATTTGCGAATGCTTGCCAATTAGATTGACCCTCATAACTCAAATGTTTTGGAATAACTGCCGTATTCCTATGAGTTGTATTATCAGACCGTGGATGCCTACCCCCATTTGACCGGTTTGTATTTGAAAAACTACCCCACCGCTCTCCACATGACAATCTGACAAAAACACTTGCCGACAAGTCCATAACCGCTGGAATATTTAGCAAATTATCTTGTGTGACTTGGCCACATTCACGGCAACGAACTATAATCCTTTCAGCCGCTATAGGACTAACGCCTAAGTCCAACAAGTCCGACAAGGATGCGGTATTAATATTTACCGACATAATTTCAAACTAAATAGAAGTATCAAAACCCCTTTGATTATTTATAAATATATACACTATCAAATAATTAACACCAGTGGTATATGAACATGTATTATCGCCACGCGCTAATCTGCACGTGCAATGCACGCGTACCCGTGTGTTATTGCCAATACCACTTGTATATGTCACAACAATGTCAATAAACGATTAAACAATATACTGTAACTTCTCCTCCCTGTCAATAGAAAACAAAATTTTTTTTCAATCAACGTAAACTAAATATTTTTAAAACTCGCACTTCCAATAAAGTGACGCTCCGAAGTCCCACTTCGGTGTATGTCCGCTAAACTACAAACAACAATACGTTAATAACTCTGTAAATCTACAGTAAATTCCTTCCGAGAGTCCCTCACTCGTTCCACACGGCTATATATGAGGTATTAAACTGAATGGAAAATAGCCTAGAGACCATGGTCCGATAATGACGGAAGGGGCGGGGTTTATGCTTTTTAACCAATCGGATGTGAGAAGTAGTTATACGCTGGAACTCAAATCTCTAACTAAAAAGTAAAATGTTACACAGTGTACAGGGAATGTGGTAGCCTACAATTATAACTTATAAGTTAGGATAAGGGTTAGGATAAGGGCTGTGGCCTGCGCGGGAATCTCAAATAGTCCCGTCTGATGTCGGGAATCAGACCACCAATCTCAAATAGTCCCGTCTGCTGTCGGGAATCAGACCACCGGTCACAACAGTATAATCTCATCTTCGACGTGAATCGGAATATTCATAAAGGAAACAACGGTATATGGAGAATATAGCATTTCACATTTATAATTTTTTCCACTAACACTGATTCCTTCGCCCATATTAATCGTATTATCGACTGTATTTAAAGTTATTTCAATTATACTTGGCTGTCTTGGAACACACCCAATACAACTCCCGTCTCCATATTTATCTTCAACTTTGTGAGGGCCCAGGCCGCTACGGGAAAATCCCAATGACCACACAATTAAATATTCCGATCACATTCTCGTAACGTAAAGTTTTAAATCCAAAAAGGCGAGGGAAAAAAAAGAACACAAAGTCTTACGAACGAGGTCAGATCCGCTTGACTGCACTTCGGGAGCACATTTAAAACACACCCCTACGCTAGCGCGTATCAATCGACTCTCTCACGTCGGATAATAACTGACGTGCACCTGATAATAACTGGCTTGCGTCGGATAATAACTGGCTCGTGCCGGATAATAACAAGAGCGTCGGATAATAACTAGCACTAATTAATACATTTCCCATATGAAATGGAATGAAATGGGGTTTATAGCCCTACTGTTCTGCTCCGACTGGCCTAATGAAGACCGGCATACGTCAAATAGTGCCAATGTGTACAGCGGAACTCGGTATTTCATCCCATCCTAACGACTGTACGTTGACCGTAGGCTCGCTATCCAGGAGGAGGCCCCTTGTTCCATCCCTCCGTTAGCCAAAAAAGTTCATCGGGATATTTAAGTGTGGTTCTTCCTGCACCATTGATAGGGTGCCCCGACCTAAAAAAAATCTCGAAAACTATTTACAGTTATGGCACTATATCTATACAAACAACAACCCCAGATAATCCTTTATTATAAACTGCCAAGAAACTGTACATGCGTGCTATATTTCACAAGATATATCCATTCGGCTTTACGATAAAATACACTGCTTTTGTGTACTGGCGGCGGACATATTATTTGGGGTTTTCATTGTTGACGGAGTTATATTTTCTTGGTCATTCAAAATTATGGATTTCTTTTCCGATAAGAATTAACTAGCACCACTACCATTCGGGACTATTCGTTTAAATCGTAATTTGCTATTTAACAAATTCTGCTCCACGTATCGATTGTACTTCAGATCTGAGCATGCGCAACATAGCCCAGTTTTGGATCGGTCATTCCTGTGTAATTTATATGTGTGCAGTCCAATTTAAATTTATTTAAGTTTTTGTTGATATAATGGACCGATATATTTTTTATATACCCATAGACACACGGGTCTATTTATATTGGTATTTATATGTGAACTTGCCTTTGTAAATTTATATTTGATGTCCCATTTAAGAAGTAATGTTTGGAAGCATGTTTATTGAAGGAAAGTTTTATGAAATAATTAGAGTACTAAATAAATGATGACAGACTATTTTAATCAATCTGAATGAAAACATATGCAATAGCTGATCAAGTTATGTACAGATTTGAGATGTTCATTAACATTTTGAAGTTGGCTTGAAATAAGTGAATACAAACTAGAAGATACCTAATTAAGAACAAATTCAAACTTGGGATCACGTTCCTTCTTGCATGATAGCATTTACACAAGAATAAATATGCTGATTATATTCATATATATTTCCTATAACTTTATAGGGACTGAAAGCGATCAATAACATTAACAAAAACACATCTCATCGTGACCAACGCCCTCTAAATCAACATGCCTGTATGTTAGATCTTCTTTCGTAACGGCATGTCGTCTCTTACAACACCCTTTAATCATATACATTTATATTATGTACATTAGAACATCTGTCTTAGCAGATATTTTTTTATAAAACAGTCGACATTACCTTGTCAGCTATTATACGACAGAAATACAGGTTTTCCCAAAGATAAATAGGTTAAAAATTAAGGTAATCAGCGCAGGTGTATTCACTTTATCAAACAAAGCATAACTCAAATTTTACTCAAACACACGATCTTTTGACATTTCACAAATCGATTGATAATAATATATAGTCATTATTTACCAAACAAAGATATGTAATTTATAACTAATCTGCAATAAACATATAATCTCAATTCTTCCCATTGGGACAAATTAAAAAGTTTTATTTTTACTAAGAGTATGTCAAAGGCAACTTTTCAAACACGATATCAAAGTAGATCTACCGTAGTAACCGTATTTTGTAAAATAAATTGCTACCGGAAATTTAACCACTTGATTTCAAGAAACAGTTATTAAATAATGAATTGTTAAAATTTTCTGGGAATTGTCGGAATGTCGGTCTGCTGGGACGTCTGGATTGACAAATAAATTAGAAACAAAGAATGAAGAAATTGTATTTTTTAATAACCGCTAAAAAAGGCATTGAAAGTTTCTTCCGGTTAGGTAGGATCAGCCAGGTCAATTAATTTTTGTAAATTTGCTTTTAAAACTGGAATCGAGTGTTCCTTACCGGCTACAGAAAAATAAAATAGAGGCTTATTAGAAACTTGCTGATTTAAAACATACCTACGAAACCGGAGCTGTGCTTTTAATGCCTCTTTCATTTCCCTATCTGTAAGTTGTAAAAGTCCATTTTCCATACCCTCTTTACTTTTCCAAAGACCCACCCCGACAATTTCTGTTGTTAGGCGCTCTTTTTTCCTAATCTCACGTTTCCCCTTTTGTATTAATTCATTCTTTTTCGCCAAAAGAACCGCTAGCTTTTTTCTTTCGATTTCTTCCCGTCTTTGCCTAAATTTAGAAAGTTGATTTTTAGTTATCGTTTGAGCATCCATTAGGACCGAATTACGTTTATCAGGTGAAAGATTTTTTAGCCATTCATCAGATTTATTCATTTTATATAAAATGGATGCTTCGTTGCCAAAAATATTAGACGAGGGCGCGATCCTCATCAATCTATCGAGATGACTGAAGACGGTTTCTGGTAATTTGTTGTGAGGTATGGCAGAACTCGAACACGAAGGATTTAAATCATCTCGATACTCAAGTAAAATTTTTACAATATACTTTCTGAACTCGGCAAAGAGGACTTCCAAAACATGGACCAGGGTTGAATTAATTGTTAAATCAGAATTAATATCCGTCAGGTTAGCAAGGACCTAATCATTTTCAATTTTGATTAGAGATTCGAATGGGTGTGATTTACCTTCGACAAAATTTTGAATATTCGGGTTTTCGAAAAAATCATGTAATTTCTGATAAATAGTTTTCATGTCCAGTGCATTAATACCGCTTTCTAATATGCGCCACAGTGGAGCAGTAATTAATTTATCTATCAAGCCCAAAGCCTGGCACTCAATATGAAATAATTTTAATATCTAAAAATATGCTTTGGGTCAATCTATTTTCTGTTCCAAAATCACCAAGAAATTTTTTTATATGCTTGGCCATATAATTTACAATTGCGGCATTGTGGAAAATTATATTAAACCGGTTACCATGAAATGGCGTTAGCGGTAATTTTGAAACCCCAAGGGACTTGAGACACAACTTAAAAGGCAAATAACAACCCGACTTTTCATCCCCACCCTGCGTAAAGTCCTTACAGATGGTCCGAATCAATTGAACACACCCAGGTTCGTTTGGCAAAAATGAAGAAGCGGTTTTAAACGTTTGGGCCGAATACGTTTTAAAATACATTTCCTCAAATTTCTTCAATTCAGCCGCACTTTTATCGGCCAAACCAGTTAGTAGATGAAGACCGCAAAAGAAATGATTTATATTTAGGTGAATATTTCGCTCTGAATCTGATAAATCTGACCAGTTTTCTACTAATTTTGAGCAGATATTGCCTCTGTACTGAGTAAACAAAGTGTTAAAAAGCTTTTCGGTGCTGGCTCTGTCTGACATTGTATTTCTAATTTCGAAAATTACGGATTTACTAATGGGTCCAGCTATATCATCAAGATCTGCCAAAATTTCATTTAAAGTTGTAAGAGTAGTTTGCGCAGATTTATCAGCCATATTTCGAAGACCAATAATAATTGGCGCATGAGTCGAGTCAGCGGTTATTGCGTATGTACCGAATTTGGAACCAAATTTTGTAGTTTCGTCCGTATATAAAGTGGTGTTTTTCGCTGACTTTAGGGTTTCCGAAACATGTTTTAAAGATACACCGACGCGCTCACATGATATTCTTTGAACTGTAGTTTTTGTTGGAGTGTAATTGGATCTGAGTCCCGCGACAGCCAAACATGCGGTTATAACCGCAGCGACGTTCCTATCGGAAACGTTGAGGTTTTTTAGTTGCATGACCAAATTATGGCATTCTGAAGTGTATCTTTGATTTTCGATATCATACAAAATTACTTCTTCCCCACGAGGTTGGGACTTACAACCAGTTTTTTTTTATTTGCCAAAACTTTATTATTATTAGCCTTCGTGCGAATCAATTCTTTTGAGGTCTTCCTTAGTCGATTTGTTAAACGAAATATTGTTTTTTTATACCTATTGATCCTACTTACTAAATTCCTATTTTTCCTATTTAATTTGGTCAAAGTCACATCGGCAGATGTCTGTGTCTCTCTATTAATTAAATGTGGCTCGCTGGTATCTGCCGCTGGTGTCTGGTCTACTATCCCGGGGAAAAAGGGGCTGTCGAGATAATCGTTATATAATTTTAAAGATTTATTAGAAGTTTTTATATGTTTACCCAGCTTTCTAGCTTTTGTCTTCAGTCTGACCAGCCTACTTCGAATAACGTTGTCATCAAACGTCACGCTGTCGTCATGTAAAGCAGTAATTATAGACTGGTGCTCTGTATAGGTCGGAAATTTTTTAATGATACCTAGTACTAGCCTATTTGTAATTCTTGCAAAGGGAAGTTTAGTTATTGTTCCGAGATCATAGTGAACTCCCAAACCAATGCTGGATAGTAATTCATCGTTGGACGCCATGCCTGCTAATTGAATCGATTGACAAAAAATTAAAAAGAGTTCGTCGGTCAATTCCTGAACAAAATAAAAAGATTTGTTTCCCCTTAACCCTAAAAGCCAATAGTCTCGATTAGTAAATCGGGTCTTTCGAGACTACACTTCGATGCGATAAATTCCCGGTAGCAAATTTAAAATACGAAACAATTTGTTGAATTTCCTAACTTGGTATAACACGTGTGGACCAATACAACTACGATTTCACGAACCTTACAAAATTAAAAGGAAAATACCGGTTGTACTCTTATCGTCTCCAAAACGAGTTATTTGGAGATGTGAAATTGCCGAAACTAAACGACAGCACTCTGTAAATTAATAGCGAATTGAAAAATAAAAACGACAATAATTTTTAGAATTTTTAACGTAGTTAGCGATCCAATAATATTGAAAGACAAACGCGTGATGAAAATATTTCTAACATGTCTTTATATACCATTTGATGTTGTGACAATACCACGTGCATGGCCGTATAAGGTGAATATTTGGTCCGTGCACGTGCTCCCATTGTGCCCGTGACTGTGTCGTCATCATTCAGAAATTCGTCTTTGCAGAGTGAACACCTCTCAAGGTAAGACAATATTTCGTAGAGGCTAAATTGGACCGCTCGGGGCACCCTAACATAAGTTGGCAGTTTAGTGGGATCAATTCGACTTTTGTAGTGATTCAAACAAACGTTGGTCCAATATTCAGACAGCCTGATTTGCTAACGAGCGACTCTAGTCCGGGAGACCCATTGCGCTCATGCATGGCACAGCCAAGTTTCGAACAAGTTTAATTCCTTTTATAAGATAGGCCTACAGAGTTGGATAAACTGATATTCTAAATCTTTTGTTTTTATTTTCAAAGATATTTTTAAAAAGTTCAAAATGGATCAAGCCCTTGTATGGATTGTAGATTACACATACAAGGATTTCTTAGGCTAAACAAATTATTAAATGATATATAGTCTATAATTCACTGAGGAACATTGAACCATGGTTCAAAGTACCCCGCTGACAGTGGTTCAATCTGCCCCATCATAGTTTCATGATTAAAATTTAAAAAAAAAAATCAATTTGCCCTCTTATATGGATCAAACCCCGGTTTATCTGGATTGTATAGATTATACATATGTGAACTTATTTTAAGTACAAGAATTTCCTAGGCTAAGAAGTTAACATATATGGAGAATTTTTCTCTTTTAAGCGCTTTTTTAAGAAATTCACTGCCTAAGAAAATAATTGACAGCATGTGGCTTATTGATGGAGAAATGGGTCTAAGAAGTTATCTCACTTCTGTATAGTGTTGGGTTGTATATTATTTTATGATCAGCAGTGGAATACCGCGTTTTATCAGTGAAATAAAAGTGTTATTCCACTGGCGGACAAAGTAGTCCATGTTGTTTTACCTAAAATGATTGTAAAATCATAAAATAAATAGAACATTTCTCATTTTGTCGTGAATAACATATTTTAATTCATCTCTAAGCAAGAAAACATTTATATTTTCACTCATGCTACGCATTCGTGAAAATATAAGTTTTCTTGCTTCTCGATGAAATAAAATATGTTATTCACGATAAAACGACAAATATCCTCTATGTATTATTTATGAAGGATACGCATTCGTGAAAATATAAGTTTTCTTGCTTCTCGATGAAATAAAATATGTTATTCACGATAAAACGACAAATATCCTCTATGTATTATTTATAAAGGATATATCCATGATGGTTCAATGTGCCCCGGTCTCTCCCCTACCTTATAAAAACATGGTAATGGACGTTTTTTTTCTGTTTTTCTTTCGTGTTCACTTATCTAGTGGCAGTCAATTCTTTTTATGAATTGTAAGATATTCTCTCACAGTGTCACACAGCAACTTTAGGTCTTCGAGGGAATTATTAGTGAGCAGATATACGCCCATGTATCTGTTATCACTAGTCACTTCAGTTAGTTATATAGAGGAATAACTCGTGTTTTCCTTTGGCGTTCGTCACTTCCGAATCATGAATCCTCTATTACTCTTCTATGGTAGCGATGATCTCTGTGTTAATGTTATATTTGGAAAGTGTTTAATCAGTTCTATCACATATGGGATAATGATTGGCACCAATATTGTCCTTTAACATTGAGAGGTGGAAGCGGTATATTTGTTTGGGTTTTCAATGTTTCACAAAGTTACGTTATCTTGTTTGTCCAAATTCGGAATTTTTGTACCGAAACGAATTAACACGCATTACCATTCGGGTCTATTGGTTTTTTTTTATGATATGCGACCTGACAAAATGTGATCCAAGATTTAATCTCAGGATCGGCCATCCCCGTGTACATGTACTTAACGTGTGTCGCCCAATTTGTTTTAAATATGTGTGCATTTATATTTCCGGTATACCCATAGACATATACGTTTATTTATATCGGTATTTGTTACAGCTGCGACTCATGAAAAAAAAAACTCTCTTACCACTCTTCTAGTGGCGTGCTAACACCATTGCGGTGATTTAAAAGCTTTTGATCCGATTAACGTTTTTCCACAGATCCAGTTTATCCATAGATGTAACAATATGCAATCTCTTGAAATCCAGTTGATATTGTCGCTCCAGTATCTATAAGTATTGGTGGGTGTCGTACACTAGGCAGGGTATGCTTACTGGTTCGAGAACTACTGACACCAATTCGTATTCAAGCTATTAACATATTATAGCTAACTAACCTTCGCCCTGTTATTGTAATTCTACACTACTTGAATAATACGAAAAATAACATGGTAAGACGCTGGCTCGCTAACATGGAGATCACGCGTTCGATCCTGCATTGGCCGAGAAAGTTCATCGGGATTTTCCGACTTGGACATGGTTTCTCCTTGTCAGTCCTGCAGGGCGGAGGACGAGACAAGGACAGCTGTCTTCGGATGGGACAAAAAACCGAGGTCCCAGTGTATTAATGTATACATTTGCGTGCATGTAAAAGATCCCTTGGCAGTTGGAATTCAATATAAGAGTAGGCCATTGTGCCGCTGTCAGGACAAAATTTCCATTATAGCATACTGTATGGCACATGTCCGCCTTCATTAGCCCAGTCGGAGTAGGATATTAAACCCCATTTCATTTCGTTTTAATTTGAGAAAACAAATAATTAATCAAAATTTTCCTATTATCTCTCAGGGTTCGATGGTCGAATGGTTAGCGCGTGCGGGTTGTTTCATAAGGTTTGTCATTGAGTCAACTGGCGTGGTTTCGATTCCCTGGTGATATGTGACAAAGAGTAGCGTCGCCTATCCAACATCGTGGTTTTTCTCCGGTTCCTCCGGTTTCCTCTAGAAATGGAGTATTTTGTGTCGATTGGACGTTAAACCCCATATCTCCCACACACACGCTTGAAATCATATTTTAGATCTTACATTGGAAATGTAAATAAAAGATAAAACATTTCTACACCACAAATTTTATTATACTCTTTCCTGTCATCGTGCTGTACTATTTCTAGTATAATACTTGTCATCAACGTGTACTGTTTTTTGTATATAAAGTACTTATCATCATGTTGTAATATTTCTAGTATATTATATATAGTAATGGTCATCGTTGTGTAGTATTTATAATATACAGGGGGACCGCACCACACACAACAATAACACAATACTTGTCATCATCTTCACTGTCAAGGGTTTACAGTGTGTTTATAAATGTGGTTGATATTATTCGAATGATTCAGGAGAAGTAGAAAATGTAGATCAAACAATCTGAATCAGCGACAAATCAGGTTGAAATACATCAAGCAGTTAAGGAGAAAATTCCCGTATTTGCCCCCCCCCCCCCAATGATCCGTCTTTATAAAATAATTACCTAATAATTCTTTATAATTTTTTTTCATGTTTTCTGAAACAGATATACGTGAGTATTACAAATTTATATTTTAATTTATCATGCATTAGTTGTTATATTGTGTATAATATACGTCAATCCTGTCTGTTTACCTCACGTCAAAGGCTTCTGGGGGCTTCCGATGGGGCTTCTGTGGGCGCTGATGACGGTCCGCGGCGAACGGTACAGTGCAAGGGTGCTCTCCATAGGCATACGGACTTGATGAATTTTAAGGGGGCAGAATCCTGAAATGCTCGAACAAATTTCGGGTGAGGCCTACATACGTCTAGGGACGTCCCACCACCCTCCGCCTAGAAAAAAGGTAAAATACCACACGCCTCGCAGTGTTCGTCTGATTTGAGCTAATCCCACTTAAAACTGCTGTAATGGAAGTAAATTTCTGTTCCAAATTATGACTGGTCAATAATCCGATTAACAACCAATAGCTAACTGTGTAACCAGGGTCGTAAATGTGGGTGTGTGGGTGTGGTACACCCCAATCCCAGGAAAACAAAATAGTCGGTCGCAAAACCAGTGCAGTCGGTCGCAAAACCAGTGCAGTCGGTCGCAAAATAGGAGCAGTCGGTATCAAAATAAGTGCTCACTGCATACGTCACACTACTCACGCAAAACTTTAGTATAAAATAACCTTGTCAACTTATCACGTTTGAAAAATTGTTGTGTTTCACTCTTATTCTGTTGTAAGTATTATTCTGTTTCTCCCCGGGAGAAAAATAATCAATCTCAAAATAATTGCAGTCACTGCCGTCGATCTCAAAATTAGGCATTGGCGACTTCATGAATTAGGCCCAATGAGGTAAACAAACAATGCCAGAATAGATCCCAAATACTATGTATTTGCGTGAATCCGTGAGCCTAAATTACACACGTCTATGTCACACCAAACTATAGTATAAAATAACCATCAATTCTGATTATTATTAAATTGTTGCAAGCTAAAATTATGTATAAATAGGCTGATTAGATGGATATTTATCATTAAGTATGTATTTGCGTGAATCCGTAAGCCTAAATTACACACGTCTACGTCACACCAAACTAAAGTATAAAATAACCATGTCTGCTTGTCATGTTTGAAAAAAGGTTTGTCACTCTTATTCTACTGTGAGTATGTTGTTCTATGGCAAAAAAATAGTCGGCCCTAAAAAAAGTACTCACTGCAGTCGGTCTCAGACTAAATGATTTATTGGGATAAACAAACAATTTATTGGGATAAACAAACAATCACAAAACGGGCGAAATTGACAAATAAGCCTCAAAATTTTGTCCCGTTTCTTATTCCCCCGACCTTATGCACCTTCTTCTTCAAGTGTTTCTGAATTGTCCCATGATACAAAAGAGTAACTGTATGTTTATTTTACGGTGGATACTAACAGGGAAACAATCTATTTAAAAATAAACACCTGATTAAAATAATGCCTGTTATGGTATTTGACTGATCAGTGAGGGCATCTCGACCATTGATGTCAAATTAAGCTTCATAACGTAATTTACATGACAGCTAGGGTGGCTCAGTGTGTTAGGCGCTGGCTTGCTAATCCGGATGTTCTGTCTCCAATCCCTGCATTGGCCGAGAAAGTTTATCAGGTTTTTTAGGTGTGGTTCACATTCGACAAAAACATGACACCCCTTGTAAACATTGGTATGTACATAATATAAGAATCCTTGACTGTTGGAATCAAAATAAGAGTATGCCGTAGTACCGCTGTCCAGGCAGATTTCCCCCATTGGCCGTCTTCATTATCTCAGTCGGTGAAGAGCAGGACATTACATCCCATTTTATTTCTTCATTTCATATTTTATGTGACCAAAAACATCTTAGGGCAGTTTGCAGGGGCGGATTGGGGCAGGGAACCGGCCCGGGCTCCCGTGTCGGAGCAGCCCCTTTTAATGACGGATGAGCTCGGAGGGGGAGGGGGGCTCCCCCTGGACATTTTTGAAAAATGAACCCCAATTATGCGATTTGGTGCAATATCTGATTATAATCTCTGTCAAATAATATATTTCATAAATCGATTAACTTAGGCCAAAACCCCGACCTGCAAGTAATTTACGCTCATCAACCTGTGAAATTATCATATCGTCATATTATTAGTTAACGTGTAATCATTGGATCGTCAAGAGTCAAGAGAATTTAATTCGTTGAAAAATGGGACTAGTTGATAAAATTTTGACCATTGGATTAACCAGTCAGAAATATTGAATCAGCAGGAATATTTTCATTTGAAAATGTCCCATTTTTGTTGCCGGGAGCGCTAGTTGATTCCTCCTGTGATGGAAGGCTACGAAACACATTGGTACAGAGTGACGAAAATGAAAATCATAAAAGCTGATTTTTAATTTTAGATTCTGGCGTATCCCCACAAACAGGGTGCAGGTGACTTAATAATTAATCGGGTGAATCCGATGAAATTTTCGGTTGAATTTCGTATCCCCAATGCAGGATTCCGAATTCTGACCCACACCCAGCACACCCGGTCCAGAAAGTCTATTATACCAGCCCATTAAAGCCACCGGTCACATACAATATGATCATCATGGCTCCATGGTCGGTCCAATAATCCCCTCTCCCATATAATGTTCAGCAAAAAAAGGTTGTTTTTTTTGAACGAATTGGACAAAATTATCGTCTTTCGAGTGATCGTCCGACCGGCCCTTCGGGCCGACTTTGAACTCAAAATTAGCAATGACAATTGCAGTATTTTGAAAATTGCTTTTGTGGTATGAAATATGCATTTTAATTGATATTTAGAAAATAATAAAAGATTGCCGCAATACTTTTATCTGCACTATAACAACGATCTTCCGAGGCAGACATTCAAATGTCCCATTTTGAACCTTAAAATCAGGCATATCATACACTTCAATTTTTTTTATTTTATCTAAAATATTTTATGTATGGTTCTGCTATTGTCTTTTATATCCCTCAAACAACCTCCCTGTACAGTGGAATGTGGTTTGTTAAAAAAAAGGATAAATAGCGAAAATTATATATGCAAAAACAAAATGCGGACCAAATTATGGCACCTTAGCAAATAAATACTCATAACTACATGCACATACAAATAAATATCATTGAATACAGCCATTGAAAAACCTATGGCTGTATTCAGTGGCTCGAAAACGTACTACTTTTGTCCAGAATGACGTCACTTTCAGAATTACGTCAAACGGTCGTGACGTCACCGCTATCGCTCCTGGAATACTTGCGCAGGGACTCTCTTGAACTATTGAATAACCCGAGCGGTATTCAATGGTCATTGAGTTCTGTGTATATATACGCATACATTTATATTATATATAACAACGGCTTATTGGATGTTTAATATAGTGGTTACTGTATCTTGCTTAATGAAATATATTTACATAATGTAGCTTATACATATTCTTGTTGTTTACTCGGTAATAAGATCGTTAAATCGATAACTTTCAATGCAAAAATACATTAAAAACTTGTTAGCTACGTGAACTTCTCAAATGGGTGGTCTTAATTCTGTTATAAATTGATAAAAAAAACAATATGTCTATTACGGGGCCCGGTAAGGGACGCAAAGAATAAAAATATAATAATAATACCTGGTGCGCGCCTGATAATAACTAGCGTGCGCCTGATAATAAGTGGCACGCGACTGATAATAACTGTGGCGTGCACCTGATAATAAATGGCTTGCGTCGGATAATAACTGGCGCGCGCCGGATAATAACTGGCTCGCGTCGGATAATAACTGGCTCGTGCCGGATAATAACAAGCGCGCCGGATAATAACAATCGTGTCGGATAATAACTAGCACTAATATTAATACATTTCCCATATGAAATGGAATGAAATGGAGTTTATAGCCCTACTGTTCTGCTCCGACTGGCCTAATGAAGACCGACATTCGTCAAATAGTGTCAATGTGTACACCGGACCTCGGTATTTCGTCCCATCCCAACGACTGTACGTTGACCGTAGGCTCACTATCCAGGAGGCCCCTTGTTCCATCCCTCCGTTAGCCAAAAAAGTTCATCGGGATTTTTAAGCGCGGTTCCTCCTGCACCATTGATTGGCAAGGGGGATCCACGCCGGAAAATCAGGATGAACGTTCTCGGCCAACGCAGGGATAGAACACGGGACCTTCTAGATAGCGAGCCAACGTCTTATTAACTAAACCATGTGGCCCCCTTTCCAATAAGAAGGGTTGGGTAGCCAAATAAGGTCTGACATTGAATCAGGTGACGTGGTTTTGATTCTGCCTTGAACGTGGCAAAACGAGGGTCAACCGTTTTCTTTCGTGTGTTCTGGTTTCACCCCACTGCTAATCACCCGTACGTAGAGTATTTTATAATGCATCAAATGATTAATTGATAAAAATGAATATAATCCTGTCTGATATCAATCTATAATTTTTTTTATGATTAACATTTAACGTTGTCATGGTTTACATTCAATAATCTGAAAGGGAATTAGTACACAATGAACAAGTGAGATACAGAAATGGGGTTTAACGTCCACTTGACACAAACTAGGTCATTTCGGGACTAACATATATTGTTTAATTTTATTTCAATAATTCGCTTGCGCGTAGGGGTCTTTAGCAGTGGCAGCAAACCGGGGGACCAAAGAAAACCCACGAGGTTGAATGAACAAAATAACCCATAGAAAAGCAAAAAATTATAACGATCGCGTGCATGGTCACCCGTAAGCGAATCTACATAAGTAAGCCGATTTTTGTATCTGGTAAAGTGAACAACACATACTTTTGGTTAATGTAAAATGTATATTTTAAACAATGCACAGTGTATTAGGTGCCTTTCTATAGTGCATAATATTTCTGGTCGCATGGGTTGGGCTTGTGGAATAGGTAAGTAACTTATAAGAACATAGTTTGGCATGAGTTTATCAAGAAGAGCACCTAAATGTATTCTTACGACTGATAAATCATCTTTATATATAGATTATTTTAAGCAAATTACATATTACAGTACATGAATTACGTTTTAAATTAGGAAAATATAAAGGTCTGTGAGAAAGAAATAAAAATTATACAACTTGAAAATATAAATTGAAAAAATAGGCCTATATATAACACATAAGTACTAATCAATTGCAATGTACTTTATTTCACATTTGCTGAAGTAAATATGTGTCACTGGAAAGTTACAAATAAAGTTTGCCAGGAAAATGTGTATCCATTATGTGTTACACTATAGACCCTATATAATGTAGAGGTTACCTTAGTTTGTAAAATATCTTCTGGTTTATGTATTGAAATTGTTCGCTACTAGTGACAACAAGAACCAGGCTAACAAGAATATGTCTGGTAGTTAAAATCGGGCAATGACATCATTGTCTGATAATCAAAAAAAAAGGTAATCCCATGAGGTAAAAACGTGGATAGTCGCTCTCCTGTGTGCCCATATAAGTACACTGTCTTAAAATCCAGGGTAGCGTCTGTGCAACTGACCAATCCGATAAAGGAAGCACCTGATCAATTTCCCTGGGCTCAATTCTGACTCATGCACGTAACCTCTTTATAAGACCATTCACAGTTTAAGTTTCTTTAGATATCATGATAAAACGGTAGGAAATAGATATTATAGAGATTCCGAAAGGGGAGCGTGGTAGGTTCCTGGCCTTAGAGTCGTGGGTGAATACATCATCCTAGCGCAAACGTTATGTAGAACTATTTAGAAGTATGTGGAGTTTGCCACGTTTAAGCCTATAGGTCTGAATTAGAAAGGATATTTTAATAACTGCTCAAGTTACTAGATTGTAGTTTTCTGTATGTAACATTTGTAGTTTGCTGTTTTCCATATATAAACATAGTAACAACATAAACGGTGTTTTAGACTTAATTCATCATTGGATATAGTTTTATAACAACGTAAAGTCTTAAGAAATCCCTAGACGATCATTGTCACATCTGTGTCCCCCTAGTGTCACAGGCCTCTTTTTGGTCCCGCGACACAGGATAGATCTTAGTCTCGGTCCCCCAGACCCCCCTAGTCTTCAACGCACGGAGGGTCTGGGTCGGTTCTCAATTATTGACGAAAATTACTGGATAATCTACCACATAAAAAACCAAACTCCCGGTTACGCATGGGCAATGGAACCCTTTGGCTAGAGTCTCGGTAAGTGATAGATATTATGAAGCCGTGCCGATTTTGATAGATTCTATAAGGCGAGGATAAAATATATCCCACAATTCACTTGGCACATCTATTATTAGAAACAAAATAGAGACGATACAACAGCATGAATCGTGATTAAGGAGATTGTGAGAAGCCATACGTTTGATTCATGACGAGAGAAAATTACCATTTCAATTAAAAACTTTAAAACAAAATTTTAGAGAGTGTCATTGTTGACAAGCGAGATGTTTTGATAGATTCAGCACGTGGTAACTTAAACGACTGGATAATCCAGACAGTGACCGACTTTCTGTCAAATTTTGAGGACCCATCCAGACTAATATTCGTAGAATATTTGTTTGGATGATAGAGACTAAACAGGAAGTGTTTATCTCCTAATTACATACTAGATGAATTACTTTTTAAATTAGAAAATATAAAAAAGTCTGTGAGAATGAAATAGAAATTACATAACTTGAAAATATAAATTGACAAAAATAGGCCTATTTTATAACACATGAGTAATAATTAATTGGAATGTACTTTGACATTTGCTGGAATAAATATGTATCGCTAGAAAGTTATAAATAAAGTTTCCCAGGAAAATGTGTATTCATAATGGGCCCATGATTTGACTTTTGAAATATTTAATGTCAATACCTGAATTACTATAAAAACTGTTGATGTGTTATTTATGTAATGGTATTTAGATTTTAAAGGTATTTCACTGGGCGTAGCCAGGCAAAAAAAATATTAGAATGGTGTACATCGTCAAGTATAGTCTGTGATTATACTTTTATTATAACATCGGATTGACAGTCAAATTCATGATATATTCAAACTAAGTACAGCTGATGTGGACACTTACAATTATGTGTATTAAATCATCTTACAAATTCTATTGTGCATAGAATTTCAACTGCCAAAAAGACATATTTCGTGCACTGATAATGTATATACGACATGCAAAAACCAATATGTGTAAAACATCGACAGTTCGACATGTTTGTTTTTGTTTTTTGTTCCTGCCACGACCTGGGAACCAGGGTGACTCAGTGAGTAAGACGTTGGCTCGCTAACTTCGAGGTCCCGTGTCCGATCCCTGCATTGACCAAGAAAGTTCATCCGGATTTTTTGTTGTTCCAAGCCTTTGTCATTGATGCAGGACCGAGGGCCTGGCAAGGGAAAACCTACAGTTGGGCGAATTGAACGTGCACTTAAAGGATCCGTTGGCAGTTCTGAGAATAAGTCGTATCGCCGCTGTCTTGGCACAATATCTCTCGTAGGTAGCACACTGAATGGCGCATGCGCGTCTTCATTAGCCCAGTCGGAACTGAATAGTAGTTCAGATGGGTCGTGCACGTAAAGGATCCCTTGGTAGTTGGATTCTATATAAGACTAGACCGTAGCATTGTTGTCCGTGCACCATATGGCGTATGTCCGTCTTCATTTTCCAAGTCGGAGTAGAATAGTAGGACGTTAAACACCAGTTCATTTCTGTTACGACCTAACCATGGGGTAAACTAAGTTGACTTATTTAGTTCCTGGGACCACCCCTCATGGTTTTTATTTTTTGTCAAGTCGTATCTTATATTTAAAATACGAATATTGTTCATATTGCTATAAAATAAAGCTTTTCTTTCAATAGGCAGATTGTTTTCACTCTAGTAGATTCGATGGAAATTCACCGTGCAATAATTACTAGACAGTTTTCATGTTATTGAACACTTTTGCTAATTTACGACAGTTTTAGTAGAACTCATATAGAGAAGTAGGTTGGCTTATCTGTGCAATAACAACGAACATTGACATTAGTATTAGCATGTGGAGCCCCACCACCATTTCACCTCCGAAATAGAACTGGTCTTTACGTGCGAGAGTACCTAAAATCGCTCGGTCTATTAAAGAGACAATTTGTACTTTTGCTCACTGCTACTTACATTTCCTTCATTAAAGGAGATAAACGTCTAGCATAATCTTATCCATAATATTTAAAATTAAAACATGAAATAGAATTCAATATTAACACATTTCAATCCAAATCGATGTTCTTATATTACCGTAAAAAAATATGGGATTCTAATAGTCAATATTCAAGAGACAATGAACATTTTATAATCAGTACACGAGTCGTGTAGTATATGGTGGTAATGAAACAAAATATATCATAAAAAACAATGCGGAAGTAATAAGTAATGGAAGATACACAAACGACAAAATGATAATAAAAAGGCGCGTAGAATGGACCCTAACCCTAAATCGACCATGTTTAATTTGTTGGACTGTTCACGTATTTCACCGAACATAATTGAATCGAAATTTAAATAATATTATTAACAATTGAATATACATGTAAATGGCTATATACATTCATATCATAATATGTGCTTTTAGACCCAGTTCGATCTACATGTATTTAAAGGTCTCAATGAATAGTCATACGCTTGTTAAATTCAGCTCATCGGACATCAATTAGGAGATAAACACTTCCTGTTTCACATTTAGAGGGGTGTTATTGTCCAATAGACATGTCCTGAGATCATTAGGACCCAAGACGCGTTTATCGACATTGTAGACAAATCAGAACGCTAGGTTTACCTTTAAGCATGTTACAATATATCAACGATACATGCAATTACGACTTCTTTGGAAAAATTAAACAAAAAAGCAGTTTTATTCCAGTTACTACAATCAGGTTATATTTTGACTTAAACTGAGTTCACAATTGGTGAAATTCGCATGGCCACATGGATTAAGTTATTATATCGCTCAAACGGGCTGATTTTGATGTCTGGAATTAAACATGCTTGTTATTTGATTTCAAGATTTTCCGCTTCACAAGGGTGATTTAGGATAAGAGAAACAATTTTGTCCACCTCATCTGACTTTATTTTATAGACCATACATGCCTCTCTGGATCGATATCCAGGACTGTCTATAATATTCTATTCATCAATACCTGCCTGATACAAGGCTGTTGCCGAAAGATTAGTGTTATATAGTTCCCCTCTCTCTCATAAGTTGCCCAAATTCGTTGACATCCAGGGTTCAATAGTTTTCTATAAATGTGTCCGGTTCAAATGGCCTTCACGTAGGTTTTAAAAACTGTATCACCTGAAAAAAACGGGTAAAGGTCAGTCAATATTGTTACAAAGCAAAATATTTTGAGTTTGTATCGTTTTAAGTGCGACATGCAAGTAAGATTTAAATTTGTCTGATTCATAACAAATTCCAAAATTTTAATGCAACATCACTCTTGACATTTAAGAGTGATGTTGGAGCTTGAAAGGATTACATCTTTAACGACTAGTACATAAACATATTTAACGACTAGACTATGAATGTGTCTAACGAACATTTGATGTCATTTATTTAGATTTACACCAGCGAGTCGTAGTTCTCGCTTTCAGTGGAACCAGCCTTTTCTATGTATCTCTGAAATGCTATGGTCGTAAAACGCACACTAGAAAAGTACAAACGAGAAATACAAACGGGTACATAAACATAATTAAATATTTAAAACTAAATATAAATTGTAGCTCAAAATGTTAATTTCTTGGATTTTGATTGGTCGAAAAGTGGCTTCGAAAGAGTATAAATTTCCTGGGGCGATATCAAGAAAATTTCAATTCAATGCTGGTATCAAAATATTTGCTATGATGACTTATCAGACTGGTCAAATTACAATACTGTATTTCAAAACTTCATACTGGCTCGTTATAACTGATGTGACGTATTCTAAAAATACGAATGCTCTGACTGGGGAGAAAAAGATTCACTTTTGGCTTAGTAAAAGTTATACGGTCGAAATGACAAGTCTTTATATCACCAGTACTCTATACGTTGTTGTACTGGAAATAGGGCCCAACACTTTTAGTGTCTCTGTGTTTCCCTAAGCTCTCGCTTGGTTCAATAAATCCTCTCAATAATCACCTATGTAATGAAACTAATGCAATAAATGCAATGTAAAATGTACATACATATGCTACTGTTATTTATTGTGATATTTTGTATTTGATGGATGGATGGATGCCTGTGTGATACCTTGGCCTATGAACTCACAAAACCTTAATCCGGCCCTGACTGTAAGATTTTATAAAGATCACCTGATTATCAGTGATGTAATCGATGCTAAAATACTAGAGACTTTTGGCAAGTGACATTTTCCCTATCCGTATCACGTATCCGTATCATATACGTCACACGTTGCGTCAGAGTAGTTTTAGAGTTTTGGCAGATTCTTGCACCGCGTACGTATGCGTCACTGAGCTGAGCTTAGTTCTGTACAGCATGATGGCGGTTATCTACCGGGTAGATCACTATCAGTACTAGTCAAGTGCCTTGCCTACTATTTCTCGGAGTGCGTGAAGTCACTCGACAGTCGCTGAGCTATTAAAAAAATGAATGTCGCATCTTATTAAAAAAATCTTTGACTCGACAGGAATTTGCAGTTTCACGAATTCATCATTTACAACCCTTTACCATAGAATCAGATCATTTACAGATTTGCAAGGTCCCATATCTACCTAAATCTAGCGCGTAGATCAACCAGCGTGCAGACAGACAGACAGGAAACTTATGAAAATTCCGAGAAAAACCCATCAAAAATAATGATTAAATTACAGTCTTTATTATGATTAAATTCACATCAAATTACACCTACGTGTTCTAAGATACACATAGATTGTAAAAAACGCTATGATACAACATTTTAGCGTCTAAAAAGACTACAATGTTATACGGAACTTCTCCGTATGAAACCTGTTCGGTACGGGCTGCCGTATCCGTGTACCGTATCACGTATGAGAAATACACACACATTGATGACGTCACACACAAAATCCATACGGACACGTGATACGCACGAAGAATTTACGCTTGCCAAAAGTCTCTATTCACTTCTTATCCAGTTACCAAAGAGACAACACGTTGATAATACAAGTGTTTGGTGGTTTTTCATAGTAAGTTACGAAATATTACATTTGGTTCGAAAACGTCAAAAAATAACCGGTATAAATGCTTCTTACACTTTATTTAATTTTCTCTGGTATAATAAAAGCGTTATGAAATATAAGATATACAAAGGCTCTCACAAACTATACATAAAAACGAATTTACATCGGAGACAACTCTTTAAGGCATATCACGCTAGTTTTATAGTATTAAATGGAGTTACCTCCCCCAGACCAGGTCTGTGTTACAGCATATTGCTTAATCATATTTATTTCTAAACCTGATAGGCCTTAATAAGAAATATATCCATTACGTAATACTCATAATGTTACATGTATCATTATATTGTACTCCTTTAATGATATCGTAAGCGTACATTTATGTTTTATATAATATATACAGGCGCGGATCCAGGATTTTTTGCAGGGGGGGGGTCTAGGTTTGATAATTTCTTAACTAATTGCGCTCAACCAATTAACGGGAAAAATTTGGTAAATTAGATTCAATTTGGTGCATTCTGACGTATTTCCGGAAGGTTATTTCCAAAATTACAGGTCTACAAATTGCCAATAAAATCGCATAGATTTAAGTTTCAAATTTTCAAGTCTGAGCAGGGGGGATTCGGGGGGTCCGGACCGCCTGGACCCCCCCCCCCCCTCTGGATCCGCGCCTGATATAAGCACGGTTAATTGAAAATTAAACATACAGCTGTATCTTGCTTAGTAAAAAATATTTACATAATACAGCTTATACATATTCCTGTTGTTTACTCGGTAATAAGATCGTTAATTCGATAACTTTCAATGCAAAAATACATTTAAAACTTGTTAGCTACGTGAACTACTCAAATGGGTGTTCTATGAATATACGTTTGTGTCATCATTCTGTAATGCATCATGTTTGGGATGGACCAGGATTAACAACAGTTAATATTAGTTTGTATCATCATTCTGGGATGGTGAATGGCAGCAAAAGGTGGAGCAGACATATCACATAGGAATAACAATGAACGGCAATGCACCATTTTATTTCTTTCATGATAACGTTGGCAAAAATCTACGGTGAGAACAGAGATGACAGGAACCAACGGTGATAACGTTGACAACAATGGTGATTGACTGAACACTCAAAGATAGCTTTCATAAGCTCAGTTCATACAAATTACTACCTAACTGTCTTATGCATCCTTTAATCATAAAATGTACATCTTTCGAAATATTAATAGTTTGCATCTTACAGGTGGTCTAGAATTTTTCTTCTGATTCTATATAAATTAATAAAACCTGTCTATCGCTTTTGACGAAAGAACCATAATGGCCGCTACTGATACGCAAATAGTGTAAAAGTATGAAATACCAAGGTTGTGAGCACTCTAAATGTCAAATTTTTATCCGTCTTTGATGGAACTTACAATATATGTTCATATCCACGCGATTTCGTTTCCTTTGGATAATTCTTACTCCCTGGATGATGACCCCTGTATAAAACATCGCTTCTTCCTTAACTTGTTCTCTGTCCATCTCTTGCAAAATGTGGATTATGTTGCATGGCAACCTCTTGATTTTGTAAGAAACAATCACCATTCTTAATCCCGTCCCAATAATGGAACACTGCCCACTATTGGTAGAATATTTAATTATATACCCACACTTTAGTGTGGCATTTTATGTCGTCACCCTGTCCGTCCATCAACAATTGTCTAGTGAAAGCGATCGAGTCTTAGTCCGGTGGCTGAAGGGGGGGGGGGGTCGCCACCTGAGCTGTGAATTTTTTGGACCAAGTTTTTCTAGACCAGTTTTTTTGTGTAGATTCCGAATCTGGGCAGGAGATCAGGCGTTTGAGGGGGCTTTTTCGAGATATGGGGGGTCAAATGTCTACAATGAGCGCATGTGTGTGGTTGGGGTGGGGCGGAATGACATGTTGACATATTCTATTAACAAAACATAACTGTCCATCTTTAAATAAGTGTTCATGTTGCTCTTGACAACTGTTTTGGTTTATGGGGGGAGGTGGGATTGGGGGAACAGGTGTAGGTGTGCATATGATGATCATTTTATATATTAATAAAACATAAATTACTAGGACTGCCCATCTCTAAATAAGTGTTTATGACGCCCCTGGACAACGATTTGATTTATGGGGTGGGGATAGCAGGTGTGGGTGTGTCGAGGGGTGGGGTGGGGATAAAATTGACGGCAAATGAGTTCACGTTGATTTAAATGATGATTGTCTAAGAGCTGGATGAAACATCTCTAAATATGTGAATAAGGTTCCCATTTTGTTGGGGTGGACGCTGGGGTGGTTCCCCGTGAGTGTGAGTGTGTGTGTGGGGGGGGGGGGGGCTGACATCATGTATTTTTGTGGACAGAAGTCATTTCGTTCTTAATTGAGCTAAAAGTAGTATTTCGTTAGCGTTTTCGTTCAAAATATTAAGTTATAATGGTCCTTTTCAAGAGATCTGGGAATGTATCTCAAAAACACAGTAACTCAGAGATATGTTTAGTTATTAGTTTATTCATATCAAAAGTTCATATGATTGAGACAAATATTTTCTTGGTTGCTGCCCAACAGCTCGCATATCCTATGGATATTATTCCAAAACCAATTCACATTGTAAATCTCCATTCAAGCCCTGCAGTGTATACGGCAAGATGGTACTAAAGAAAGGTCTATTATTTTTTCATGCAGAAAATTTTTTTTCTAGCGTTATCTACTGATGTAAGTCGCTTTTTGCGATATTTTCTACCTTTGTCCGTCCCTAAGCGATAACACATACTTATGATGAACAATTACTGTATTTTGCCCGTCTCATTATGGAAGACCAAACAGCTCTTTATTCAGCGTTCTTAGCTCTAAATTCATAGTCCTTAATTCTTACTTCTTCATTTGTTGTCGTATTTCGACATTTGTAAACTAAAATTAACATTTGCATCTTAAAATCAATATTTGTTTCACAAATCAGACATTTGTCATATCAGATTTGTAAAATGTATTTTAATATAAGATATTTATTTTTTAAAGAAAATAAAAAAATTAGTCTATATTTACATTTCATCAGAAAAATACAACAAAAACAAATATCGAAAAACAAATTTCAAAATTTGTCATATCAGATTTGTAAAATGTATTTTAATATAAGATATTTATTGTTTTAAGAAAATAAAAAAATTAGTCTATATTTACATGTCATCAGAAAAATACAACAAAAACAAACATCGAACAACAAATTTCAAAATACAAATCCCCAAATACAAATCTTGTAAAACATTTCTCTGAAAACATTTCTCCAAAAACATATCTTCAAAAACATTTCTCAAAATTCATTGAACCGGAAGTGTTGGAAATCAACCTGGCATACAATAAGTCACCATACAATAATGGGAATCGAGTATAAGCACATGTACAATAAGAATAATCGCTCGGTGACCGCGACGCTAGTGTAACAATCCCTTGACAGTTGGAATTCGATATAAGAGTAGGCCGTAGCACACTGTATGGCGTATGTCCGTCTTCATTAGCCCAGTTTAGGAGCAGAACAGTAGGATGTTAAACCCCATTTCATTTTATTTCTCTGGTGAAACCACGTGCGAGGAACAGCTAATCGGACAGGGCCTTCGATAACGAAATAAATTGAAAGTAGTCTATTTTCAGAAATTAGGCTTTGTCTGATAGCGACATATTTCTTTGTTCAAAGAGGTGGAGAAAGGGAGTATAACCTATACCCGTCTTCATCGGCCCAGTTCGGATCAGAAAAGTAGGACGTTAAACTCCGTTTCCCTTCATTTCATTTATTCAGTGAGGGGAGGTGGCGGGGATTTGAATCTTAAAAAACGATATCAATAAGAAAATCTCGATATTTGTTCATATACTACTGGAAAATATGTTTTTTCTTGCTACAAAATGTATATTTATATTTACATAACTGGCAAAAAGAAAAAAAATTGACTGACACTAACAAATGAGGGGTGGGGAGCGTATTTAACGTCAAAATACCGGCATAACTCGAAATACAAGATATCGGGTTGCACACCATTAAGAAGGTCCAAATACATATTAAAAATTGTAAAATATTTTCTGACATGTACATATTTTCTGACATATACATGATTTCGAAGAGATAAAGCCCTCTTTCAATGATCAAACGGCATATGTCTACTTTCAATTTATTTTATTTAATGCTAGATCATATTAACCAATATATTTATATATAGAAACATAAAACGCACGTGATTCCATTAAAGTCACGGTCATTGTACGATTTTACTTGTTGTATGCTTGCTCGATTAATTCTTATTTATTGTTTGGTGACTTATTGTCTGCTAGGTTGATTTCTAATGTCCCGGTTCGATGTATTAAAATACATTTTACAGATCTGATATGACAAATGTCTGATTTGTGAAACAAATATTGATTTAAGATACAAATGTTAATTTTAGTGTACAAATGTCGAAATACGACCACAAATGAAGAAGTAAGAATTAAGGACTATGAATTTAGAACTAAGAACTAAGAACACTGGTCTTACATACTAATTATCGATCAAAATTTGAATATTTGGATCATCGTTTGAGAAGAGAATGATTGGGATGTCTGTTTCGCCCGAGCAAGAATGCAAAATACAATAGTTTTTAGCACCTCCATTAATTTGAAATGCGAAGAGGAGTAGATAAGATATGTTGGTGTCCTAGTGGTTGGTGGTCGGTTCTAGGATATTCTCGACACTTTCAATACTAATTAGGGTTTCACACTGCGTAGCTTGTGTGAAACACTATTGTTTTTGTTAAAATTCTTCTTATTATTATTCTTATTATTATTATTTTTTTTTTTCCAATTTGCTTATATCTCAGGAACTACTTGTCGGATCGATGCAATGTCTTGAGTTTTACTGCGAAAGTGGGTGTGACTTAGAGATTAAAGCTATTTCCGGCGTTCTGCGACAATGCGAAATGTCCGAAATCACCGAAGTTGTCGTTTTTTGAAATATTGCCGTAATATTAACAACAATTGTTGGATTTTATCGTTTGATAGTTTTTGACATAGCCAGAGACATGGCACATAGCTACGGGTCTTTAGAGTTTTAAATTTCGCCGAATCTTCGGAAAAGTAAGGCGCCAAATTTTGAAAATTTAAATTTTGACAAAAAAATTTTTTATTAATGAATATTTTTTAATGACCTTTTACCAAGGGTTAAAGGGTCGTCTGATTTGGGCAAAAATGTGAACATTTTTTTTCTGGATAATTTTCCTTGGTCGCTATTGGCTAATTCAGTTTATCGGTTCTATATAAATTATTTATTGTCCGATTTGTATAAAACAAAGTTTATATGCTCCATGGTCCAAAATGTCATTTTTTTTGTTACCGGCAAAGTTTCCTATCGGCACCGTAAGTGACGTAAATTTAGCAAAAACTACAATTTTAACAGTTCGGTACCACTTTTTGAAAGCAAAAATTATTTTTTTCAAATCTAATATGACCGAAAAGATGTGCCATATAAATGCGCACAAAACATCGCGCTCAGTTTTTTTAATTTCGATTTCGTTTTCGGGCAATTTGGATTAAAGGGTGAAAAAAGGTGTCAAAATAAGCTATTTACAACCCATCCAGCGTCTTCATATTAAAAAATATATCTCCGTAGCATTCATAATCTCGTAGCAATAAACCATACTAAGAGAATGTATGTGAAAATTAATTTGTAATATGCGCAGTTGCCGAGAAAAAGTCAATTTTGCATGAGTCACTTTTCACGTTATTTTGGCTGTATAAGAATCAATTATTATGTGATTTTCAATTTTCTTTCACCATTGGATGCCTAATGCCATAGTGGACAAGGTCAAACCATTCTACCTCATACGCTGCCACCGGAAATGACGTCATTTGGTCAAAACTTAATTTTTAGCATTAAAAAACAATATTTTATTCAAATGGGTCGTACCTGTTATTTTTTTCAAATTATGATATTAGATTCTATTCATCAAATAGAATGAACCCATGCGATCATACAGATATCACAAAACGGTTTCTAACTTGTACGGTTGCAGAGAAATGGGCGATTTTCCACAAGTCACTTTTCGAGGATTTTGGTCTATAAAAGTGTCAGTTGTTATTCGATTTTCATAAAATTTTCACCATATGATATATTACGTCATTTATAATTTCATAGAATTAATTTAACATTTTCAGTATCACCGGAAGTAATTATATTTTGGCAAAAACTGTATTTTTAGCCTTCAAAACAGATATTTTTTTCAAATGAGTCTGATTTGTAATATATTTAAAATTATGATATTTAGTTCGCATCAACTAATAAAATGAACCCATGCGATCATTCAGATACCACAAAATGGTTTCTCACTTGTATGTTTGCAGAGAAATAGACGATTTCTTACAAGTCAATTTTCAAGGTTTGGGGTCTATAAAAGTGTCAATTCTTATTCGATTTACATAAAATTTTCACCATGTGATTATTATTTCTGATTTTAAGAAACTAATTTAATATTTTCATTGTCGTTGGAAGTACTGTGATATGGTCAGGATCACTTACATGTAACACATGTATAACATGGATTGGTTCCTGTGGTAATTAGCACATATCGGATTGTAACTTCCTGAATTAAATATGATTGTATGAAAAATCGCTTTTTGTTTAGTTTGTTCACTATCCACCGCTTGCAAATTGTGTTTCTTAATTTGTTGGAAAGATTTATAAAAAAAAATCAGAACCATTTGTGGGCTATGATCTAGTATCTTAATGTTATTTAACACACATCGGCGTCAGTGATTATGTACATGACGTGTATCCCTTAGTGCGTTTTTTACATTTGGCCAAAATGGGAGAAAGAATGAAAGAAGGGATATTATATTTGTTTCATGTATTAATCAATGCAGACTTTTGGAGGGTCAGATTAACGTGTTTGTCTTTATTCAAATGGTGAGCGTAGTTTGTTGATGCCGAGTCCACAATGTTATGGACACGGTGCGCTTTGGTCTTGTGCATCGATCTCCCAAGCAGAGTTGTCTTCGCTTGCAGTTCACACCTTGTCTCAATTGTCATTTTTTTTTGTTACCAAATAGTTTTATCTGTCGGCACCGGAAATGGCATAAGTTTACCAAAAACTAACAAAATCTACAATTTTGACAGTTAGGTACCATTTTGCAAGAGAAAATATTATTTTTTAAAAAACTTGATATAACAAAAAGAGTGCGCCCTTTCGACTTCATTTTCGAGCAACTTCGATTAAGAATTGAAAAAAGGTGTAAAATTGACCTTTTACAACCCATTCAGGCTTTTCAGATTTTAAAATATTTCTACGTAACTTTTATAAACTTGTAGCTTTGATCCATACGCAGAAAATGTATGTTAAAATTAGTTTCTAATATAAGCAGTTGCCGAGAAATGGGCAGTTTTGCATAAGTCACTGTTTTCGTAATTTTGCCTGTAAAATAGTCAAGTATTAATGGATATTCGCAAAAGTGACATCATTTGATTCAAAAAGCAAGTGTGCGTCATATCATGTTGATTACTATTTAAAATTAACACCGGAATTGACGTCATTTAGTCAAAAACTCCATTTTTAACTTTTAAAATCGATATTTTTTTAAACCAAGAATTATGTCATATGTAATAATAAAATTAACTTTTGGTTTAAATTCACATATTAACAAAACTCATATGATCATACAGATATCATAAAATTGTTTCTAACTTGTTCGGTTGCCGAGATATAGGCGGTTTTCTACAAGTCACTTTTAAAGGTTTTTGGCCCGTAAATGTGTTAATTATTATTCGATTTTCATAAAAGTTTCATCATTTGATGCCTAATGTCAAAGACGATAGTATAAATTTAATTTAACATTTTAGTTACACCGGAAGTAATGTCATTTTGGCAAAAAATGTATTATTAGCCTTCAAAACAGATATTTTATTCAAATGAGTTTGTTTTGAAATCTTTTTCAAATTATGATATTTGATGCCAATCAACAAATAGAATGAACCCTTACGATCATACAGATACCACAAAATGGTTTCTAACTTGTACGGTTGCAGAGAAATAGCCGATTTTCTACAAGTCACTTTTCAAGTTTTTTGGTCATTAAAAGTGGCAATTATTTTTACATAAAATTTTCACTATATGATATCTTATGCCATTTCTGATTTCATGAAACTAATTGAACATTTTCATTATCACCGGAAGTACTGTAATTTTATCAGGATCAATTACATGTTACACATGTATAAAATGAATTGATATTGCTGGATATTTGTTGATTCTGTTTCCCTTTTATTTGATGTATGCAATGTTTATGTGGAAATCTGTTTATCGGTGCCATTGGTTCAAGGGCAACATGGGAGCGAAAGTGACATAAGTCTAAAGTTAACGTGGCACCAGTGAAACCCGTCATTCCTGCATGCAGGTCTAGTCTTCATATGTTTTGATCCAATCAAGATTCGTATTGAAAGTGTCGAGAATATCCCGGCCTACGGTACATGCTTCCAGTGGTTATGACTATCTGTCTTTCTTCTTCTAGATCACAATTTATAACTTTCTAACAATTTATGAGGAGCTGGGATGACGTAATTGCTGGTTTAGAAAAAAAATGTTTGTACCTTGTACGTCGAAAACCGACTTACATATTATGTAGATGGCACAAGAAGAATTGTGATGAAAAAAAGCAAAACTTTCTATATTATTACCATCTTGCCTGAGTAGTCTTTTGCTGTACATTACACGCAATAATTATGTAGCAACCCATATTTAGAGATGTGCAGTGGAGTTAAAAAGTAATGTTTTACCAAACTCTTTAAGAAAATCATCATTTAAATTAACGTGAACTCATTCCCCGCCAATTTTATCCCCACCCACACCTCCACACACGCACGCCTGCTACCCCCACCCCATAAATCAAACAGTTGTCCAGGGGCATCATAATTACTTATTAGGACATGGACAGTCCTAGAAATTAATGTTTTATTAAAGCTGCAATTTCAAATTTTTAAGTTATATTTTTTAAAATGTATTAAAATAAAGCCTTAAAATAGATGGTATCTATAAACATTCCTACCTTGTTAAAGAAAAATCTTATTAATCCAATAATTCACTATTGCCAGTTGAGAAATTGGCAAATACATCATTTTCAAATTCAAATTCAAACGTTTGAAGATAGCTATACATATAATCTTGTCTGAGAGAGAGAGAATTGGGGTTTAACGTCCACTTGACATAAATTTAGGTCATTTCGGGACTAACATATGGTTTAATTTTATTTCAATAATTCGCTTGCGCGTAAGGGTTCCTAGCAGTGTGTGTGTGTGGCGGGGGGGAGGGCGGTAACGAGAGGACCCGGAGAAAACCCACGGGGTTGGATGAACAAAGTGAACAAGATGGTATAGTTTGGACATTTTCATAGATAAACAAAAAATTATAGCGACCATGTGCATAGTCTTCCGTAAGCGAATCTACATAAGTAAGCCGATTTTTGTATCTGGTAAAGTGAACAACACATACTTTTGATTAATGTATATTTTCAACAATGCACAATGATTAGATGCCTTTCTATGGATTTATTATATAGGCCGCATGAGTCGGGCTTGTGGAAGAGGGAAGTAAATTATCAGAACATAGTTTGCTTTTGAATTGATGAAGACCCCCCCCCCCCCCGATATATTCTTGTCTGATAAATTATCATTATATTACTATATTCAATACGATTGTTCGTGTTTACTCTTTTTATTTAGGCCCTGTAGCTTTATTGATTATCACTGTGGTCTTTATCCACAAGTTATCCCCAGTTTATCTCCCTTTAGTATTAGAACTTCCGGGGAGCGTTCCAGAAAACTTCCTCGTGTCAAAATTATAAACAAACCAACTGAACAGTAAAGGTGAACTTCCCTGCACAAATTCACCGAGAAAAACAAATTATGCTGTGAAGGACACACAGTATGTATGTATATATGCCAGTGACAATACCTGCATTATTATGCTCAGTGAATTTCATATCCATAATAAGTGTATTACGTACATAGGCGTACGAGGCCGAACTTGTTTGGGGGTGGGGGGCACCATATTTTCCCGACAAATATATTTCTGTAGAGTCCGCGGAGTGGCGGGCGACAAAGCCGTCCGCCCGTGATCGCCGGAGGCGCCAAGCGTCTGACAGGGAATCTGGGGGGCCTCCCCTTGAAAATTTTGAAAACCAGACGGCCGTAGAAGCGATTTCCAGGCATTTCGAATACTTTCTAGTAATTTGGAGTGGGTAGTAAATTATGTCAGTTGCAGCATAAAAAGTCATCAATTAAACTTGGTAAAAAGTCATCAATTAAACTTGAAATTGATTAAGAGAAACTAATCAAATTTTAATAACAATTTATTAAAATTGGATTCAAATATTACATAATGTAATAAAAAGCTTATTTAATCATATTTAACATCTACATCATAGTGGTTTTCCTGGAGAGATTTATAAGTAAAATAAGCGTTGTTGAGCACATTATCTTTGTATAACTCTTGCCAGTGGCACTTTACATTCACCTATGAATATTTATTTCCAAAGAAAAGGGCTCAATATCGAATTATTTACGGCCTATTGAGCCATCGTACATGTATATTATATGTGACTACAAGGTACAATATTATTACAAACTTATCAATTATTATTAAAGAAAATTTTCAGCTGCTCACTTCTATCACTGGGCTCGTCCGGTGCTTGGAGTTGGATGCAAGTATGTACAGGAACACAGTACTCAAGAACTGAGAAAGGCCATGTGTACGTGCTAGGTCTATTCAGATGGCGTACGTGTTCATCATTGACTGGACTGCTTTCTTTCCTCTTCCATATTATTAGAAATATTCAAAACCCAACAGACGGCGCGACGCTTCCCGACAAACTGAGCATTCATTCCCGACAAGATCATGGCCTTCCCCGACAAGGCCATACCCCTACCCCTCCCCATTTTCAAAAACTCCTCGGCTTATGACCGATCTCACAATTCTGAGCTCTTTTCAGATTTCTATTTTTTTTCATGAAAATATTTGGGGGGGGGGGGGGGGGGGGGGGGGGGGCCGGGGCCCCCGCGCCCCCCCCCCCCCGCCTCCTACGCCTATGATTACGTACTACTTTTGTCCAGAGTGACGTCACTTTCAGTTAAAGTTATTTTAAAAGCAGGTGAGCTTATTATTTGGCTTGGTTCGCTCCCGTCGTTGACCGAGAAAGTTGATTGAGATTTTCCGGCGTGGTTTCCCTTTGTCAGTGGTACAGGACCGAGGGCCTGACAAGTCGTTCGGATTGTATGAAAAACCTACCTTTTGCTATTAATTTTAAAATCTTGTGTTATTTTAAAATCTTGTGTTAATTTTAAAATGAATTTTGTGTTATTTGCCACATATTTAATAATATGTACCGATAATTTCAAAATGACTTTTTGGTTCAACTCTAAACATTAATTTATAAGTGGCACATGTTAAAGATCCCCTTGGAAATCGAAACAAACGAAGATGGTAGCGACCCTGTAATATCAAACTTCCGTCATAACACCCTGCACTTATTCAGGATTAGGACGTTAAACCCCATTTTATTTCATTTTATTTTCAAATAACGTTTTAATTTTATTTAAATGAACCCATGATATCACAAATTTATCTAGAAATTAAATAGTAGCCTTAAAAAGGCTTATATATGGAAGCCTATAACTACCATTCATAATTTCTACTTATAGCGCCCCTCGTTATTTCCTAATTTCTTTTTTTCGACTTACATTTTGGCTTGTATACCGTCTTGGCGACTTTCGACTTAGTCATATTTTTGTTTTTATTGGTGTCAGTAAGAAGGCGACAGCACATTATTCAAGCCAAAACGCAAGTCGAAAATAGGAAATTAAGAAATAAAGAAGTCGCTAAAATAGCGACTGGTATTTTGGCTTGTATACCGTCTTGGCGACTTGGCGACTCGCTATTAGCGACCTTGTTATTTTTTATTTATAGGCTTCCATACTTATAGGTCTGTTTAAACGAGGAAGTTGATTAGTTCCCCAGAAAGATCAATATTATTGTGGAACAGTGAAATAGTTGTATTTATATTTCATTGTTTAGCCTTACTTTTAAAATCCTTAATAAGTAAATGTGACAGGGGAAGGGAGGCAACTACGTTTAAGTTCTGAAAGAGAGTAAGCTCTCTTGAGTGACAAGACAAATTGATATGAAAAAAGTGTGTAGATGGGCAAAGCAAACGTAATCGAACGTCGTTCATTTTGGAATTTTCGCGTATTTCGCTGAACATAATTTATTAGAAATTACAACAATATTATTAGCAATTGAATATAATTGACGACATATATTCATATAACAATAATAATATGTGCTATTAGACAAAATTCGGTCTATTTAAGTTTTCAAAGAATAGTCATATGCTAGTGAAATTCAGATTATCCATCGGACATCAATAAATCAATGATGCATACGACCGAAAAATAAACAAAAGAAAAAAAATAGTTTTATTCGAGTTCTTGCAATCATGTTATATTTTAAATGAAATTGAAATTCAGATTATCCATCGGACATGAATAAATCAATGATGCATACGACCGAAAAATAAACAAAAGAAAAAAATAGTTTTATTCGAGTTCTTGCAATCATGTTATATTTTAAATGAAATTGAATTTACAATTGGTGAAATTTACATGGCCACATGGATTAATTTATTATATTGTTCAAACGGGCAGATTTTGACGACATTTGATTTCAAGATTTTCCGCTTCACAAGGAAGATTTAGGATAACAGAATCTATTTTGTCCAACACACCCGACTTTACTTTATAGACCATACATGCCTCTTTGAATCGATATCGTTGTTTGTCCGTAATTAGGGTGCCCCGAGATAAAAACAATGGATACTATATCTATTTATACAACAACCCTAGATGATTCTCTATCATAAACTATCAAGAAAATGTACCTCTATGCTATATTTCCATTTGATTTTTCGTTATAATAGACGGATTTTCTTTTAAAGGACAATATTGGTGCCAGTCATTATCACATATGTGATAGAACTGATTAAACACTTTCCAATATAATATTACCATGACATCGACGAGGCTTAATAAGTACGGCATATTAACTTTTTTACTCCGACAAATTAAATTCTCAAACATTTTTTTGAGGTAAAAGAAAAATAAATAAAGACGTTTGAAGTATTTGAAGTTAAGAAATATTTCCTATTTAGTGTAAATGGGTATTAAAATGAGTAAAATGCATCATTTTGCCCGAAGCATTTAGATGTTAAGTAAACATTGCACCAGCAGTTGAGCCAATGACTGGCACGGTTAGCAGTCAACGCACGTGCTGTGGACACTTATCTGTTACAGAGTTAATTCGACACTTATTACTAATAAATGTTAAATTGGTTGTTTACACGAGTAAAAATGCTAATTTATATGACTTATTTCTTAAATATTACAGTTCGAATACGTATTTTGTTTTTTATCCATTATTACTTTTAATTTATTATAGTCTGTTTAGTTTCGTTAACATTTTGACGTTTCACAAACGTTACGCGGTAAAGCTGTCATAATTCTAAGCTTTATTTTGATAACAGACGGCGCTGTTTACAATTGTATGGAGGCTGATTGGGGACATGCAAAATCTCGCCCTTTTCATAACACGACATAGACCAAAATCATAAACTATTCTATATATGTTTAAAATATATAAATAGGATTCTCTGTCGTGCATTTATTATAATAATACTGCTAAATCGATTGATTTGGCATATTTTGTTTCTAAAAGAACAATAAAATATATAGTAAGAACTAATTACGTCATGCACGGGAGTGAATAAATAAATATAAATAGGTAATCATTTTTCCCCTCAAATTTATGAAATATTTTACGCACATATAAGTAAATTTTTTTTTATATTATTTTAGCTTTTTATCGGGTCAAGCTTCCAAATTTTTATGATCCTCGGTGGCTCGGTGTGTATGTCCTAGACTCGGTCTCGGGTTCGCTCCCGGTGTTGGAAGAGAAAGTCTCTCGGGTTTTCCACCATGATTTACCCTTTTCAGTGGTGCTAGACGGAGTTGTTGACAAATGAAATAGGATTTAACGTCCTATACTCTTCTGCACCTAACCTGGGCTAAGAGAAGACGGGCACACGCCATACAGTGTGCTATGAGGGAAATTTTGACCGGGCAGCGGCGCTACGGCCAATGTGTATACGGGACCTCGGTTTTTCGCCCCTTCGGTTCCTGACGAGGAACAATGTCTAGTCGTTTTAATGGCGTGCACGTAAATGAACCCTGGACGTTGGAATTTGAAATAATAGTGGGCCGTAGCGCCTCTGTCCGTGCAAAATCACCTCACACTACACACTTCATGGCGTGTTCTCGCCTTGATGCTGAACGACGGGACGTTAAACTCGATTTCATTTACAGATAAATTAAGGGAGAATAGATAGGCCCAAAAAGCTGACTAATGTAAAGGGAATTTGCTGAAAATTTCAGTTTCTCTCTGAACCTAGAATTTTGCGCATAATCTCGATCATCATTACGAAAGTCGGTACGATACAAAAAAACCCACACAATCTCGATTATCCATTTTTTGATTTAATCATGAATCAGCGTTGAGCAGCAGATCGGATCTTTATACAGTAAACATCGCAGACTAAAGGTGACATCGACAGTTGATAATGCCGATTCTGCTCTTGCATAATGTATGTTTGATTTCCAAATCACCGGGTTGTCTTGTGAGGTAGAGGGTCTCTTTAGGCATTGGGCGAACGATTCGCCCCTTAAATTGATCTTATTAATCTCATTCCAAAGTTTGGGTTGGTGGGTGGGTGAGGTGTGTCTGTGTGGAGTGGGCGGGGTGTGGCTTTGCTTTAATATTTATATCTGAATTATCATTTCCTGTTTCTCAATCCAATCTCAAAGAAAATAAAATATTGTTTATAAACCAAAACAAACACAAAATAGCTTTATTCTACTGGTGTATTTCTATATTATTTAAATAATATAAGAATAATTTACTTTTGTACGTAACATATTTTATATATCTTTAGAGATGAAAATAGCCGATTACTTATCTCAAAAATATTGAGAACGAATATTGCAAAAAAAGATGGCTAAATCAATCGATAAAGCCGTATCGGGGCAAATGCACGAAAAGGTATCATATTTATTCATCTGAAAAATATGTAGAATAATTCGCCTTTTTACGTAAAGTATTTTAGTATTTTTGACATAAAAATGTCGTCATGTCTGACGGGTAATGAAAAATATTTACCCTTGATTTGATTCATCACGAACTAATTGTTTAGTTGTTTGCTAAAAGAGAGATATTATTCAGGTTCGTAGCTAGACCAAAATTGTTAGGGGGGGGGGGGGGCGAAGGCATCTGGGGGCGCCGATGGGGCTTCTGTGGGCGCCGATGACGGTCCGCGGCGAACGGTACCTTCGAAGGGTCTATAGGTTGCTCTCCATGGGCATACGGAGTCAATGAATTTTAAGGGGGCAGAATCATGACATGCCCGATCAAATTTCGGGTTAGGCCTACAGACGTCTAGGGACGCCCCCCCCCCTAGAAAAAAGGTAAAATTTAATGACTTCACAAACGCGTTTTCTTGTTATTCCAGTCTCTGAATACAGTAGGTGGTACTGCCATAGTCTATCTAAGGTGGCTTAGTCGAATTCTAATCAATCGTTTATATTCCACGGAGACGCGGTCGTCGGGAGCAAATTTTGACTGCCGCAAACGTGTTTTTCTGCTTTTCCGGCCCCTGAATACAGCCACTTGAAATGTGGTCCAATGCAGTCTACCTTAGGTGGCGTACCACACTCCTCGCAGTGTTTCGTCTGAATAGAGCTAATCCCACTTAACACTGCTGTAATGGAAGCATATTTCTGTTCCAAATTATGGCTGGCCTATAATGCGATTAACAACCAATAGCTAACTGCGTAACCAGGGGCGTAAATGTGGGGGAAAAATAGTCGGTCGCAAAACCACTGCACTTGGTCGTAAAATAGGAGCAGCCGGTATCAAAATAAGTGCTCACTGCATACGTCACACTACTCACTCAAAACAAAATAGTCGGTCGCAAAACCAGTGCAGTCGGTCGCAAAATAGGAGCAGTCGGTATCAAAGTAAGTGCTCACAGCATACGTCGCACTACCCACGCAAAACTTTAGTATAAAATAACCTTGTCAACTTATCACGTTTGAAAAATTGTTGTGTTTCACTCTTATTCTCTTGTGAGTATTATTCTGTTTCTCCCCTGGAGAAAAATAGTCAATCTCAAAATAAGTGCAGTCACTGCCGTCGATCTCAAAATTAGGCATCGGCGACTTCATGAATTAGGCCTAATGAGGTAAACAAACAATGCCAGAATAGATCCCAAATATTATGTATTTGCCTGAATCCGTAAGCCTAAATTACACACGTCTACGTCACACCAAACTATAGTTTTAAATAACCATGTCTGCTTGTCATGTTTGAAAAAATGTTTGTCACTCTTATTCTGCTGTAAGTATGTTGTTCTATGAAATGTTTTCCACCCATGTTAAAAAAAATAGTCGGTCTCAGACTAAATGAATTATTGGCATAAACAGACAGTCACAAAACGGGCGAAATTGACAAATAAGCCTCAAGATTTTGTCCCGTTTCTTATTCCCTCGACCTTATGCACCTTCTTCTTCAAGTGTTTCTGCATTGTCCCATGATACAAAAGAGTACCTGTATGTTTATTTTACTGTGGATACTAACAGGGAAACGATATATTTTAAAAAAACACCTGATTAAAATAGTCACGTTCAACATATAGATGTCAAAAAGTATGTATTAAATGAATCAATGATGTCAATTTAAAGATAATGCCTGTTATGGTATTTGACTGATCAGTGAGGGCATCTCGACCATTGATGTCAAATTAAGCTTCATGCTGTAATTTACATGACAGCTAGGGTGACTCGTGTGTTAGGCGCTGGCTTGCTAATCCGGATGTTCTGTCTTCAATCCCTGCATTGGCCGAGAAAGTTTATCAGGATTTTCAGGTGTGGTTCACATTCGACAAAAACATGACACCCCTTGTAAACATTGGTATGCACATAATATAAGAATCCTTGACTGTTGGAATCAAAATAAGAGTATGCCGTAGTTCCGCTGTCCAGGCGATTTCCCGCACTGGCCGTCTTCATTAGCTCAGTCGGTGGAGAGCAGGACATTACATCCCATTTTATTTCTTCATTTCATATTTTATGTGACCAAAAACATCTTAGGTCAGTTTGCAGGGGCGGATTGGGGCAGGGAACCGGCCCGGGCTCCCGTGTCGGAGCAGCCCCTTTTAATGACCGAGGAGCTCGGGGGGGGGGGGGGCTCTTCCCCTGGACATTTTTGAAAAATGAACCCCAATTATGCGATTTGGTGCAATATCTGATTATAATCTCTGTCAAATAATATATTTCATAAATCGATTGACTTAGGCCAAAACCCCGACCTGCAAGTAATTTACACTCATCAACCTGTGAAATTATCATATCGTCATATTATTAATTAACGTATTATCATTGTTCAGAGTGAAGAGAATTTAACTGGTTGAAAAATGGGACTAGTTGAGAAAATTTTGACCATTGGATTAACCAGTTAGAAATATTGAATCAGCAGGAATATTTTCATTGAAAAATGTCCCATTTTTGTTGCCGGGAGCGCTAGTTGATTCCTCCTGTGATGGAAGGCCACGAAACACATTGGTACAGAGTGACGAAAATGAAAATCATAAAAGCTGATTTTTAATTTTGGATTCTGGCGTATCCCCACAAACAGGGTGCAGGTGACTTTTAATCGGGTGAATCCGATGAAACTGTCGGTTGAATTTCGTATCCCCATTGCAGGATTCCGAATTCTGACCCACACCCAGCACTCCCGGTCCAGAAAGTCTATTATACCAGCCCATTAAAGCCACCGGCCACATACAACATGATCATCATGGCTCAATGGTCGGTCCAATACCCCCTCTCCCATATAATGTTCAGCAGAAAAACGTTGTTGTTTTTTTTTTAGACGAATTGGACAAAATTATTTTTTTACATTTTTTGTCCGACCGGCCCTTCGGGCCGACTTTGAACTCAAAATTAACAATGACAATTGCAGTATTTTGAAAATTGCTATTGTGGTATGAAATATGCATTTTAATTGATATTAAATAAAAATAACAAAAGATTGCCACCATACTTTTATTTGCACTAAAACAACAATCTTCCGAGGCAGCCATGCAAATGTCCCATTTTGAACCTTAAAATCAGGCATATTATACACTTCAATTTTTTTATTTTATCTAAAATATTTTATGTATGGTTCTGCTATTGTCTTTTATATCCCTTAAACACCCCCCCCCCCCCCCCCTGTACAGTGGAATGTCGTTTGTAAAAAAAAATAAATAGCGAAAATTCTATATGCAAAAACAAAATGCGGACCCATTTATGGCACCTTAGAAGCATTCAATAACTACATGCAAATACAAGTAAATATCATTAAATACAGCGGTTGAAAATCCTATGGCTATTATATTCAGTGGCTCGAAAAACATACTACTTTTGTCCAGAATGACGCCACTTTCAGAATTACGTCAAACGGTCATGACGTCACCGCTATCGCTCGTGGAATACTTGCGCATGGACTCTCTTGAAGTATTGATTAACCCGAGCGGTATTCAATGTTCATTGAGTTCTATCAATATGTATACGCGTACATACATATTATATATAACAACGGCTTATTGAATGTTTAATATAGTGGTTACTGTATCTTGCTTAATGAAATATGTTTACATAATGTAGCTTTTACATATTCATGTTGTTTACTCGGTAATAAGATCGTTAAATCGATTACTTTCAATACAAAAATACATTAAAAACTTGTTAGCTACGTGAACTTCTCAAATGGGTGGTCTATCAATATTAGTTTTTGTCTTAATTCCGTTATGCATCTTGCATGAGATGGTTAAGGATTAACATCAGTTTTTGTCTTAATTCTGTTATAAATTGATAAAAACAATATGTCTTTTACGGGGCCCGGTAAGGAACGCAAAGAATAAAAATATAATAATAATAACTGGTGCGCGCCTGATAATAACTAGCGTGCGCCTGATAATAAGTGGCGCGCGCCTGATAATAACTGGCGCACGTCGGATAATAACTGGCTCGCTTCGGATAATAACTGGCTCGTGCCGGATAATAGCAAGCGCGCCGGATAATAACAAGCGTGTCGGGATAATAACTGACTCGTGCCGGATAATAACAACCATGTCAGGATAATAACTGACTCGTGCCGGATAATAACAAGCGCGCCGGATAATAACAAGAGCGTCCGATAATAACTAGCACTAATTAATACATTTCCCATATGAAATGGGGTTTATAGCCCTACTGTTCTGCTCCGACTGGCCTAATGAAGACCGGCATCCGCCAAATAGTGCCAATGTGTACACCGGACCTCGGTATTTCGTCCCATCCCAACGACTGTACGTTGACCGTAGGCTCGCTATCCATCCCTTCGTTAGCCAAAAAAGTTCATCGGGATTTTTAAGCGCGGTTCCTCCTGCACCATTGATTGGCAAGGGGGAACTACGCCGGAAAATCAGGATGAACGTTCTCGGCCAACGCAGGGATGGAACACGGGACCTTCTAGATAGCGAGCTAACGTCTTATTAACTGAACCATGTGGTCCCCTTTCCAATAAGAAGGGTTGGATAGCCAAATAAGGTCTGACATTGAATCAGGTGACGTGGTTTTGATTCTGCCTTGAACGTGGCAAAATGAGGGTCAACCGTTTTCTTTCGGGTGTTCCGGTTTCATCTCACTGCTTTTTTTTTCTTGTAAAATGTTTATTCACAAAATTTCTAAATACATTATCATATAATATATATTATATATATGCATTAGAAGGATTTCATATATACATTAATTACAACATTCATACATTAATTACAAAATTATTAAATGGTTAAAAAGGGTTGAACAGTGCATATATGTACATTTGAAATAAAAGTCAATGCTTATCTCATCATTTAGTCCGAGTTTAAAGGAGCTAAATCGCTAACATTTGGGACCTAGAAATTGACTCAAGTGGGTCGCAACGCATATAATACTGTAATATGAATTGAATAAACTGATTTGTATTCAATGGTTTCCGTTTTACTCTAATTTCAAATCAGTTATATTCGCGAAATAAACCAGCAGTGTCAACCGAAGGCATTTTTTTTTTTAGCGTCTAGTTATTCCAGTCTACATGCGCCGTTTGATTTGGTACAATGTTTCTAGCCTCGTTCCTCGAGTCTCTTGCTAGAACTGGGGCTGAAACGCATTATGGTACACGATTCGTGTACTAATGGTAAAATATTTATTTTGTCTTAAATATTGGATATCAGAAGCCCATCTTTTTCCGGTAAGATCGCATCATCAATTTTGATTTAAATTGACAAATAATTTGTGTTTTCAATGTTGAAGATTTTGGATGATATTGAGTTAAAGACTTAGCTCCTTTAACAAGAAAGGAAGGCTGAATGAATTTGGAAATAAAATCTTTAACACTTTTATGCTTTTTGTAGTAAATATTTACACTGTAAATATGATCTATTAACAATCTTTTAAATATTGGGTTAACATCTATAATATGTCCATCTTTTAAGGCTAGCATTCTTCTTTTGTATATAGCAATTCTTACTGTACATAAAATAATATTGCATAACTCTATTGGAAGAGTTTTACATGACTGTTGAAGACCAAATAAAATAACAGTGCCTAATTCATTAATATTTATATTCATTTTCAATATATCATCTAGTATATCTTTAATTAAAAGTTTAAAATCTGTCAAATGCTGGCATCTAACGAATAAATGTTCAATATCTTCATGTATTAATTTACAAACAGGGCAATATTCGTCACTTACTTTTCCTATCTTAAATAGCTTTTCCTTTGACCATAATATATTATGTACAATTTTAAAATCTAAGTCAACACATTTAGGATTTTTTTAAGTACAAAACACGTTTTTCCATATGATAGGAAAATTACACACGAAACCCTTGTTCACCCAATAATTTAAACAAATGGGTTGAACAAATTTATAGCTGAGTAGCTTCTGATAGCAGAATTTTGACGTTAATTTATCTAGTGTTATCAATTCATCATCTATCACGTGACTCGTGTTAGCAGACGACATTGGTGTTACATACGTGTTAATATAAATTAGTTTATATACATTCATATTACAGCATTAGATGCGTTACGATCCACTTGTGTCAATTTCTAGTTCCGAAATGTTAGCGATTTAGCTCCTTTAAATACTACCAAACATCATTTACTTTTTAAGGCAACATGTTTAATTATTTGAGAAAAGAGAGCCACGGTGGCTAAGCAGGTAAGACGCTTGCTTGTTAGCCTGGAGGTCGCGTGTTCCATCGGGATTTTCCGACATGAACATTGTTTCTCTTTGTCAGTCTTGCAGGACGGAGGGCCAGACAAGGACAGCTGTTTTCGGATGGGACAAAACAAAAAAACCGAGGTCCCAGTGTATACATTTGCGTGCATGTAAAAGATCCCTTGGCAGATGGAATTCAATATAAGAGTAGGCCATTGTGCCGCTGCCCGGGATAAAAATTTCCCTCATAGCACACTGTATTGCATAATGCACGCCTTCATTAACCCAGTCGGAGTAGGATATTAAACCCCATTTCATTTCATTTTATTTTTAGAAAACAAATAATTCATCAACATTTTCCTATTATCTCACAAGGTTGGATGGTCGAATGGTTAGCGTGTGCGCGTTGTTTCATAAGGTCTGTCATTGAGTCAACTGACGTGGTTTCCATTCCACTCATCTAAAAATACTGTGACAGCTAATAAAAGTTATATAAATACTCAACAATAACGTAATAATCAATGCGCTCACCGAATTTTGTGTCATCATCCCACAATGGATACAAAACTAAAGAACAACCACTATGCCATTAGCCTGTCCAACCTCGTAGTTTTCTCCGGTTCCTCCGGTTTCCTCTACACACAAGCGAATTATTGAAATAAAATTAAACCATATTTAGACTAGAAGTGAAGTATGGAAATATATAATTGATAAATCTGCTTACATCGAAGTCAAGTAAATCTAAAAAAATAGGTTTATTAATAAAAATTATCAAGTAAGTCTAAAAAGGGTTTGCTAATAAATAGTGTCTGCATAAATTCAATATAGGACTGGATAAAATAAAATTAATGGATGCATGATAATAATTGGAACTGTTTCCAATCTTTATTATTTCGTGCACAATCTACTTTTACATTACTTAACACTCAACGTTAAAACCATTCCCTATCTTTCCTGTCATCATGCTGTAATATGTTTAGTATAGTAATTGTCATCGTTGTGTAGTATTTATAGTATACAGGGGGACCGCACCACACACAAACAATAACACAATACTTGTCAACATCTTCACTGTCAAGGGTTTACAGTGTGTCTATAAATGTGGTTGATATCATTCGAATGATTCAGGAAAAGTAGAAAATGAATCAGCGACAAATCTATCAAATCTGGTTGAAATACATCAAGCAGTTTAAATCACTGGATGTATCATCGTCGCGAACCAGTTCATGTTCATCATTTATAAATATTACAGTAACGTAATATCGACTGAATTATTCCTGTTTCTATTACTGTTTACACTCTCTGTAAATGAGATATGTTGACGAATTATTGATCAGTAGAAATTTTAATTTACCCTTGATTTGATTCACCACGAACTATTATTCAGGTCCATAGCTAGACAGACCAAAATTGTTAGGGGGGAGGGCAAAGGCTTCTGTGGGCTTCTGTGGGCGCTGATGACGGTCCGCGGCGAACGACACCGTGCAAGGGTGCTCTCCATAGGCATACGGACTTGATGAATTTTAAGAGGGCAGAATCCTGACATGCTCGAACAAATTTCGGGTTAGGCCTACAGACGTCTAGGGACGCCCCAACCTCCCCCTAGAAAATAGGTAAAATTTAACGACCTCAAACGCGTTTTCTTGCTATTCCAGTCTCTGAATACAGTAGGTGGTACTGATATAGTCTAACTAAGGTGGCTTAGTTGAATTCAAATTAATCATTTATATTCCACGGCGAGATTCTGTCTCATTGACTCACATTTCTGGTCCTCTCGTCCTCAAGAATTTCTCCCAACAATGACCTCAGATGCCAGGATATTGACTCAATTTTTCAAAATTTTCTCAAGTTGCTCAGGCACAATCATCATATATGACATCAACTTTATTTCAACTTAAAAAAAACCTGCTTTCCGGCGAGACAACGATCGGCGTACAACTATATAATTATACAATACTGTCTATGTTCTACCCACCATTTTGGGCGCACCAGTCTGATTCGGCATTATGCACTATGTGCGGCCCAACATTATAAAGCGCCCCACCACTCATGTCATTATGGGCGCCTCTCCGGGATAAGGCACCCCACAGATCAAGCCGTTTTGGGCGCCCCATCAGTTGTGGTGTTAATCGTGGGGGTCATTATTTGGCGCCTCACCATTTGGGGAGCGCCTCAACGACATGATTGGCGAGGCGCCCATAAAACCAAGTGACAATGGTTTGTCGCCAATCTCATCGTGGACGCCCAATCAATGTCACACAGGTTTATGTGGCGCCCATACATGGAGATTTTAGTCGCTGGCGCCGACATATTCCAGGAGGAGGGGGGGAGCTTCATCCCTTGCCCTCTCACCCCGCTAGCCAAGGGCCTGTTTTTTGTGTGTTTCACTATTGTAATATTGAGTGTTGTACTTGTATACCCGATTTAAACACAATCACGATAACATGTAGTGTTTCATTGTCTAACGTCTTCGTCCAAACTGATCCCGCAGTGAATATTCGCTTCGCCGCTACAATCACTGATAAGAATGACATCGACGAGACTTAATGAGTTCGGCATATTAACATTTTTACTCCGAGAAATTAAATTCTCAAACATTTTTTTGAAGTATAAGAAAAATAAATGAAGACGTTTGAAGTATTTGTAGTTAAAAAAAATATTTCCTATTTAGTATAAATGGGTATTAAAATGAGTAAAATGCATCATTTTGCCCGAAGTAATTCTCTGTGAAACAGATTGGTCTTCGTCTTCTTCCTTGGGACTTAACGTCCCCTTCCACCTAAATTGTCCATCGTCTTCTATAATACAGATCATATTGTTGATCCGCGATGTTAGTGACATACTTGAATAACAGTAGAATGTTCATTTACGACGTCTCCATGGTACCACGTTCAAAGTTCGATGATTGACACATTAATAAATGTCTGGTTCGAGCCCGGTGTTGCCAAGAAAGTTTCAGGGGATTCTGGTCTAGATGCCCCTATCAGTGATATAGGACTGAGATAGGCCTGGTGATATGGACAAATGTCATGATGTTCAGGTAGGACGCAATGTCGAGGTCCTGGGTACATCACAGGGCACATGTTAAAGATCCCCTTGGAAATGGAAACAAACGAAGGTTGTAGCGACCCTATAAGATCATACTTCCGTCATAACAGCCTGTACTGATTCACGATTAGGACGTTAAACCTCATTTTATTTTATTTTATTTTCAAATAACGTTTTAATTTTTTTTAAATGAACCCATGATTTCAAATATTAGTTTAGTTTAAAGTATTCTGGATTCAAAGAGCTAGATCTGTGGAGTCAATTGACAGTCAAGTTTGTTTTGATTTTGGCGACAAGGGAAAATGGGATGATAACAATGTACCTAATATCGGCCTAATATATGTTTAGGCTCTAATATAGCCCATCGCAATTCTCACCCTAAAATGATATTGTGAAGTCACTGGTGTACCGATGTATATCTAAAATACAAAAGCAAAACAACCTGCTATGGTCTACTCAAGAGGGCTTACTCTCTTTCAGAACTTAAACGTAGTTGCCTCCCTTCCCCTGTCACATTTACTTATTAAGCCATTACAACCGATCAATTATTAAGGATTTTAAAAGTAAGGCTAAGCAATGAAATATTAATACAACTATTTCACTCTTCAATGATATTGATCTTTCTGGGGAACTATTAAACAGACCTATAAACTTTTTTTTAAGGCTACTATTTAATTTGTAGATAAATTAATTTAAATGTATTTAGGAGTTGGCCAGTAGCAGTATACCATGCGATCACTATTCCCATTAAAGCAATCAATCGTAAATAAAATGCCATTAATATAATTAAATAAACCTGACTTTGTTCTGTGTTACCCGCACATTTATTTTTAAATCTAGTGTATTGTACTCCTTCATCCACAAATTACTCAGAATTTTACATATATCATGATTTATTCTATAACTACATGCAAATACAAGCAAATATCATGGTTGTATTCAGTGGCTCGAAAACGTCCTACTTTTGTCCAGAATGACGTCACTTTCAGAATTACGTCAAACGGTAATGACGTCACCGCTATCGCTCGTGGAATACTTGCGCAGGGACTCTCTTGAACTATTGAATAACCCTAGCGGTATTCAATGGTCATTGAATTCTGTCTATATATACGCATACGATATTATATTTAACAACGGCTTATTGGATGTTTAATATAGTGGTTACTGTATCTTGCGTAATGAAATATATTTACATCAATGTAGCTTATACATATTCATGTTGTTTACTCGGTAATAAGATCGATGAATCAACAACAAATTGATAACTATAATAATAATACATTTCGAGTCACATACGATACGACACCAATAAAGTTATTTTTAAGGCATGAGTAAGTTCCCATATATTTTATGATTTAGCATGATTATGCATGATGTAGGCCTAAGATACAGGGGAACCGCTGTGGTCCACGGATAAAGGCGATGACTCGCTAAAATAGAATCTCGTGTTCACTCCAGGAACTGGCCAAGAAAGTTAGTCGGAATGTTTTGGCGTTGTTTCTCCGTGTCTGTGTTGTTGTGCAGATAACCTACTTTGTTGGGGTGTTTAATATTTTAAAAATAATAATAATTGTCAATGGATTTTGTGACCTATGTAATAATTTGTCCCGAAGACTTCAAAATGACTGTTTAGTTCAACACTTAACATTAATTTATAAGCTGATTTTTATATTAGAAATCACAATACAAGACTTTAATATATTTATAATTTTTCATTTATAATATGATGATATATGTTTAGTATAAATCTTTAATCGCGGCTAATAAAATATTTGGTCATTAAACGATAACAACTGTAAACTGCTACTGGAGTATATTTGTAAAAATTATCTCTGACTTCATTCCATGTACTTTTATATCATCCTGATTCCAGTTTCTCCCAGTTTTGTTTTGTATCCTAATGTTCTCCCTCCATCCAAATGAGTCTATTACAGACAACAAACAACTGTAACCATCAGTATATGGGAGATGTTGGTTATAAATAAAGCAACGTTTGATAGAATAATAGATTCCTTCATATTAAATATTAACTTCATTTTATTAAACGATATCAAGATATGAAAATGTAACAACATCTATGTTTAATTATATTTACAGGAAGGTGAAGGTCAGCCTGAATTACATAGTTTACTTATATATTTATATGTTTAATTATATTTACAGCACAGTGGATATCAAACTCAATAATACGATAAGAGAATTAAAAAAAGAGGTAAAGAGGAAGATGGAGGCGGAGTGTGGTGTAACAGTAAATAGTATAGATAGCATAACAAGAGGTGATTATTATGATATAGGTGTTATATTATACGACAGGAAGAGACATGATGATAAAAACAAACCACTTTTTGTATATGATATACAGGATGGTGATACAGTATGGTGCAAATACAAATAGTATCATATACTATATACTGTACTACATTAGATACAATCTATTTTGGTTTAACGTACACTCAACTAGTTCATTTCCCACTAGGTTATGTAGGTCACCCTACTTCTAGTCACGTACAACTGTTGTATCGGAATCACACTACTTGAATCAATGATTTATCTTATAACCAACTAAAAATAAATGGGGTTTAGCGTCTTACTCCTATACTGGGCTGATGAAGGCGGGCATGCGCCATACAGTGTGCTACGAGGGAAATTTAGCCCAGGCAGCAGCACTGTGATGACCTACTCTTCTATCAAATTCTAACTGTCAATGGATCTTTTACGTGCACGTTAATGTATACACGTGCATTAGATCATTGAACTTGGGAGGGAACCCAAGACATCCAGGCTAACGAGAGGGAGGGGGAAATGGGGTTTAACGTCCACTCGACACAAACAAGGTCATTTCGGGACTAACATGGTTTAATTTTATTTCAATAATTCGCTTGGGCGTAGGGGACTTTAGCAGTGGGGGGAAACCGGAGTACCCGGAGAAACCCCACGAGGCTGGACAGCAGGCGATCCAGTGTCTTAATCACCGACCCACCAATTGTGTTTAGGAACAAAAATGATCACGTGATGGGTAAAGATGATGTGATATTTTAATCCTATTTAAAGCATTTTGATTTAGTTTTCATATGGGTATTGATAAGTCACTTAATTCCAGGCTGTGGACATTCCTTGTCTGTATACTAAATACGATCGTATGGTAAACTTCTAGTCGTTCTGACTGGGCGACAAAACCCAGGTCCTGTGTACACGTTAACGTGCACGTAAAGGAACCCTTGACAGCTGGAATTCAATAATATTACAGTCCAGACAAAATTCTCCTCGTAGCACACTATATGCCGTATTCTCGTGTTCATTGGCCATTCATTACTATTTACTAAATACTATCTTTAGATGTGTGAAATAGCTTTATTTAACGCCCGCTTCCACCGAGGTGATATCGCACACAATTACATGTTATATATACATAGTGAAACTAGTTACAATGTGTCCATCTGTAAATGACATCATCAGATATTATTGTTATATTGTCCGTGTATTTATTGTAGTATTCTGTATTACTAATGACATCATCAGATATTATTGTTATATTGTCAATGTTTGTATTGTGATTGTATCATGTATATTTACCTGATGAACACCGGTGATCAGTTAATATTTCTGACTTCACAAGCTGGGAACATTTTGTGCTCAAGTAATTATCTCCCTTGGATTGTGTATCAGGCGGCACGATATATATTTATATATTGAGTGTTTTAAAGATCAAATTAACATTATTTACGTGTAATTCAGAGTGAAGTTGTCAAATATCCACATTGTAAGTCACGTGAAATGTACAATACCTTTTGATTTATCCTATCATAAATAGTATACTGGGGTTTGTTTCTGGGTCACCCGATATATATTTTTATATAGACTGTTTTAAAGATAAAATTAATATTTCCTTTGTTTGTTATATTTTTATAGCTTAGGTATGATAGGAACACTGTATTGTATAGTTTTATAGCTTAGAGATGGTAGGAACGATGTATTGTATATTTTTGTAGCTTAGAGATGATAGGGGCGCTGTATTGTATAGTTTTATAGCTTAAAGATGATGTATTGTATATTTTTATAGCTTAGAGATGATAGAAACGCTGTATTGTATATTTTTATAGCTTAGAGATGATAGAAACGCTGTATTTTATATTTTTATATCGAGTTTTTAAAGGATTAAATAAAATATCCTATATATTTGTAGTCATCGTTATATTATGTGTATTCTAATAGCCAATGTCCCGGTTCAAGTAGTAAGTTCATGTCTGTCTATTTCTAGGTGCCAAAGAATAGGGATTTAGCTCCTTTAAGGTGGATTAGACGTGGCCGACCAATGGTGAACTTCGACCTTCTTATAATTGGGTTAACCCCCTATACGGGATAATGATGTTGCCGAGGGGGGTAACAAGATATTGCTGTATACCCATTTTGTACTTCGACCTTCTTATAATTGGGTTAACCCCCTATACGGGATAATGATGTTGCCGAGGGGGGTAACAAGATATTGCTGTATACCCATGTTGTGGATTTGAGGTGGATTAAGCGTGACGGATCCATGGTGATTCATATTGCCCTTGCCGGTTTAAAGGAACAGTTTTATACCCATTTTGTGCATAATGTACTGATTTGTGCATTTGAGCTTGATTTCGCGTGGCCGACTAATGTGACTTTTGATCAGAAATCTACTAATTCGTACGCACAAACCTTTTGTACTCGAGATGCTAATGAAAATTAGAGGGTTGTGTGGCCGAATAATGCATAACTTAGGAGTTGTTTTTTTGGTTGTTTTTTGGGGGTTTTTTTGGGGGGGGGGGGGTCCCGATCACACGTCTACTAATTCCGCGACTCAAACCTTTTGCACCCGAGGTGCTAATTAAATGGAGAAGTGTGGGGGGCGAATGGTTAACGCATGCGTGTTGCATTGAACGGCGTGGTTTCGATTTCTGGCTTGTACGTGACACGGAGTAGGGTCGCCTGTCCATCCTCGTGGGTTTTCTCGGGGCATTCGGGTTTCATCCCACTGCTAAAGACACCTACGCGCAAGCGAATTAATGCAATGAAATTAAACCATATGTTTCTCCCAAAATGAGTGAGTAATTGGGTGAATGAATGATTGAGTGAGTGATTGGATGAGTAAGTGGGTGATTGAGTCAGTGGGTGATTAGGTGGGTGATTGAGTGACTGAGTGTGAGTGAGATTCACCCCAAATATAACAATACAAAGCAATTAAGTATCACAATTTCAAGAGATTTTCATATATAGGAGGCAGACCACCATTAAATTTCACCATCTCGGTTCTTTTATTTAAAGCAATTCTCTCTCTTTCGCGTTTATTCCCTTTTTACCAATCTGATAAAAATACAGATCTATATTTCTTTCCATTTATCATACTTTCGATGGCCTACAGTAAAACCAAGTAAAACGAAACGTTTTAATCAGATTGCCTTTACGCATGCCGGGGATCACGGTGGCTAAGTGGATAAGGCGCTGGTTCGCTAGCCTGGAGGTCGGGTATTCGATCTCTGCATTGGCCGAGAAAGTTCATCTCGATTTTCCGGCCTGATTTCGCCTTGTCAGTGATGCAGAAGGAGGGTCTGACAAGGACAGCTGCCTAGTCGTTCGGATGGGACGAAAAACCGAGGTCCCGTGTACACATTGGAGTGCACGTAAAAGATCCCTTGGCAGTTGGAATTCGATATAAGAGTAGGTCGTAGCGCCGCTGCCCGGGCAAAATTTCCCTCATAGCACACTGTATGGCGTATGCCCGTCTTCCATTAGCCCAGGTTAGATGCAAAAGAGTAGGATGTTAAACTCCATTTCATTTCATGCATGCCCATTTTTTGTTGATTATTTGGTAAATATTCATGATTTAGAGGCGGAAGATGGCAGTTGGGGGGGGGGGGGGGGTCGTGGCAGGCAATTCAGTATAAATTGGTGGTATTCAATCAAAAGAAAAGTAAAATTAACGTTTTATTAGATTTTGGGTACTTTATTTTACCAAGTGGATGAAATACAACAATTTTTTTCACTTTTACCCGTCTGCCCGAAAAGTCAGATTTCCCGAAAGTTATGGGGGATGCTGCCTCCCCCATGATCTCCTCTCCCCCCCCCCCCCCGACTCGTACGCCTATGTTCAGTCCAACGAAAATTGGGGGGGGGGGGGGGTGGCCTGGTGGTCTAGAGTGCCGCGCTTCGACCTCTAGCCTTAAGGCTGTGGTTTCGATCCCTGGTGTAAGCGTATGTGGCATGAAGATAGGGGCGCCTTCTCAACCTCGTGGGTTTCCTCCGGGCACTCGGGTTTCCTCCCACTGCTAAGGACCCCTACGCGCAAGCCAATTATTGAAATGAAATTAAACCATATGTTCGTCCCGAAATGACCTAGTTTATGTCGAGTGGATGTTTAACCCCATTTCTTTCGCTCCCAACGAAAATTTGAGGAAAAGTTGGAGCCGGACAATCATTAATTGTAGTTATCTCCCTTGATTCAATATTTTGTTTGTCATTAGGCCACAGATCACTAATTATTTCCTCATTGACTTCTATGTTAATTCTCGTTACTTAAACCGGTTGTTCCCTTTTCCCCAAATATTCGTTGGGTAAAACGCTTTCTGCCACAGATGAAGCAACATGTGGCAAACTCTTTCCCAAAAGGATGAATGAGGTTCTTCATGAAAAACTTGAGATACACAAGCTGGAAGTAGAGACAGCTACCTATGCAATTTTCGACCCTCCCTTTCAATGTAACCAATCTCACAACTCTTGTATCCTTCCGCCTCAAAATAATGAATATTCTCCAAAACCTGACAGAAAATGTATTTTCATACCCTTTTCTTCGATTCTACGCCAAAAAGTCAAGAAACATCGCCATGCAAAAGACGGAAAGGGAGAGAAAGATTAAAAATAACTTTGGCCACTGATCTGTGTCCATTATTCCACAGCAAACAGGACTTGCGGGGATCAGGGGTTAAAACCGAGCGGAATATCTCAACCGTATTCCAGCAGTCGGATTCAAAATGAAGTTAGCAAACATATTCCTAGCGCCAATAAAAAAACAATATATATTTATCACGATAATAATTGTTACATTTATATTAGAAGATAACATTTTGAGTTATATTTATGTAAAGTATAAATAGAAAAAAATAAAACAATAAAAACAACAATATTGCCGTAAACATACTAAAATATCGCACACAGAAACGTCCACTTTGCATCGAAGAGTGTTCAAATCAGCTTTGGTGGTAAAATGGGTTTTTTAATTCACAGAATCAAGGGATAAATAAACTAGTTTGCTTTAAAATTATTTCAGAAACCGACTGTGACATTGTCGAGATATATTACCGAAAACATACCAACAAATAAGAGAAAATCGGGAAAGGGTAGGTTTACTGCGCACGGATTAATGTAGCTAAGTCTCTAACTCAATATCATTCTAAGTCTTCGAGATTCAAAAAACATGAATTATTTGTCAATTTAAATCATCATTGATGCTGTGATTTTTTACCCAGAAAGGATTGGCTTCTGATATATAAAAAAAACATATCAATATTTATGCTAAATAAAAAAAATCATAAGTCAAAACTGAGATTTTTATGACTTTGTCACAATAATATATTATGCTGTACAAAACGATGTCAAAGTTAGATTGCCAGCAGTAACATCACACGAACTGTCGAAAAATTGTTCAGCATAAGCGTTTATTTTGTTTGCTATATCAAAAATATGTCTTCTGGAAAAAAATTGAAAAAATGAAATCCAGAAATTGCATACCATTTGCATTGAAATTTGATTCTAGCAGTATGAGTGCCTGAATACACTAAAACTGAAGAAGGTGCATACCTGCCATCATGCAGAAAATTCCAAACATTATCTAGTGGAAAGTCGTAAGTCTGGCTTACGTTAAATTTTCAACTGGGAGCAACTACTTTCAACAAGTTGAATGTGCGCTTACGTCGATGTAATCAGCAACAGTGAGCAACTGAATTGTGAGCGTTTCGAATCCTCGGTTGTGCGTGACAAGGAGTAGGGTCGCCTGTCCAGTCTGGTTTTCTCCGGATCCTCCGGTTTCATTTCACTGCGTGCAAGTGAATTATTGAAATAAAATTAAATCATGTTTGTTCGAATGGACGTTAAATTCTCTCTCTCTTTAAATAACACTTGCTGATAAAAGGACGTAATTTGTGTCGAGTGGACGCCAAACCCCATTTCTTTTTGTCTGCCTTGTCCGCAGGATTGTCTTGTCGGTTTTGTTTGGCCTGTCGGTTCTCCTGTATTTAGTATTGTATAAAATAGTCCTTACTCCGAACATACATCTAACTGACATGATCTAATTACATCCGGGGACCAGGGTGGGTAAGACGCTGACTGAATAGCCTAAAGACCGCGGGTTCGCTCCTGGTGTAGGCAGAGAAAGTTCGTCGGGATTTTCCAGCGTGAGCTCCCCTTGTTAGTGGTGCCGGATGGTGGAGGGGCTGAAAAACCCAGGCCCCGTGTACACATTGGCGTGCACGTAAAATATCCATTGAAATTTAGAATTCGATATAAGAGTAAGCCGTAGCGCCGATGTTAGGGCAAAATTTCCTTCGTAGCCCACTGGGTGGCGTATGCCCGTCTCCATTAGTCCAGTCGGTTAAACCTAATTTCATTTCATTTATTGCATTGTGGATTGTCCAAAGACTGAACCAGTTATCAATACGAAGTCACAGTAACATCCGCTCCTGAATATAACGCATGGGCACAAAGTTCCAAAAAAAAAACCCAAGACTATGTTGATGTAAGCATATTCACGTTATCCACTATAATCGCTATTCCGAAAAACAGAAAGAAATCTTTAAACGTGAAGGCGAGGAAGAGAAACTAGTTACAATGTGTATATCTGTAAATGACATCATCAGATATTATTGTTATATTGTCCGTGTATTTATTGTAATATTCTGTATTACTAATGACATCATCAGATATTATTGTTATATTGTCAATATTTGTATTGTGATTGTATCATGTATATTTACCTAATGAACACCGGTGATCAGTTAATATTTCTGACTTCAGAAGCTGTGAACATTTTGTGCTCAAGTAATTATATCCCTTGGATTATATATCAGGTGGCACGATATATTTATATATTGAGTGTTTTAAAGATCAAATTAACTCTATTTACGTGTAATTCAGAGTGAAGTTGTCAAATATCCACATTGTAAGTCATGTGAAATGTACAATACCTTTTGATTTATCCCATCTTAATAGTATACTGGGGTTTGTTTCTGGGTCACCCGATATATATTTTTATATTGACTGTTTTAAAGATAAAATTAATATTTCCTTCTTTTGTTATATTTTCATAGCTTAGAGATGATAGGAACACTGTATTGTATAGTTTTATAGCTTAGAGATGATAGGAACACTGTATTGTACAGCTTTATAGCTTAGAGATGATAAGAACACTGTTTTGTATATTTTTATATCTTAGAGATGATAGGAACGCTGTATTTTATATTTTTATATCGAGTTTTTAAAGGATTAAATAAAATATCTTATATATTTGTAGTCATCGTTCAATTAGTAAGTTCATGTCTGTCTATTTCTAGGTGCCAAAGATAGAATAGGGATTTTGTTTTAGCTCCTTTAAGATGGATTAGACGTGGCCGACCAATGGCGAACTTCGACCTTCTTATATTTGGGTTAGTCCCCCACACGGAATAAAGATGTTGCCAAGGGGGATACCAAGATATTGCTGTATACCCATTTTGTACTGAGTTGTGCATTTGAGGTGGATTAAGCTTGACGTATCCATGGTGATTCATATTGCCCTTGCCGGTTTAAAGGAACAGTTTTATACCCATTTTGTGCATGTACTGAGTTGTGCATTTTAAGATTGATTTCGCGTGGCCGACTAATGTGACTTTTGATCACAAATCTACTAATTCCTGCACACAAACCTTTGGTACTCGAGATGCTAATTAAAACGAGAGGAGTGTGTGGCCGAATAATGCATAACTTAGGAGTTGTTTTTTTCTTTGGGGGGGGGGGATCCCGATCACACATCTAATTCCGGGAATCAACAGTACAAAGCATTTAAGTATCACAATTTCAAAGGATATTCATTTATAGGAGGCAGACCACCATTAAATTTCACCATCTCGGTTCTTCTATTTAAAGCAATAAATTTTTTCACTTTACCCGTCTGCCCGAAAAGTCAGATTGCCCGAAAGTTATGGGGGAAGCTGCCTTCCACCCCTACCCCCTGCCCCTCCACCCTCCTGGCTCGTACACCTATGTATCAGTCCAACGAAAATTTGGGGAAAATTTGGAGCCGGACAATCGGAGGCAGACCACCATTAAATTTCAACATCTCGCTACCCAAATTTTAGTTTGTCTATTTATAGCAATTCTCTCTGTGTCTATTTTTTCCCCCTTTTGCATGCCCATTTTTGTTGATTTTTTGGTCTAGAATGGACGAAGATGGTTTTAATTAGCGGAAGGATAATGGTGTTATCAGGTTGGCTACGGTGATATGAACGGCAACTAGTGGCATGTTTATAGTATGCGTCTTCAAGTTTGTGTATCTCAAAAGTTTTGTTGTCAATCTCATAAAATTTTAGTGCAAAGACATGACCATGTGTTCCTCTGTCTGTAGTGAAAAGCATTCAGTCCAACGAAAATTTGGGGAAAAGTTGGAGGTGTGCAAAGAGGCCAGAATTAATATTGAAGTCAATGGGGAAATCAATGGTGGTCTGCCTCCAATCATTATTTGTAGTTATCTCTCTTGAAACAATATTTTGTTTGTCATTATTCCTCAGCAAGCAGGGGTTAAAACCGAGCGGAATATCTCAACCGTATTCCAGCAATCAGATTCAAAATGAAGTTAGCAAACATATTCCTAGCACCAATAAAAACAATATATATTTATCACGATAATAATTGTGACATTTATTATATTAGAAGATAACATTTTAAGTTACATTTATGTGAAGTATAAATAGAAAACAACAAAACAATAAAAACAATATTGCCGTAAATATACTAAAATATCGCACACTTGGCTAATTGAGCACGCAGAAAAGGGTATGCCCACTTTGCATCGAAGAGTATTCAAATCAGCTTTGGTGGTAAAATGGGTTTTTTAATTCACAGAATCAAGGGATGAATAAACTAGTTTGCTTTAAAATTATTTCAGAAACCGACTGTGACATTGTCGACATATATTACCGAAAACATACAAAAATAAGAGAAAATCGGGAAAGGGTGGGTTTACTGCGCACAGATTAACGTAGCTAAGTCTCTAACTCAATATCATCTTAAGTCTTCGAGATTCAAAAAACATGAATTATTTGTCAATTTAAATCATCATTGATGCTGTGATCTTACCGAGAAAGGATTGGCTTCTGATATATAAAAAAAACCATATCAATATTTATGCTAAATAAAATAAATTATAAGTCAAAACTGAGATTCTTATGACTTTGTCACAATAATATATTATGCTGTACAAAACGATGTCAAAGTTAGATTGCCAGCAGTAACATCACACGAACTGTCGAAAAAATGTTCAGCATAAGCGTTTATTTTGTTTGCTATATCAAAAGTATGTCTTCTGGAAAAAAATTGAAAAAGAAATCTAGAAATTGCATACCATTTGCATTCAAATTTGATTCTAGCAGTATGAGTGCCTGAATACACTAGAACTGAAGAAGGTGCATACCTGCCATCATGAAGAAAATTCCAAAAATCATCTAGTGGAAAGTCTTAAGTCTGGCTTACGTTAAATTTTCAACTGGGAGCAACTACTTCCAACAAGTTGAATGTGCGCTTACGTCGATGTAATCAGCAACAGTGAACAACTGAATTGTGAGCGTTTCGAATCCTCGGTTGTGCGTGACAAGGAGTAGGCTCGCCTGTCCAGTCTGGTTTTCTCAGGGTCTTCCGGTTTCATCTCACTGCGTGCAAGTGAATTATTGAAATAAAATTAAATTAAATCATGTTTGTTCGAATGGACGTTAAATTCTCTCTCTCTTTAAATAACACTTGCTGATAAAATGACCTAGTTTGTGTCGGGTGGACGCCAAACCCATCATCTCACTGCGTGCAAGTGAATTATTGAAATAAAATCAAATTAAATCATGTTTGTTCGAATGGACGTTAAATTCTCTCTCTCTTTAAATAACACTTGCTGATAAAATGACCTAGTTTGTGTCGGGTGGACGCCAAACCCCATTTCTTTTTGTCTGCCTTGTCCGCAGGATTATCTTGCCGGTTTTGTTTGGCCTGTCGGTTCTCCTGTATTTAGTGTTGTATAAAATAGTCCTAACCCCGAACATACATCTAACTGACATGATCTAATTACATCAGGGGACCAGGGTGGGTAAGACGCTGACTGAATAGCCTAGAGACCGCGGGTTCGCTCCTGGTGTAGGCAGAGAAAGTTCGTCGGGATTTTCCAGCGTGAGCTCCTCTTGTCAGTAGTGCCGGATGGTGGAGGGGCTGAAAAACAGAGGTCCCGTGTACGATATAAGAGTAAGCCGTAGCGCCGGTGTTAGGGCAAAATTTCCTTCATAGCCCGCTGGGTGACGTATGCCGGTCTCCATTAGCCCATTCGGTTAAACCTAATTTCATTTCATTTATTGCATTGTGGATTGTCCGAAGACTGAACCAGTTATCAATACGAAGTCTCAGTAACATCCGCTCCTGAATATAACGCATGGGCACAAAGTTAAAAAAAAACAACAACCCAAGAGTATGTTGATGTAGTAAGCATATTCACGTTATCCACTATAATCGCTATTGTGACAAAGTAATTTTTATATAGAACTTTGCTAGATTTGACATCTTATTATATTGGACGTTTTCAATTGTGTTTGTTATGTCCTTTTGGTACATAACTCATGGGTGATGAAGGAATGTGACAAAGTCATTTTTACATAGAACTTTGCTAGATTTGACATTATATTATATTGGACGTTTTCAACTACATGTATATACATCTTCTGCTAATGTGTTCAATATGTTATTTACGGGCAACACACGAATGACCTCTGCTCGTTTTGACAAACGGCACGATCTCATTAAATATCTTATTTATTTATATGTTATTTATAACCTACACATGATCTATGTGTTTAACACTCAGCAGAACTTCGAGACATTAAAGGAAAGATGCAGTGCAGTTATAGAAACTATACTCTCAAATTCCAAATAAGTTAATCTGTCATGTATCATTATTCTTAATGGCCGTATGCTTTATAAAGCCAGAATTAACTGACAGTAAGTCAGACTTGAATAGAGCTCCTTCCGATCTATGTCTATTCCATGTTCTCAATAAAAGATCTACCAACTATGCTGATGGTCTGTTATCTGTAGTGTTACACTATTCCGAAAAACAGAAAGAAATCTTTAAACGATTCTGAGAATTATAGAAGTATTGCCCTGAGTAGCATCACTGGTAAACTGTTAGACTGGGTTATATTAAATAAGAACAATGATGTGCTGAAATCGTCTGACTTACAATTTGGTTTTAAGACTGATCACTCAACCACTCATTGTTCCTATGTAATAAATGAAACCATCAGCTATTATCACCATAACAAGTCAGACGTTTATGTGTGCCTGTTTGATGCAAGCTGGGCATTTGACCGGACGCAGATGTATTAATGTTGTACAATCTGAACCGCTTCTAGGCAACTCTCTACTTTGTGATAGTAAAGAACATACAATCCAGAAGGGAATCGATAGTTTTATTGCTAAATTCAATGTTACTTTTAATCAATTTAAGTTTGCATTATCAGACACAAAATATCAGCTTTTTAAAACTTATTGTATGCCTTTATATGGTAGTGTATTGTGGGACTTAGAGCACAAGTCTATTAGAAACTTTTACTGTACCTGGCGTAAATGTATTCGTCGACTACGTAATCTGCCTTATCGCACTCATAATAAAACTACTACCTCTTTTATGTGACGATCGCCCTGTTGAAAATCAGCTGCACTCCAGATTTATGAAATTCTTTAAAACATCAATTAATAACAAGAACATTTGCATCAGGACTTTTATGCTTTTTATGGAAGTGGTTCTAATATTTGTAAAAATATAAATTATAATTGTTCTAAGTACAGTATTTTGTTCTAATATTGACAATGATATTGTGAATCTTCAAAAGTCAGCAACTGTGAAAACGGAAAGATATGATATATTTATTAGAATCAAACAACAAAGATATAGACCGTGAACATATACGTGAAATAATTCACCACCTATGTACTGACTCAATTTTTACAATATTACCACTGTATAATATTGTATTATATATTTTGTAATTTATATATGTATTTATAATTTAACTGTACATGAGCACGAATAAAATATATTATTATTAAATTGTGTTATCTCCCTTTAACTTCAAACGACGTGACGTCAGCTTGTGATTCCTCGTTAAATAATCGCAAGTAAAGAACTTCAGTAATAAAAAGGTTCTGCAACCACTACGAACACATCTGTTTCGGCCAAAAGTAAGATGTTTAGTTCCACAGGTTTCGCCCAGTGTCTTGCGAAAATCAAAATAGCTGCTCACAGAGACCTTGTCGAAAATTTACTATTGTCTATTGTTAGGTGAAGATTTAGACGATGATGCATTACTTTACCAACAATCAGAAGCAGAACAATTGTCGGCCACTTGGACGCTGATGAACCTTCTACTGCACTGTAAATGTTCCAGCTTTCTATAAAACCGCAAAAATAGTAATTTCATCCACATATCGGCGAGAAAATCACGATTTTGTACCTCGTTTTTGTTACCCAAACTTTTCTACAAGTCGTCGAAGAAAATGGACGAACCGAACGCCGCTTATGTCAGTGACAACAAATGAAGTGATGACTTCAGTACAAAAACAACTTCGTAGTTCGTACTGGCTGCGGAACCTCTCTATTAGCGAATAACGAACAACCAGTTCGTTGTTATATATTCGCGAATAACGAACAACGAGCTAGTTTGTTGTTCGTTATTCACAACATATGGAATTAGTAATACATGAATAATAAAGGCACTTTTATAGGGAATACACCAGAAATGTTTTTGTATGAGCCTAATTGGTAAATAATACTTCAGAATCTTTCGAAATAGATTCTAACAAACTCTCTTTGTACCCGAACAACGAGCTGTTTCCCATTGGCGAATAACGAGCTAGTTTGGTGTTCGCCATACACTACATACGGAAATAGTAATATAATAAAGATACTTTTATGGGGAATACAATGGCTGGCTGTTCGTTATTCGCCAATATGAAACAGTTCGTTGTTCACACACGACTCTATAGTGGTAAGTAATATCTGTTTCTCAAAGTAGAAATGTAAACCAATGATATCAAGGGTAGTGGGAGTAACAGAACAAGAAATCAAACTATAATACACAGTTAGGACAGGGTACTAAACTACAGGGGGATCACGGTGGCTTTCTTGTTCTTGACGTCATTCCAGTGATGGAACTTCACCTGCTGTTGGGAATTGTAAACAGATTATATGATCATCTTGACGCAACTTTCCGCGGCATCGAGGGATGCGACCTACGAGCCATCGATTGGTCAGATAAGTTGTGTATCAAACGACCTCCTCAACACGGGGGTGAATTTAATGGAGAACAATGCAAGAAACTCCTTCAAGGCGTTCACATTTTAGAGAGACTAATCGAATCGGATGGTACTTGCGAAAGCATAAACAAAATAGTTCAAACATTCAAGATGTTTGAAGACGTTAGACAGAAATGTTTCTCCATGAAGTTGCTTCATGAGTACGATCTATCGATCCGAGCTTTTGAAAGTACGTATAAAGATTTAAACATACCAGTGACAAGCAAAAGGCTTGGACTACTTTTCAGAACAGGCTTCAGAGTCTGTCCATGCTGATTTCAGCCTCATGTGGCGTAGATACAAACGAGAGATTGAGCATTCAGAATACGGCACGAAACTTTTAGCCTGCGTTGTTGCTTGCTCGTCCAGACATCGTTAATCTATATTTTGCTTCACTACTACACTACCTCGTCCAGACACCGTTAATCTATATTTTGCTTCACTACTACACTACCTAATACTTTGTTTACTTTGTACTTCGTATTCTTGATTGTCTAATAAACGCTCAATTGACAAAAGATACGTTCCACTTGTCAATTTCGGTCGCTTTACGAAAATTTTGTTTTCTCAAAATGGCGTCTATAGATGATTTCATTTTTCGTGTTTTTTACATCATTTAGGACATAGTATGACAGGAAATTGACCTCGTCTCACCGACATTTCATGGACCCTACGGCGATCTCACCACCGGGGTGGCCTCTTACTACTTAAAAATCAGAATAAAAGGAACTACTTAAAAATCAGAATAAAAGGAACACGCTTGTGTATTGAACTAGCTAAGACACACACATTCCACCCTTTCAGCTGTTGTTAATAAATTTGACATTTGAAAATCTTTCAGTTTGCCATTGAAGTATGTTTCATTTTTTTTCTCTTCTTTTTAGGAAGCCCCAAAAAGTTCAGATGTCCAGAGTTTGAAACGATGCAAGCTATATAGTTATGGACCAAAAGACCTAGATACATGTAATTCTGAACCACCATACTCGACCCTCCTCAACTACAAAGATACACGCGAACCATCATCTGGCCCAAATCCCAAGGAACAACCAGGCCTAAATATATGTGAACAACCAGACCCAAATATGTGTTAACAACCAAGCCAAGATACATGTGTACCACAACGTAACTTGGCTTCTTTCGAATAGCAACAGTCCGGTAGTCAGTACGTTCCAATAAGATCCCTGTATCCGTGGAGGAAAGCAGTGGCTCTGTATATATACCAGATAATGTTGGACCTTCATCAGATATTGATAGTGAAATGATTGAAAATAGTGGTGATGACGGTCGTGATATAATCCCATTCATCAAGCCTGTGTTGTTGAAGAGGTGGGGGGGGGGTGTAGATGAATTTGAATGTCTAGATAGTGATGAGGAAGATTTAATCGAGGATGAAATCATGAGAGACCCAATCGTGTCAAATATTAATTAGGTCAAGAAAATTATCAAATCAAACACTACCAAAACTGGAAGGGAAACAGCAACAGAGTTTATAACATGAATCAGTATTGTGGAGTTTGTGCCTAAAAGGTGTCAAATTTTGGTCAGCACATTAATCGTGTGCACACCGCAAGTGAAGAGGTGGAATTTTAATTGTTCACTTATTTCAGAATTACAATATATTGGTGTTTTTCCCAAAACTTGAATATAAATCACTTTACATACATTCATGTTACATTACAGATACACTAAGGGAGATTATATAATGAGTTGGCAGTTATCACTATAATAGTTAAAAACTAGCTAGTAAAGGCACTACAATCAAAGAAACTTTGCAGGCTAGCCATTGCAGACTAGCCTTGACATCGAGAGTTGATTATGGTGTGGATAACTTAATTGATGTTTAATTAATAGTTTTATAACATTTTAGGCCAAAATAAAGACGTATAATAGGCTGATTTAGCTCTTGCATAACGTATGTTTAATATGTGCTTTTAGAACCATATTTGTCTATTTCCAGGGCTCAAAAAATAGAGCGTTATTCCCTTTAAGATATACCGTATGAATATTTTGACTTGTAAACGTCCATTCCTTCATGTTATAAATAATTCAAGATGTGTGTACCTATTTGTTAAGTGCTTTATTCTTTTGATACAGTTATATTTAATTGGCCTCGATTCAATGATGTTTACAGACAATCAGCATTACATAGAATATAAATAAAACAATGTTTCGTGTTCGTGTCAGATGTTCGTTTTCGGTTCATGATAAACATTGATGATCGATCAATATTCAACTTACTTTTTTTTTAAAAAACAATATTTAGTATTCAGCTTTTCTGAATGGGATTGGAGTAATGGCTTAGCCTATGTAAAACCCCTCTCCCTAATATAAGTTGTATACATATATCATTAATGCAAGATGGGTGTATATACATACATATTATATAAATGTAATAAAATGGGTGAAAATGTACTAGTATATATATATAGAGAGAGAGAGAGAGAAATGGGGTTTAACGTCCACTTGACACAAACTAGGTCATTTCAGGACTAACATATGGTTTAACGTTATTTCAATTATTCGCTTGCGAGCAGGGGTGTTTAGCAGTGGGAGGAAACCGGAGTGCCCGGAGGAAACCCACGTGGTTTAGAACGCGCCCCTATCTCCATGCCACATACGCTCACACCAGAGCTCGAAACCACAGCCGCAAGCCACAAGTGACCGGCCAGCTAGAGGTCGAAGCGCGGCTCTCTGGACCACTTGGCCATTCCAACCCCCCGTACTAGTATAGTAAGATGTGTATATACAATTTCTCCCCTAACAGTTTTCGCACCGAAGAACAGGTTTCTTTAGGTTATGGCGAGGTCATTACGGTGTTACGGTTTATAAAGAAAAAATAAATGTATGTAAATAAGTATACATAATAGTCTGGAGGCTCTGCGTGGGGCGGGAGGTCCATCAAATGGGCACAAACCCAGACCCAACTTTTCCAGAGTAAAATTTTACGCAGAATACGAAGCCGAGTGGTAATCCGTCCGCCGTTATGCGTTTTCGAGATATTCAGGATCAATGGTAAATGAGTTCATTTGTACTGAAGGTAAATGCGCAGCTATTCTTGTGTCATGAAAATATGCTAAAAGTGATCGAGAGTAATCTTTATTCTTAGTGACTCCAGGGGTCAAAAGGTCAAATTTTCCGTTTTAACTCTATGAAGATTTTTAGCATTAAAATGTCAACGTAAAATATAAAAACTAAAGCAAAACCTGTTCTAGAGCTATTAAAATATATCTTTAGGTGATCTGAGCGCCGAACTTTAACCTTGGAACGTGGAAAAAGATCTTGCATAACAGAACCAAAACACTTCGAAACCTGGTTTTGTGCCCATTTGATGAACACCCCTACAGAGAAAAGAAAATGTAACAGTTAATGTTAGACAGGTCGTTAAATAATAAATAAAATTCATCATGGATGAAATTTGTGTAAATATTGCCGCCAAATTGGATTTTTAAATCTCAAATTTATCATTACCAATGAATTCAACAACCATGCCTGAAAACCCTAATTTTGAGTCGATATGAAAATAATGAAATTTTTTAAATGAAATCTAAATGATCACCATCAATTATTTACCCCCCCCCCCCCATTTTAGGGGGTGAGCACAGGGTGCTCAGAAAAAAATATACGTTTACACATGGGCAGGGTAAAGTAGGGTAACTACAATTTTCGGAGGGGATCCTAAAAAAATCATTTTTAACACCACCCCCTACTATATGTTGCAACATATTGGGCATGCGTATCTCACCACTCATTAAGAGAGAGAGAGAAGTGGGGTTTAACGTCCACTTGACAAAACCTAGGTCATTCCAGGACTAACATATGGTTTAACTTTAGTTCATTAATTCGCTTGCGCGTGCGGGTGTTTAGCAGTAGGAGGAAACCCACGAGGTTTAGAACGCGCTCCCATCTCCATGTCGCATACGCTCACACCAGGGATGGAAACCACAGCCGCAAGCCAGAGGTGACCGGCCAGCAAGAGGTCATATTCCTGAAGCATTGGTCCGAGAAATCCCTCTCTGGCCATTGCTGGAATAGCGTCTGTTTCTTGAACTTATGCGGGAGTGTGTCTATTTTTTCCGTTCAATGAAAGCTATCACTTAGGTACAGCAACATGACAGTCCTTCGTTTAATCTGGGTCTTCCCTAAAACTTTGGACAGTGATTTAAGGTATTAAAAACGGTGAAAGTACGTTCGTTTCCAAACAGTATGGTTTATATTTCATTCGATTTGATAGCCTCGTTTGTCACGCAATTAGTTTTACTGCAGTGTTCTGCTATGCACAAGTTAATTAGGCATAATAAAATCGTGAGCCATGACGTTATGTAAACATATTTGGTCCAATATTGGCACTCGTTTAAAACAATGATTGGTTGGTAGACGGACTACTGACCAATCAAAAGTTAACACAACAATATCCACTCATAATAGCAGTGTGTAGTAGGATTACCTCTAATCAAACGCAACACTGCGCGGTGTATGGCAAGAGGTCGACGCGCGGCACTCTAGGCCACCCTACACCACTCATTAAGAACATATCAAGAATCTTTGTGTATGGGAATATAACCTACACAATTGTAAAATTATATATTGTTGTGTCTGTAATGTTTTCAGTTTGATTTCTTCCTTTATATACATTGTTTTAAATCTATTGTATACATTTTGTACCGTTGGCTATTCACCACAAAGATTTTATCATTATTATTATATGTTTGTAATTAATGTATTGTTTACATTTTGTAACATTGATTATTGGTACTTAATAAATCTATTATTGTTAATATTATTAAAATAAATTATTTATATTATTATTATTATTATTCATCAATGCGTGTTTGAAATGATTTTTTCAGTAAAAACAATATCATTGTGCTTTTAACTGAATTGAAAAACACAATGTGGCAGAATTTCCGAAAGAAACCCACGAGGTTGAGAAGGCGCCCCTATCCCCATGCCACCCGCATACGCTCACACCTGGGCTCGAAACCTCATCTGCAAACCAGAGGTGACCTGTCTGCTGAATAAGAGGTAGTCGCACGACTAACTTTACTTTACGATCAGGAATCGTTGATATCGCAGATCTAGTAGGCTATGTGATTTAAATTGTCCACAGCAGTTATACCGGAGCGGAGCCCTGGGCCTGACTAGAATCGCAGGGCCCTTGACGCGACGAAAAGATTATTTCATGCACTTTTTAATGATACGCATGAGTAACACACAATTACACGGTCTGCAACACAAGAAAAATTACGTATTTCACTTACGAATGGCATATTATGCGCGGAAATGACATATAACGGCAGGGAACAAGTGAAATCGCCGCTAGAAGCCAAGATTGATCATCATCAGAAGGGATAGCCCAGTCTCAGCCCTCGCGCCGCTAGATCTATTACCGCGAAACTTTCATCTGAACTTTGAATTGTTTCTCTTTTTGCCATGAACGGCGGGGCTCTGGGCTCCTCAGGTCCATGCCTAAACTGGGCCCGGACTTCGGGGTATCCCCAGTGGTTTCGTTCCTTTCTACTCCACAAACTCCCGGGGGACATCTATGGGGGAGACGCGCTTTCAAATTATCTGCCCTTGATTCTGATTGGTCGTTAATTGTAGCACAAATTAGAAATTTCCTTGATTCTGATTGGACGAATGGACAGTAAACCCATAATAAATTATCAAGGCGATGGTGATTTCTCATTGTCGAGTTCCAAAGGAAAGAAATGGACGATTTTAGATGACGGGTTACGTACAAATTTCCTCGTGTAAAGGGACACCAATTTATTCTTAAAGGGACAATAACACTCTTGCAGCCATGGCAGCTCCAGAAAATAAATAATAGCCTTATTCTAAGTACTAGATGTTTAAAGTGTCCTACTTGTTGTGTAAATTATCCATTACGACCTATTTTACTTGTCCAGAGGGTTCGAAAATATTTTAAATCAAAGTCACATTTGAAAAGGTTTACGTTAGACTTTTCAAATCAATAAGTTGAATTTTTCCATTTTTTTAAATTAGGTGTGTTAAGATGAAATTTATATCACCAATTAATTGGAATATTGTAAAATAATACAATTTGTTGACCAGAATGAAGATTGGGACATACTATTCAGTTATAACAAGAGTGTTATTGGGGCTTTAATGCTAAATTTCTGTGCATGTATAAGATATACTAATGTGTTTATGATGTATTATTATTCAAATGAGGCTTTGGGTATGATTATCATGTGACCATAAACTAAACATGACGTAATTCACAGTTAATAGAGGGCGTTACCAGTGGCATAAACAAGCATTTCGTAAACCGAAAGAGGGGCGCGATTTTGAATATCGACTAAGCTAATAAAATTTTTACAGACAATTTTAAACAATACAACTGATTACGTTTTCGGAATTTATTATTTATTACTACGCCAACGAGATGGGATTGAGATACAACATTTGTATTTGTTTTTTCAAGTTAATATTACAGCTAAATTGACAAATATACAACGTAAATATTCGGGACACACAAATTTACGTTGTGGGGCGTGAATAAAAAACCTCCGAGATTACTTAAAACGGCAATTTCATATTTTTTAGTCTTATTTTTAAAATATATTAAAATGAAACCCTTAAATAGATCGCCATTGTATGGACTGGAATGGGAAAACAAGGGAGGTAATTCAAGTAATTGTGTTATTATTTTATAATAGTGAGCTGACAACCTTTTGAGCAAAAGACATAAAAATAATTATCTTTTGACTTTCTTAGAAAATATGAAATTTCCGCTTTAACATTTGTTTAGAAATGAAAAATTAATTCTCGGCATGGTCCAGTTGTTAAAATGTTGAGTACAAAATGTCCCCAAACGTAACACAAAATTTCAGGGACACGATGAATTGCAACATAGAAAAATTTAACTACATAACGATTTTCAATGTTTTATAGAACATAATAAAGTATACAGTAATAAATACATTACATAATCAATTACTTTTTTGAATAATTGGTGATAAGAAAATAGGTATTTTTGCTGCTTTGAGCAATGATATACATGAATTTTCAATCGTAGCCCACATTTATTATGGAATGACCCATGTATAGTCGCAATTTAGCAAAATTCAGTCATCAAAACAGATAAATCCCGCTTCCTACGACTGTAATTGTCGGATCATGTGATATCAAAGACCATAATAATCACAAAAATGTTATTTGTCGTTTGATTGGTTCTATATCAAAATCCACTGAAGTGGATCATAGCAATGGAAAATTCCCAGTCGGACGTTATACCCCATTTCATTTCACGTGTTCGATGTTCGTCTTCATTATTTCGGTTTGTGCAAGGAAGTAGGACACTAAAGCTTCATTTCATTTCATTTGGTACAAAAAAACACCTGAACCCGTAGGATACAGGACCAGTGTACTGATTTTAAAATGTTAATTGTTTCTTAAATATTGGGTATGAGGATCGCATAGTTTCGTGGCAATACAAGATCAGTTGAAATCGATAAATATTGAATCTGAATTTGTGTTTTAATTTTGAATATTATCGAAAATATTGAGTTAGACCTGGCTCCATTTAGCTTTTGTCGTTGTAATCCAATTGCAAGTTTTCATTTTTTGAGGTATTCTTTGTTTGCTAGATTATGGAACCTGGAAACCGACATATAACCAAAAAGATCATTCGCCATTTTACCCCCACTCACTGGGGAACCAATGATAATTTATCTTCTCTTATTTTTAAATTGCAGAAACTTTGAAAAAGAAAGAACACACGAGGAAAGCACTCATGGAAGATTTAAACTGGGCTTATGGCGAGGATAGTACAGGTGATACACAAGAACCCAACCTGGATTTACAACAAAACGGTAGTGTGGCTCAGGATATGATGTCCCAGGATACACGAGAGAAAACAAACCTGGATATTCAACAGGAAGACAAAGTGTCCCAAAATACCTTACAGGATTACATACTGGTTCCACAGGAAGATATCTTAAATCCACCAAGGGATGTCATACAGGATACTCCACAAACAGTTACCCAATATTTATCACCATAAATTGAGGCCCAGGGTACATCCCAGGATACACAAGGAAAAGCCAACCTGGATATTCAGCAGGAAGACAAAGTCAATACACAGGAGGATGTATTACAAATTATATCACAGAATTGCACAATGATTCTACCAGAAGTTGTGCCCCAGTATACATGTACCTTACAGGATTACATACTGGTTCCACCAAAAGACGTCATCCAGGATACTCCACCAACTCTTAACCTAGAGTTTACTGGTTCCACCAAAAGACGTCATCCAGGATACTCCGCCAACTCTTAACCTAGAGTTAACTCCAGAAGATAAGACTCGGGGATACATGTACATCTACATCACAGGATAACATACCACTTGAACCACAAAATGTCACCTTGGATCCACTACCAGAGCAAAATGTCAGACTGACGGAGGATGATAATATAATATTGTTCCGAATTCAGATGATTCTGATGAAGAATCAGAAATGTTCCCATTTCATACTGAAATGTTAAGCACAAGGAAATCAGTAAACGTACTGGAAGAAAGCAATGTAAATGCACCTAACCAATATGTTGACTGGGATACACGATTATCAACCGATAGACGACTAAATGAAGATGTTGCAATGGATAGTGGTTGTGAGGAAGGTGTTGAAATGGAAAGCGATTACCAAATCCTTATCGCTACGGAATGTGATGTTTTGGAAAGTAGAATATTTTTTGTAAGAAAAATAATTAAGAATTCAACAACCAAACTTGGGAAGAAGAAAAGATCTGAAAGAGTGTATAACACCACGAGTATATGTCCTTTCTGTTAAAAGGTCCAGACCAACTTCTCACATCAAATTTTATCAAAAATTCACCAAGATGAGCCAGAAGTACTGGAATTGGTCAATTGCCATGGGAAGGAAACAATAAATAAAATTGAATTGCTTCGCTTGAAAGGTAGTCACCATCAAAACCTTAATGTAGTAGGAAAGAGGAAATAAGAAATTCGATCAATTAGAAGATGTGAAAGTGTTCTTAAGTTAGACCTTTCCTTCATGTTTAGGTTGGATGTTGAAATTAATATTAAGAGACATGGCATCAAGTGTCCTGCTAAAGAGAACTTTGATACGTTTCCATCATCAGCTTCTTTACAAGTTCAGCCAGATGTTATTCTTGCAAGAATTTTTGTAATCATGCAGAATGATGGATATCAGTGGTTGAAGAAAAAGGTTGGTAACAAGATCATGAGAAAATACTACACATAGAATTTAGAAAATTAAGTGGGTAACTACAGCCTTGAACCATTTCTATAGGTAAGATATTTTAAACATTTTGTGGAAGCTTCGCTTATATGTTGAAAGCGAAGTGCTGTAGATGAGGAGGACCTCTCTTCTCACTCAAACTGCAGTAAACTGGGGTATGATATTAAACGTATAGCATCTGCAACGCTTGCCCTGTCCATCATTAGTGGAAACAAAATATAAAAGAGTGAAGCCAAAGAATTTCTGACCCTAATGTATTTGAACTGGCATACACAAGTAACAAAGCTAGCAAGACAATTGCTTATCAGTAAGAGCATGAACAAGAATAAAGCACTTCCTCTCCCAAGTGACATAAAGAAGTTTTTGAAAAATGCTCTACAGAAGTTTGATGTGGAAGACATTACCTACAAGAACTTCCGCTATGCATCAGACCTCACACTGACAAGACTTACCTTATGAAGTACAAGCTATAACGTGAGTATTGTAAATTTGATATAATGTATTGTGTTATTTTTTCAATTCTTTATCAGAAGAATGTTCTACATACATGCATGCAGCTATAAGTGTTTTGAAAATGTTTTTATTTAGGATTTACAATGGCTAAGTGAGTAAGACACTGGTTCGCTAGCCAGGAAGTCCTAGATTTCTCCGCCAGTGTTGGCGGGGAAAGTTCATCAGAATTTTCCGGTGTGGTTCCCTTTTTTCAGTGGTGCAGGATGGAGGGCCTGACAAGAACAGGGGAGTTGGGTGGCTGAATAGTTAGCGCTATATCCTGAAGTCTGTCATTGAGTCAACTGCTGTGGTTTCTATTCCCCAGTTGTACCTGACAAGGAGTTGGGACATCTGTCCAACATCATGGGTGTTCTCCGGTTCTTTCGGTTTCCTCCCACTGCTAAAGACCCATACACGCAAGTGAATTATTGAATTAAAATTAAACCATATGTTAGTTCGTGTCAAGTGGAGGTTAAACCCCATTTCTCTCTCTGTGACAAGGACATATGTCTCAGTCGTTCAGGGGGTACGAGAAACCGAGATGCTGCGTACACATTGTTGGGCACATGAAAGATCCCCCAACAGTTGCTGTACTGGCAAAATTTCCCTCCTAGCACACTCCATGGCGTATGCCCATCTTCATTTGCTCAGTCAGAGCAGAACAGTAGGACGAACCCCATTTCATTTCATTTCTGTTTTGATTTAAGTTTACAAGAATATCAGAAAAGAAAACGGGACATTGGTGACATAGCAGTAGAAATGATGAGAGAAGAAACTTTTAGTGTCACAGTAGGTGTTAGAGATCAGAGGCAAGGTATATGTAGATCCTTTGTCCTGCAGAAGTCGTTCGGATGGTACGAAAAACCAGATTCGCATGAACTCTTTGGGTGTACATGAAAGATCTCTGTTTGAATTCGATATAAAAGTAAGTCGTAATGCGCTTTACGGTCACAATTTTATCTATTTTATTTCTGTATTTAGGTGTACATGAAAGATCTCTGACTGTTTGAATTCGATATAAACGTAAGCCGTGATGCGCTTTACGGTCACAATTTTACCCATTTTATTTCTATATTTGTATGGAGGTTGGAAAAACAGTAAAATATGACGTCTATACTTAAAAATCCACATCAACTTGTACACTGTATTTAAAATATTGAATGAAAGAAAACACAGAAAGTAAAACAAATTTTATTTTGTTTTTATAGAAAAAACAGAACTGTACAAGTTATTATTCCGGCTGATATGTTATTTCAGTTTTACAGTCCTGTGATACGTACCCGTGTTGGTATCCACCAGTCAAATCATTATGTCTTTGGAAACAAATAACACTGACCAAATAACACCATTTTTTTCTGAGTCAACAGGTATGGTTTCGAATCTCCGGTTGTACGTGTCGAGGAGTAGGGTCGCCTGTCCAACCTCGTGGGTTTTTTCCCCGTTTCCTCCCACTGCTAAAGACCCCTACGCGCAGGTGAATTATTGAAATGAAATTAAACCATATGATCTAGTTTCTGTCGAGAGGACTCTAAACCCCATTTCTATCTCTCTCTTTTTCTATTCTTCTGATAACCCAGAACTTATTCAATCACTTAATCTTTCAGGCAACTATGGTCCAGGTAATTTATAATCTACCATATATCACTTGTTCGTTAATGTGTAATTGTAAAGTGTACAACATTTATTCAGTGATGATCGCATGCAATGCAACTTGATTACCAATTCTTGATAAATTTTACATGGACATGTTATATTGGAGAAAAGGCCTTTAAGAGGTCTAAATTTAGAATTTAATGCTCGAAGGGGCTCTCTTTCATATTAATATTACTTAGTTATCAACAATGGCCCCTTAAACGGACCTCCGAAATGAAATCCAAATACCTTTTATTCCGGGGGGGGGGGGGGTCTAGAGTGCTTAAGCTATGGAAGGAGTCTCCAACTTGTGGAAATGGTTGGTGGTCATTTTAACAAGCAAATTGTATATGCAGTTCTTCAGAATAAAAGATTTTGCAATTAATTGGACAGTCACAAAGCCGATTGTGATATCCAGATGCTATGTTTAACTTAATAGTAAGTGCAGGGGGACTGCACCACACACAATTCTACACAAAAACAAATATACAGATAAGACATCATACTAAGAGACCACAAACAAAAACAAATCAAAAAGAGTGAATGGATCCGGGGGCTAGCCGTAAGCGTCCACTGCGCTGTACAGTCCCGGGCCTGCGGTGACACAGACCTCACTCACACTTGAAAACAAGTTGGGAGTAAAACCCAAGGAAACAGTTATATAATGTCAGCATGGGTCATGATCTGTCATATGTTGCAGATGACCCACAATTGATCAGGAATGATAATGTTATTTTAATGTCCAATGAAATTTATTCCTTATTTCCGTATATTTAAGAACGTTCTGGCCTGTATGATAAGCGAGTCCATACACCCCAACATGGTAATTAAAAATAGAGTTATACCATTACCTGTTCTATTTAAATATAAACAAAAGTATTCAGATGTTTAAATTTGGGTCTGCTGTACAGAAACTGTTGGTGAAAAGCTAATATGAGATGTGGTCCAAAGCGGTCCCGACATCCACAGTGTCCGTGGTTTGATTCAGACCTAGAAGTATTGAAACAGTCAAAATGTAAATTATTAAACAAGTTCCGTTTAACGAATAATGAGGCCGATTTGGATGACTATTTAAATGTCAAAAATAGATTTAAACTAGATTGTAAATCAAAAAAGAAAAGTTATCAAAAGTCAGAATTAGAAAAATTATGCGACGATAAAGATCCTAAAATGTTTTCGATTAAGATTAAAGTCTATATTCAGAAACGGATACCCTCTGCTATAAATATTAATATTGAGAATTGGTACAACCACTTTAAGTCTTTGCTTAATCCGTTAGTTGAATCCTCAGATGAGGAGTTTGATGACTATGTAAATGATTATATACGTGATAATAAATGTAAACATAACGAAAGTCAATCGGATCCAGAATATTATGAACTAAATCGTGATATTTCACATAGTGAAATTCTCTTCGCTATTGCAAATTTAAAACCAGGCAAAGCTCCTGGTGAGGATCTCATTCCTCCTGACTTTTATAAGCATGCATCCAATCAAATGTTACCATTTCTACATAAATTGTATATTTAGTAGTGGCGTGCTCCCTAAAAATTGGTCCCACAGCATAATCCAAGCTTTGCATAAAAGGGGCGACACTGATAACCCTGGAAATTATCGGGGAATTTCATTGATAGATATCGCCTGTAAAATACTATGCACCATTTTGAACGAAAGGCTTGTAAAGTGGTCTGATGAGAAAAATGTGCTTGTTGAAGAACAGGCAGGTTTTCGTCGTGGATACTCAAGAGTTGACAATATATTTGTTTTAAATGCAATAATCCAAAAATATCTTTCAAAATCAAAAGGTGGAGTCGTATATTGTGGATATATCGACTTTTCTTCAGCTTATGATTGTGTTCCAAGAAGTAAATTATTCTATATTCTCCTTAAAAATGGTCTAAATGGCCGAATATATAATCTATTGCATGATATGTATGATTGTGTAAAATCATCAGTAGAAGCTAATGGTGTTCTCTCTGAGTATTTTGAATGCTCTTCTGGAGTTAAACAGGGTTGTATTCTCAGCCCTTGGTTATTTGGACTGTTCATCAACGAGCTAACCTTGTTAACCAGCGCTCAAAGTGGTTCTGGAATCTTCATTGATCCTAGTATCGGTGACGTATTCTTACTTCATTTTGCTGATGACCTTTCCCTCCTAGCTGATAGGCCGGCAGATCTGCAAAAGAGGCTGGATATTCTTGATATATATATTGTTCAAAATGGAACATGAAAGTCAATCTAGAGAAATCCAAAATAGTAGTCTTCAAGAATGGGGGTATTCTGTCTGGGAGGGAGAAGTGGTATTATCAAGGAATATCAATTGAGGTCGTAAATCAATATAAATACTTATGAGTTGTATTCTCAAATCGACTCAAATTGAATCTATGTTGCACAACAGGCTTCTAAAGCATTATGATACAACACGCACGTGCTTACCAATGTAGTGCTGTCAGAAAAGATGTGTTTTAAGGTGTTAAGGGAGGAGGCATTGCGAACAGAAAGAGGGAGAGGGTTCCTTAATCGAGGAGCAGCATTAGCGAAAGCCCGCTTGTCGTACGTCACTTGGAGGAACGGTCGTGCTGGCTCAACAAGAAGGGTCTCGACTGAAGAGCGGGTCCGCCTCTGTGGAACTCTCAGTGTTAAAATATCAGACAGATAAGATGGTGCCTCTATTCCTCATATATCATCAACTGAAGTAGTCAATGCTTCAACATATCAGCATAGATAGCTACCGAAATCACTGACACATGTATTACGCAATCATTTTGAACGAATCCTTTATCACTATGGGCCCGAAACTACATGTATACAGCGCAATGGACTTTCGCCTCGGAAGTTGTAGTAGTCTCTACCTTCCAGATCACATTTGGATACATGTAATTTGCGTAAAGTGTGTATGATAATGTTTGTAGTATTGATGGCGATATTAGCGACCTTACATGTACACGAAAAACGTAAATTTAAGAGACCCATAATTAATTCAACCATAGAAAGGTAATTGTAAGGTTTTGACAGAACGTGGCGACAATAACCCCAAGATCTTGGATCCTTTCAATATTCGCACATATTGAATCGCAGCTTCATGAATTATGGCCCTTGATTGTATGAAAAATCTTCTTTTTTTTCATGTTTACAGCATTTAAACGAAATGAGAAACGAATTCATGATACACTTAATACATCTTGTGCTAAGAAATTCAAATATGCGCCAAGAGAAAGAGGAAAGATCCACCAAGAGGACGGAGAAAATATTAGAGAAAATTATGTGTTTCTACTTGATAACTTAACTGATCCGGAACGTTTATCAGATCGTCTGTTTGGAACATTAGTTTTTGATACGGACGATATGGAAAAAGACATAAAAGGGATATGACACGTGAACTACTTAACAGATTACTTAATGGCGGGTCCAATTCGTACCAAAGTTTCATTGATAGTTTAAACGAAGAAGGTTACAAGACAGTAGTTAAACAATTAGAATCAAGTAAGTTTAATTGACTAATTATTTAATGTAATACTGGTTTTCTACATCACAGATTCATACTCCCTCTCTCTCTCTCTCTCTCTCTCTCTCTCTCTCTCTCTCTCTCCTCTCTGGGTGGGAAGTAATGTTGCTTTATGAAAACTTCAATTCAGATACCCTTCTTTCCCCTCTCTATCCTCACCCTCTCTCATTTTCTCTCTCTCCATCTCTCTATCTCCATCCTCTCTCCTTTATTCTTTCTCCATCTCTCTCCCTCCCTTTGTCTCTATCTCTACCGTTTCCTTCATTCTCCCTCTCTCCCTTCCTCTCTCTGTCCCCTCCCTCTCTATCTCCACCCATCTTCTTCATTCTCTCTCTCCCTCCACCCCTCTCTCTATCTCCACCCACTCCTTTTCTCTATCTCTCTCCCTCTATCCCTTCCTCTATCTGTCCCCAGCTCTCTCTATCTCCACCCATCTCCTTCTTTCTCTCCCCTTTCTCTTTCCCTTCCTCATTCTATCTCCAAAGGGGGGGGGGGGAGGGGTGGAGATAGAGAGAGGGGTGGGGATAGAAAGTGGGAGGGAGGGAGAAATAGATATAGAGGGGTGGGGATAGAGATAGATAGAGTGAAAAAGGGAGAGAGGTGGAAATAGAGAAAGGACGGTAGGGAAAGAGATAGAGAGAATGAAAGAGGGGTGGGGATAGAGAGAGGAATGTAGGGAGATAGATAGAGAATAAAGGAGAGAGGATGGGGATAGAGAAAGGGGCTGAAAGAGGGAGATAGGAAGAAATAGAGGGAGATAGGGAAAGAAAGAGGGAGATAGGGTCGGAGATAGAGAGAGGGAGAGAGGGTGGAGATAGAGAGAGCGAAAGAGGGAGAGAGGGTGGAGATAGAGAAAGGGGGAGGAGGGTAGAGAGAGAGGAGGATGGGGATAGAGAAAGGGGGAGGAGTGTAGAGAGAGAGGAGGATGGGGATAGAGAGCGGAAGGGAGGGAGATAGAGAGAGAATGAAAGAGAGGGTTGAGATAGAGAGAGGAAGGAAGGGCGTGAGGGTGGGATAGAGAGAGGAGAGAAAGGGAGGGAGATAGAGAGAGAGTGGGAGATAGAGAGAGAGTGTGTGGAGATAGAGAGAGGAAGGGCGAGAGAAAGAGGTAGAGAGTGTGGGGATAGAGAGAAGAATGTAGGGGGAGAGTGAGGGGATAGAGAGTGAGGGAAAAGAGAGGGGGATAGAAAGAAGAGAGAGGTGGTAAACTAGTATGGATATTATATAATTTCAGATGATGTTAAATATAGTCAGACATCTATACAAAGCAAAAGCAATAATATGGCCACCCTCACATTAACAACTCCATTATTAAATCAACCCCTGGATGTGATAACAACTAACTATAATAACACAACCGACAATAATACAATGGACGCGAGATCAATACGTAAAACTTGTCAATATGGTACACTTGATGAAGTCGACAATTTAATACTTCAAAATATAGAATTAAATGTTCCTGGCCATCTGGGACGAACACCGACCTTTTATTGTGTTATATCTAGAATAAACCCAGTAGAGAAGGTAAAATTACTCATCTCTGCTGGTGCCAGGTTAGATATTAGAAGTCGTTATGATGGTCGTAGTATATTACACTATGTTTGTCACTATAGCACAATAGCCTGTATAAAATATTTACTGGAAATAGGCCTTGATAAAGATGACATTGACAGGGATGTTTATAATATGACGCCAGTATTTTATGGTATTGAATCTAACATACAACCTTTAGAGAAGGTAAAATTACTCTACTCTGTCGGTGCCATGTTAGATGTCAAGAGTGATGTTTGTAGTTTATTAGACTGGGCTCGTAGGTTAGGTCAAACAACTGATGTGATGTTTTGGTGGTCATCAAAGTCAACTTGGATCCAATATGATAACAACACAATGAATTCTATTAACCAAGAAATAAGATTGGAGAGGAATAGAATAATATTTGAAATGATGTTGAAAGAATATATTTACTATAGAAGGGGTAAGAACAATTCATTTATTTTTCAATTTATAAATAGACATCCCCTTTTCTGATGTCATAGTTAAAAATGCCTAATATCATTAAATGACGAAGCTTATTTTACTTCTAGAATATATCTTTCCAGATTTCTTTGTTTATATATATTTGTTGTTGTTTTGTTTGCCAGTAATCACATGGACATTGATTCTGTTTACCTTGACAGACTCATCATTTATGAGTTTATTTAGAGAAATATTGTTGGCCCCCGCCCTTCCCAGCCCCAGTCACATAGTTGATTGTCATTTTCGTTTACTTTGTTACTGTTGTAGTTCACGCATTGTCTCCGTCCAAGCAATCAAAGGTTGCAACGTTTTACCCCCTTGCTCCAATGTATGCCCCCCCCCTCCCTCGACAAAATCCTGGATTCGGGCCTGAAGCTGTATAATATTAACTATGGTTTAATAATACTGGATACATCCCTTTATAAACCAAACAAAACCAAGTGAACGGATTAATAGACATAATCTGAAATCGATGGGCCGCTTTTGAAATGAAGCCAAGGGATTTAAACCACTGTTAATATTTTGACTTCAATTAAATGGGAAATAATAAATTTGGGCGAGCCCGTAGCCACGAGGAAGCCCCCCCCCCCAATATTTCGACAACGATAATGATTTCTTAAGAGTGTTCTTAGCCGGCCACATCCTCGGCCCGCCCAAAAAATTCCTTAGTCCCACCAAATTTTATGGGCTGACTATGCCACGGTCCCGAATTGAATTTGAGTACTGTTACATTTTAGCATGGATTAAAATGTCAACAATGAGGTGGGCCGTTGTTCGTTAATCGCGAATACCGAACAACAAGCGAAATTCACGTTGTTTACCAAGATAAATTCATGATATCAGATAATCGAGAGAAAAAAAACCAAGAAACTATGAAAGGATTACCACTTGAAGCATATCATCCAAGTTGGCATCTTGAACTCTTAATTTGTATAGGCTTGGTGTGAGGACCTTAAGAAATAAAAGAAATTATTTTTTAAAAATACAGCCACACTTTGTGTATTGAATATAATCTGTAGTCTTATTTTTATTTTTAATGTTTTCATGTAATGAGAAGATAGTTACCCCCTAACACGTACCTGTTCATGAAGATTTGCTGATACAGACACGGAGGCTATTATAACTATCAAAGATAAATCCATAACAGCTGTCTTGCTACTCAATATCCAACACACAGAAGCACTATGATATTCAGAAGAAAATTTGAAGCCAAAATGTACTTGTAATACTGGTTCAGTAAATCAACCAAATCACACATTTCCAGATGAAGTCTTGTGAACTGGTGAATTTTACCAGGAAATGACGAAGCTGTATTAAGTCCCGTGATTTCCTGAGATACTAATTTAAATTGCATGGTTAAACTCATTCCTAAATGCCTGGATCTGCCATGTAAATGTTGCGACCATATAACGTCAAATAACAATTTTCGTAATTTTACGTTCAGCGTCAACGACAATATGAATTCTGACACAAAAAAATCTCATTATATGTCTTGACGTGCAGGAAATCTGGATGAATTTTCTCGGCAAGTGCTAGGATCGAACAAGCGACCTCCAGACTTGCAAGCCAGCGTCTTACCCACCTCGATCGTTCTATTTAACATGAAATCATAGAGATGACACCTTTAAATTCCTGAGGTTGGGTGGCCGAATAGGTAGCACGTGCGGCTGTATCATAAGGTCTGTCATTGAGTCAACTGGCTTGGTTTCGATTCCTCGGTTGTACGTGACAAGGAGTTGGGTCGTCTGTCCAACGACTTGGGTTATCTCTGGATCCACCGACTGCTAAAGACCCCGTCGCGCAAGCGAACTATTAAAATAGAATTGAACTATGTGTTAGTCCCGAAATGAACTGGTTTGTGTCGGTTGGACGTTAAACCTCATATCTCTCTCCCCCATTTAAAATGCACCTCTTACACTGAGAGGCATCCGCATTATTTTCGATGAGGCACTCGCATTCTACGATGAACAATAAAAACACCATCTTGCAAATCGACGCCTGAAACAGGCTTGCGAGGGGGCGGGGGGTATAGGCATCCATAACTAGAAATATATCGTCATCATCCACACTTAAACCATGTAGTCTTGCTCCTACGTATGATGCATTTGCAGGGAAAGTAAAATAAAAAGATGTCACCACCTTGCTATTATGTGACGTTCACTGGAAGATCGTAATCCACCGGAACTTGATCCAGACTGTACTGCTGGGTTCAGGACAATAAATGGAGAACATTACAACCGGTCAACAGGCTCCTGTGGCTCACCAGATGCTGACGCACCAAATGGTACGCTTGCCCGTAGCTGCACCAAGGATGACTTAGAATGTATAGTATTTTGCACCTGTGCTGTCGCAAGTTGTAATCAGACACACACCTAAAGGATTAAACTGAATATTACCTAGCTTTGTGGGGGTTATTTTCGTATTTTGCAAGTAGAATTTGGTTTTTGAAATGTTCAAAACACAGGGGTGCCCTCCTTTCCAGGGCCGCCCCGTGTGGCTCTGGACCCACTGATAGGCATATATGTGGTGTTATGGTATCACTCATATGCTCCTATGTCCAGAAATATATAGTTTGTCTCTAGATATAGTTTGGTTTGGTGAAATAATCGCCCCAACCGCCGCTATTCAGTTGAAGGGCCCTATTGTCTGGCACTTTGGATTTTACTATCATCTAATCACTCCAGATTTCAGTGTATTCCTTAGCCCCCAAAACATTGGGTTAGACACCAAAATTATCACCCAAGAAAAAATACTATAGGGGATTATTTGAAATGACGGCCCTCTTAGTCGCCATCTTGAATTTTTCAAAACGACCAAGGGTGACCAAGGTTCACCCGGAAGTTTGCGATAGACGACAACTTTGGTTAAAAAAAAACGTTGTATAAGTCAAAATAACGTCAGTCTGGCCACAATGACGTCATTCCGATTCGTTGGTATCATTTTTGTATCTATTGATAGTACATTTATATGCTCTAAAACGAGCCGTTTCCAAGATATGGGGGACAGAAAGTCCAATTGGCGGCCATCTTGGATTTATCCTAATAATGAAAAAGGCTGCAGGATTTCAGCGGACAATTTTGAATTTCGAATCCTTTCTTTAGGTATCCCTTTACTAGTCAGTGAAAGAAATTCTTTTGCAATTTGTTCTGGGTACTTAACAAACAGAAATTATATCTATCCGTCTACTTACCACCGCCAGATATACAGTAATAACATTAATGGTTAGTTTCTATACTTGATCCGTGTAACATAAATAACCTTCCTAACATTCGATTGTTTTACTATTGCCAAGAGGGATGTATATCAATCAATTCTACCTTTACCTAGTATTGTTGTATTTCGATTATCAGCCAGTAATATAAGAAGTATAACAATAGTCTCGGTCTCCCAGAACCTCCTAGTATTCAATATTTTTCTAGATAATAGAGACTAGTATAACATCTACAGATTATAAATTGATGATGAGATAGTAAGCTTACATATAATGGCGGTTCCGGGCCACACGGGAATGATAAATGTTGTACAATCAGTAATGTTTTTTTTTAAACAAGCTTTCACAACTCTATTTATTCTTCTATAGTCCAACTGAATTAACGACGTAGATATAGTAATTATGATATAGTAGTACGACATTATTTTGCAACTTTACATCAACATTTGAAGATGACTACTTTTGGGAGGTTACGGATTGGTGATTGAAATGAAATGAAATGAAATGGGGTTTAACGTCCTACTGTTCTGCTTCTATTCTGGGCTAATGAAGACGGACAGTTGGAAATCGATATAAGAGTAGGTCATATTGCCGCTTCCCGGACACAATTTCCCCCATGTAATACTGTATGCCAATTTTGATTTAATCAGAGCCGCACAGTAGGACGTTAAACCCCATTTCATTTCGTAAAATAGTTCCAAAATAGTTAATGCAAAATTCTTATACTGAAATTTTTTTATCAAATCATTGCTTGATAACGGCGAGAGTATCTTCATTGCAATCGTAAGGTCTGTCATTGAGTCATCTGGCGTGGTTTCGATTCACCGGTTGTGGGTGACAAGGTGTAGGGGCGCCTATCCATCCTCGTGGGTTGTCTCTGGCTCCTCGGGTTACCTCCGACTGCTAAAGACCCCTACGTGCAATTATTGAAAATGAAGTCATTCATGTTTGAGTCCCGAAAAGACCTAGTTTGTGTCGGGTGGACGTTAAACCCAATCTCTCTCTCAACGTTGTACTTAATAAACCTAGTGAATGTTTTCCATAAAGCTGTCTGTTATTATATATATCGCTTTCACTTTAAGGAGAAAAGTATATATAAAGCCTTATCGTATGTGATACTACCGTGGAAACTCGATGTGTCGTCTAATCCGAACGACTAGACAGCAGTCCGTGTACCTGTTTTAACACTGGTTCCCCCCTGGTCCTGCATCACTGACCAGGGGGGAACCAGTGTCAAAACAGGTATGGTACGTTGTCAGCTGGGCTTAACATATGAAGCCTTTTTTTAGATCTTGCATAATGCATCTTTAAAGTGGAATAATTATATCGTTACTGATCATCAATCAGCACGTGTTTATTGATTTTTAATGATAACAACCGCATATTTGATTTGTAAATGCTTTTTCATCAAACTAATGGAACGTTAAATAATAGACACTGGCTGTAGAGTTAATGACGCAGATAAATCTGCCCAGTTTGTATTACAGGAATTTGTGCGAATAATAATCTGTTTTAATGACCGAATGAGTTGTTGATATCACAGAGCGGGTAAGCTATTTATTTTGTCCACAGTAGTTATACCTACTTTGAGGAAATTACATAGAGGTTTCAAGCATTAGAGAAGTCGGAAAACATTGACAGCAGTGATACCACTAATATTGGGAAGTTACAGAGAGATTTGAAGCATGCCTGAACTCGGAAAACATGGACTATGAACTAATGTGATTTTTATTAAATCCTAAGCCTAAATACTTACTTTGCTATAACAACATAGCATTACTGAAAACGGACGAGATTGACTCATCTTGCAGAATGGCTACTGTTATTCAGAATTACTGTGATCTGAAAGTTTTTCTCAAACCATATTTCAGAGTAATGGCACTACTGGGTATACACTACTCTCCAGATGAAAGTACTCCAGTGGAGACGTTCGCCGTGGGTACGTCTAAAAGAACAAAAATGTTACGTTGGAAAAAGATCGCCTATAAAGCCTATCAATTGATAGTCTTGCTCTTAATATGGTTACACGTTCTACGATACACCGTGTGTCTGTTCATCGCAAAACCAATTATCTCGAAGTCCTCCGTCTACAGATTATGTGTTTTTTGTTATTGTCTCCATGCGTCCATTACAACTACAGTCATCTTGTGGATGTTCAGCAAGGAAGATGGGTTCTACAGATTTATTGACCAGTGGAATGATGTATCAAAGAAGGCTGCATCATTAGGATGCAAGCAAGAAGTAATTGGGAAACAAGTTAGAAGAACGACGCGCGTTTTGTTGTTTGCAATGGTAATCGTAAATTGTACGGGGGAGTTGGTTTTTTAATAAACACAAAAGACGGAAATGAACTCATCAAAGCAACCCTGGCTCCTTTTGGTTATTCACTGGTTGGATTAACGTATGGATTGTATATTTTGCAGTCGATATTATGGGCATGTTCATTATCGTTCTTTGCGGGTGTTACCAAATGTTTAACTCTGCAATTTAAATTAGTATCTCAGGAAATCACGGGACTTGTTAATACAGCTTCGTCATTTCCTGGTAAAATTCTCCAGTTCACAAGACTTCATCTGGAAATGTGTGATTTGGTTGATTTACTGAACCAGTATTACAAGTACATTTTGGCTTCGACTTTTCTTCTGAATATCATAGTACTTCTGTGTGTTGGATACTCAGTAATCAAGAGCGCTTTAATGAACTTGTCTCTGATACTGATGATGGCAACTATTTCTGTACACGGTATTTACAATTTGGTATCACTGTCTCTATTATCAGCAAATCTTCATGAACAGGTACGTGTTAGGGGGTAACTATCTTCTCATTACATGAAAACTTTAAAAATCAGAATCAGATCCTGGTACACAATGCATATGTCGCTGGCAACCATTTCTGTAAGTAGTATTTACAATGTTGTATTATCAGAAAATCGTCATGAACAATAAAAATAAGAATCCGACTAGCGATTATATTTAATACACAAAGTGTGGATATATTATATAAAATAAAACCCTTTCTTTTATTTCTTAAGGTCCATAAACCATTACCAAGCCTATATAAATTAAGAGGTCAAAATGCCAACTTGGAAGATGTGCTGGAGGTAGTTATCTTTTATAGTTTCCGGGGGGGGAGGGGTGGTATCGATTTTCTGATATATCAAAATCATATGGGTAACGGGCCGGTGCCGGAATATTAGGTTGCTGTGGATGCTGGTTATCTGTACGATTTTGACAAAAGCTCGGCGTTTGCTACCTTATAGCGCTCAAGAAGTTTCAAAATACCATTGGTTGTATATAGATTTAGATAGTTTAGATGCCCAAATATGAAATTAATATAAGATAGTGTGTGTGTTATTGTGATACTACGGGGACCGATGTGACTATTCTTTGTCAAGGCAACGAAAAGCCGTACTGTATCGTATCGGTAGGACTATGACGCTACATATAAAACTTCAAGGGTCGATTGACCCCGGAACACTTTGTTGGTGTAACTATGTTTTTACACCCATAATACAACGGTTATATACAGAAAACTACATACACAACAATATGACATTCAATTTAAGCTAGACATAAGTTCTGTATACCCAGGCCTGAGTTTTGCGGTGGTATGCTCTTCTTTCCATATCTACATAGTGATCTCTCCCGGCCTGTAACTGTATGTCTCACCGGGAATCCCACAAGATGTCTAAATGATGTCTTTTTTTCAAACTGAGGAGACTGTGGAAACGCCCGTCTGAGAATAGTGAATGATGTTCGTAGAAAGGGAAACCGGTCAGGCACTTTCTTTAATTGATTGGTCAGTTGCACAGAAGCTACCCTGGATTTCAATACCATGTAATAATATGGGAACCAAGGAGGATGGGTGTTAACGCCTCTAAAGCATGGGATTACCATAGTTGGATTACTAGACTATGAGGGCATTGTCTGGTATTAAACTACAAGGTATATCGTTGTCCTTTGTACTAGCTGACGACTTCAATAACCTCTACAGTATATATTATAGTCTTACATGACAACCATGAGATGTACCATTTCTCAATTCAAAACTATATTCGTTAACTATGTATGAAGAAGTGATATCTTATAATCTAGAGGAGAAAGTGGGCTCTTCAAAACCGAAACTAGTGGTAACTTTTAAAGATGGTTATTATCGTTATCAAGCAATACTTGCTGCTGTCTTTTTATGATTAAAACACATATCCTATTTCGTTTGACACTGGGACCTTGGAGAGATTAGCTAATGAAACCGTCTGTTACGGCGAGCTATTGGCGTGTGGTGCACGGAACTGTTGGTAATCCACTAGAAACATCAATGCTGATTGGTTATTCAAATGTCTGACGTCATAGGTAAAAAGCCGCTCGCATGACCCTTGACGCGAACTTCCAGTACACATGATCAGGCCCCGAGTTCACAAAGCATTTATATTCTTTGAATGGCATTTAGTAATTGGAACATAACCAAATAACACACTTTTATGGAATAACAATTACTATGGTTTATTTCACTGCGACGTTTCAACAAGATTTCACAAGTCGTTATCAAGCACTATACACAAATACATAAAGAATGAGAGAAATATGAATATATATATACAAACATCAGTGTGGACCATCCAATTAAATGCAAGGAAAGTGAGCATGAGTAGCTATTACAAGCTACTAATAAAACAAAGGTGCACCGTTGTATATATTGGGATTATACAATTAAAAGATGAAACAGAGGATTAACAAGATCATCAAAAATTGAAACAATACTCATTATACCATGGTTGAAACAAGTATATACTATGAATAACTAAATAAACATTCATAAAGATCAAACAGAGGGTTATAGAATTGTATTAAGGCCATAATCTTTGTATTGGGTGACAACTGTTTAGGAATATAACTTTTAGGTAAATGTATAGAAAATAAAAGATTCATGAACATTTATCATATTGTGAAAGTTACGGGGTTATAAATATGATAGGTGTGGTATGGACTATACAATAATTATAATTGAACCAGGCAAGAAGTTAAATATGGTTTACATGCGGAGTTACTGGGAATGAACTGTGTTTACAATTTAATTATGCGGTCATATGCTCTGGGAATATAAACGCCTGGGTCTCGGTTCAGTTTCGGTTCATGTCTTCTAATGTTGATCGCCTCGTGTATTCTTCTGTTTCGTTTGTTGTGGTGGTTCACGGCCAACGTTTTTACCTTGGTCCAGTCAACTCGGTGCCGTGGGTTCTCGTTCAGATGTTCAGCAACTGCAGATTGGTTGGTGGGGGCTTTTGACATGTGTTCTTTTAGTCGGATATCTAATGGTCTTTTGCTTTCTCCAATGTAACTCTTCTGGCAACTGCAGTTGATTTTATAGACGCAGCCTTTTGGTGAGCAAAGCATTCTCAGACTTAAAATAGCATTATGCAAGAGCAAAATCTGCTTATTACATGTCTTTCTTTAGGCCTGAAATGTTATCTAAATAATCAATTAGACATTAATTAACATAACCAGACCATAATAAACTCTTGATGTCAAGGCTAGCCTTCGATGTTGGCGGATTAAATTCCTATATGTCGCTTAATGGCCGTTGATAATTAAATCCATCAAGTAGATAATCGGGACTGTGCTGTTTATATTAATGATTTGAGTAATGATGACCGAGGCTATGTAAATATTTCAAACGCTTTTTTCTCGGCTAATAGTGTATCAATGTGACTGAAATTGTCAGCAAATTACTTTTACACTATCTAGCTTTTAACTGTTTACTTGTATATACATGTATGTTTTGTTTTGTTTTTTCTTATTTTATAACATATCTACACTGTAAAGCGCCACAGAGCAGTCAGACTGACTGAATGTTCAGCGCTATAGAAAACGATTATTATTTATTATAGTGAGAACTGCCATCTCTTTATCTTATCTCCCATAATGTAACTTTAAGTTAAGAATTTACTCAAAATTGTTCTCCTCGTTTCAACTAAAATATAGCCCTTTATAAAACATGTGTTGTTTTAATAAATCACCAAGATATTTCTCACAAACAATGATTGAAAGTTGAGTAAATTCTTAACTAAAGCCTGAGAATGCTTTGTGAACTCTTGCCCGGAACTTAATGTAGGTTAGGCCATGGAAAGTATAGAATAAACGAAACGAAATACAGATATGTATTTTAATCAGGTTGTGTTGTTATAATCTTTCTAGGTAAATCTATTTATAGCCAAGCTGCAGGAATCGTCAGTGGGTATAACAGCCATGGATATTCTGTTGGTCAAAAAAGGGACCTTGCTCACGGTAAGAATTCAGTATTCCAATTTTATACTCACAGTTAATGACAGTGTGTTAAGGTACTAACGAAACAAATTAAAAAGTGTAATGAGAGAGAAACCGAGAAAGGTAGGGAAAGGAATTTTAACGTCCACTCGACACAAACTAGGTCATTACGGGTCTAACATGGTTCTATTTTATTTCCATAATTCGCAGTTTGGAGGAAACCGGAGGACCCCGAGTAAACCCACGAGGTTGGATAGGTGACCCTACTAATCGTAATGGGGCTACCGCACTGATTTAAAAGAATATTCTTGTAGAATTGTATCAGTGATTTGATTACTAGAAAGACTATCTTTAGGGAGTAGTGGTGCCTACGTTGGGGGTGGGGGCATGTACGGACTATCTGGTTGTGAGTGGGAGAGTTATCTCCAGGTGCGGCAAAAATATTTTGAGAATTCGCTGTGGCAATGGTGACAAAAAATCTTTACTATTAAAACGGTGTATGCTTCATGATAATAAAATATGTGCTTCCTATTTTTCAGCTGTTCGGTGTTTTCCTAACATATTTGTTTGTTGTCATCCAATTTTCTCTCTGAGTGGGAATGACATCCGGTCGACTGAAGCAGAAATGCGCCCTGTTAAACACCTGTACTTTCTTAAAACTATTCTCAAACTTCAGTTAAGGATTTACTCAACTTTCAATCTCAGTTTATGAGAAATATCTTTGATCCAGAAACACAAAACTCTACAATAGTTTCTTATTGATGTTTTAGATACATTAAAACAACAACAGGTTTATAAAGGGCTAAATTTTAGTTATAATAATAAGACGAACAATGTTGAATAAATTTTTAACTTAAGCCTCAAAGTGCTTTAAAGTAGCCATTCAATGGGGGTGAATGGAGAAACAAGGGACGTAATTGTTTTATTATTTCTGTGTCACAGAATTTTATGCCTGGAAAATAATGCCCATAATCGTATAATCGTAAATGATTTGACAACATTTTGAGCAAAAGACAGAAATAATAAGGTTTTGACTTTCTTAGAAAATATGAAATTCCCGCTTTAACAACTCCGCACTGAGTTGTTTGTTGGCATGAGATTCGATTTTGTGCGCATGTGACAGGAAGTTATAAGCCAGTAACACATGATTGAAATACCAGCTCAAAGCAAGTTCTTAAAACCATCCACTACTGTGGCTGGAGGCAAGACGAGCAACATCAGTATTGGAACCATTTCTAGGGACAGTGGCGCGCTGACTTAGAACATGTATCCAGTTCTGGATGGTTGTTGTGGAATGGATGGTCAAGACAAATGACAAGCGAGGCATTGCTTTCCAAGGATGGAAAGTGTAACATGTATCCTAGGTAAATAGTTTGGAGCTAATGATGATACGCAGTGTTCAAATACAACATGTCTGGATCTTTGCCCTAGCAATGAAATGAAAGGAAATGGGGTTTAACTTCCTACTCTTCTGCGCCTAACCTGGCCTAATAGAAGACGGGCATACGCCATACAGTGTGCTATGAGGGAAATTTTGCCCAGACAGCGGCGCTACAGCCTACTCTTATATCGAATTCCAACTGCCAAGGGATCTTTATCGTGCACGCCAATGTGTACACGGGACCTCGGATTTTCATCCCATGCGAACGACTAGGCAGTTGTCCTTGTCAGGCCCTCCGTTCTGCATCACTGACAAGGCAAACAACGCCGGAAAATCGAGATGAACTTTCTCGGCCAATGCAGGGATCGAACGCCCGACCTCCAGACTTAACCTTACCCACTTAGCCACGTGATTCCCCCTTGCCCTAGCAACAAGGTAGCTTGTTACAAAGTCACTCTGATGTCTACTTCTGAAATTTAGTGTCCTACTACCGGTTCATCACATTTGCCCTCCTGTGAAATGAGAAAGTACAAATCGGCTTTCAACTGGTTTAATACAGATAATTATAAGTAATGGGTGGACAAGACAAGCGATCTCTTTAAATGTTGAATGGGCTTCGGGGCTTTAATTTAAATAAATACATGTAGCTGATATCTTGTCAGATTGGGAGTACCTGCTATCGCTGGTTTGTCTGATCCACATTAAACACGCTGGAATCGTTAGGCTTTGTCTTATTCTCAGTGTCAGTTTTAAAACGTGGTATTGGGTAGAAAATTAAACGCAAAGTGGCAATCTTTGTCTAATAGGGGTATTTCGGGGTGTAAACCCGCAATTTTATGCATTTAATCGTCGAAGTCATGAATCTGGTGATTGAATTTATCCCATTAGTATGGTAGCTAATTGAGGCCAAGTAATATGTTCATAACATATCACGACATAATCAGGTCGAGCATATTACAAAGTAGAGTTGAATGTTGTTGTAAATTTGTGTTGCCAACGCCCTATCGACTTAGTCTCTTGAATGCACAAAGGGGGTGGGGTGATGGCGTTGTATCATAAGGTCAGTCATTGAGTCTACCGACGTGGTTTCGATTCCCCTGTTGTACGTGACAAGGAGTAGGGTCGCCTGACCAACCCCGTGGGTTTTCTCCGGGTCCTCTGGTTACGCGCAAGAGACAGTTTGAAATAACATTGACCCATAGGTTTGTCCTGAAATGACCTAGTTTGTATCGAGTGGACGTAGGACGTTAAACCCCATTTTATTTCATGTAGTCCGGGCTGTCTGAGGGTCGCTGTTAGTGTTTTTAAGACTGATTTAGTTTCTATAGACTTTATCATAAGGTCAGGCGACCCCACTCCTTGTCACGTACCACCGGGAAATTGAAACCACGCCAGCTGACTCAATGACAGATCCTGTGATACAGCGCGCACGTGCCACCCATTCGGCCATCCAACCCCCGGTATTACCACATGACGATGTTCATACATCGTTATGGTCTGTGAAAATTAAGAAATCTTGCAGTATTCAATGACTTGTCTTTAATTTTGTGATCGTTGTTAAAAACTCTATAATTTGCGAAGTCTTAAACTTTAACCGGTCATAAATCGTCGAATTCCAACTGATCAGGGCTCTTGACTCCTTCGTTTCGGTGTGGATAATTAAGAACGGATATAATCGTCATCGATGCATCGCCCCCTTTCATATTTACAGGAAGCGATGTGATTTATACAGATCTGATGAATTGCTAAAGATTTTTGAAGCAACATCCCCTTCATGTCTACGGGGGTGGGGGTGGGCGATTTGTTTAATTCAGACGTGATAAATTACTACATTGAAGCAGCCCCACCCACCCCATCTAACACCCCCACTCTTTAATTAGTAAAGATCATTGAAGCAACGCCCTCCTTTATCTGTACATGTAGCCGTGGATTAATTCAGGCATGATGAATTACTAAATATCACTGACGCAGCTCCAACCCCCACCCTGTATCTCTACATGTAGCGATCTGATTACCTCAACTACCCAGCAACACCCCCTACATCTCTACTGGTAGCGATGTGTTTATGTTGGCGCGTGTAGCTATTAACTGTGTAGAACCGTATTTGGCGGACAGGGATGGGCTCATATTCTAAATTAACTTTAGAACAGACTTAGAATGTATTGGGTTTTTTGTCCAGAAATGACCTAGTTTGTGTCGGGTGGACGTTAAACCCCATTTCTCTCTCTCACTTTTTACATATTATTTAGGTGAATGAATGAATTGAGGATTTTGGCACGTCAGGTCAAACCGGGCTATATTGCAAAACAAGTACGACAAATGATTTTTAAAAAAAAAAAAATGTCGTTAATTTTCTTTTTTATCATACCAATATTTAAAATATAAATGAAATAAGGTTTAACGTCCTACTATTCTACCCAAAGACGGATATACGTCATACAGTCTGTTATGAGAGAAATTTTGATACTATTGGTTCGGGTACCACTGACAATTAGGAACCATGCCAATTGAAATAAACTACAGGACATGGGAAAACGAGTGTACATACAGTTTAAATAAAAATATGTCTCTTTAAACTTTAACAAAACGTCTACGAGATACACCCGGCTGGGCCAATAAATTATGTAATGACTGGCAACGAGAGAGAGGGGGGGGGTGTAACATCCACTTGACACTAACCAGGTCATTTCGGGACTAACACATGGTTTAAGTAGGGCCAAAAGAGGAAGTTGGATCATACATTCATGAGATTTGTGCATTCAATCAAAGAGTACTTAACTGACAAAGAGCACGACTATCGTTTTACGATATAAAGGATCAATGCAAGGGTACGGGTATGGTTGGGTTAAACACACTGGAATGACAAAATTTGTCAACAAGGCAACAGTATGGTTGATAGGTTGAGGATGATAACATATGTATTATTTTCCCCAAGTATCGAGTTACCACGGTAACAACAAAACTGCACGCAGCGATCCATCTACGTTATACTTCGAGAATACATCACTGCCCTAAATGTCGTCCATTTAAGACGCTCACGTTATAATTTTGGGGTGGGACATATCGATTGCTGGCACGGATTTGTTACTGTTGTAGTTCACATATCTGCTCTTTAATATATGATATAAACATGATTTACGCATTGTCTCCGCCCAAACAATCTCAGGTTGCAACGTATTACCCTTTGCTCCAATCTATCCTCCCTCCCTCGACAAAATCCTGGATCCGGGCCTGGATTGGTACTGCTTTCTATTGCCGAAGCACGTGGTTTATGTAACCAAATATGCCAAGTTAGCAAAATGTCGATTTCTGCTACTCCAGTATAAGCGATAAATGTGCCAATGGGTAATACTGCATTACAGTCTCTACCATTGTAAACTGTCCTCAGAGTTTCAATCTGTTTATCTTTCAAAACAAATTTAGATACCCCTACGTTTGTCTTTGCAAACAAAATCACTTCGGTGAACGTATCTGTTATGGGCGCTGCCATATTGAATAATTAGTGGACGGCTCTGATCCGTTTGACATCTTTTATACACACAGCGGCTAAATAAACATATTCAAATTTCATTGAAGATGAAAATAGAAGGGATAAATACTAAAAGCATACTCAGTGTTTTCGACTAAAATCGTTTACAGTGTCGGTTAATCAGGTCAGAACCTGTTCTCAGGCGGAGTTAGCTGTAGGCAGACAGCCTAAGTTTGAGATGAGTAACAAGAACACTAAGTCTGCATTTTCAAATGTTATTTCATCACGATGGAGAACGGAATAAATATGCTCTTGCTCTTGTGTTTCACATTAAAGATACGTTTCCGTGTGCTAAGTGAGTGATTTTATGATGTTTTTGGACTAAAGCCATATTCAAACTAATTAATCTGTCACAATTTTGCTTCAAATCCTTCTCAAAATACTGTTTACGTGAGGGAATACCCCTGCTATAAAAAAAAATATTAAAAAAATGTCATGTCTGTGTCATGTGACATAGCTGACGAACTGCCTAGCAACGGGTGTGAAGTCGGAGGAGAACTCATTGCATACATAAGACGATGTTGTCTTTATTAATCGCTATCCATTTATCATAAATATCGAAATATCGAAGCCTAATTAAATTCTCGGATTATCCACTGATTTTTATCTCAGAACGTGTTGTACGTCTAACTCTTCATAAAGTGTATCAAGCACCCAATCTCCACACGCAACCTTTGACATCACCCGACCAAACTTCCATAATCATCGGGCTGCCGATTAGGGAAACACATACATTGCTGTCTTGTATGCGCTCCATGCGTGTTTTTCTAGGAATGCAGTATTTTTCTAGTAAGATGGGATGTTTCGTCTTACCATATATACCGAAAATGACATATTTTGATTGAAAATAACCATCCGATAAATACTTTTCTGAGAACTTATCCTTAACGGTGAAGGTTTCGTCCACAGTGGCCTGTACAGCTGGACGGATGTGATCAAACAGAGAATTGGATAACAACGAAGAAGTAAGTTAAGTAAACTCCAAACAACTGAAAAGGAAGTTAAAGAAGAGTTATCCTCATTCAAAATACATTTTAAACTGTAGAGAATACTTATTTGTAGGTATTCTGAGAACAATTGGAAAATATACTGTAGAGAACACTTATTTGTAGGTTTTCTGAGAACAATTGGAAAATATACCGCCTTTTCATGAGTTGCTTCCCTTATTATTAGTTTTCTTTATTCATTATGATTGAATTATTTATCACTAGACCAGGGGCTGTACAGTGCTTGGGTGGCTTAATTATTAGGACGTGCGTGTTGTATCATCAAGCCTGTCATTGAGGCAACTGGCGTGGTTTCGAATCCCAAGTTGTACGTGACTAGGAATAGAGTCTCTGGGTCCTGCGGGTTCCTCCCATTACTAAAGACTTCTACGCGCAAGCGAATTATTGAAATAATATTAAAACCATATGTTAGTCCCGTAATGACCTAGTTTGCGTCGAGTGGACGTTAAACTCCATTTGTATCACTGAACAATCCCAAATTTAGTGATTACGTAGAATTCATATATCCTGATGAGCTCGAAATTAAAAACACTACTGACAGTGACAATCACGCTTCCTACTTGGATCGGCGTCTCGATTTTGACAAATGCCATAACGTGATGACTTTGACTTTCCGATTGTTAACTTTCCATTTATTAGTGGCAACATTCCAATATCACCAGCTTATGGAGTGTTGGTGTCTCAGCTAATTCGTAACACGAGAGCTTGTTCCTTTTATTCTGATTTTTTAAGTAGATCGAGGCATTTGTTATCTTGGCTTCAACTACAAGGATACTTGCACACTAAACCCATTAAAACCTTTAAAAAAATGTATGGCCGTCATATTGACTTGATTGGTAAATATAACATGCCTCTCTCGGCTATTATTCAAGATATATTTAATTGATTCGTATATTATCTCCCTAATCATGTCTGTCTACTACATCGTCAACACTGTTCATCATGTGCATTTTGCATACCGATAGTCCATTGGCCAATCACGCTATTTTACTGACATTTCGTCTAATAGTTTGGATGCAGCTATGGCGCCAGGCTGGGTAAGCTTACTCTTCCGGACACCTGGTACCACTGTTTGTCGTGTATTCTGTACACGGTAAACAGTCCATTTGTTGATTAAACTATATTTTAGGACATCGAATGTTGACTAACGGTTTGGATTGTTCGTACTTGGCTTTCTGTATTTCAATAACGTGTATACTTCGAAACCAAATAATAAACTATACTAAATTCCAAAGGCTAATTTCATGCCTCGATCAACGAGAGAGAGTGTGAGAGAGAGAGAAAGGGATGGGGTTTAACTTTCACTCGATAAAAACTAGGTCATTTCGGGACTACCATTGTTCAATTTTATTACAATAATTCACTTGCGTGCAGGAGTCCTTAGCAGTGGAAGGAAACCGGGGGACCGGGAGAAAACCCGAAATCAGACAGGCGACCCTACTCCCCGTATAACTGGGGAATCGAAATCACGCCAGTTGACTCAATGAAAGACCTTATGATACAACGCGCACGTACTAACGATTCATCCATCCAACCCTCGCTCGATCAACGAAGAAATAATTCCCGTGTGCATAGAAAAATTTGAATATTGCACAGAATCGAATTGAACAGTCCATGACATTCACACAACAGATGAACCCATGTGGCGTCAACTTTCATTTTAATCCCCGCCCCCTCTCAAATGTCATATTTGTTTTAAATATTCACTCGGTTTAAAAATATAATTATAGAAGCGTTCTTACCGTGAGCATGGTGCCTTTCTTAATTACCAGAATATCCATGGCTGTTATACCGACTGACGATTCCTGAAGCTTGGCTATAAATAGGTTTACCTGGGATAAAAAAAAACCCCAGCAAACAGTGCCTAGGCCCCTATCATAGAAAATTAGTCTGCGCACAAAATTTAGTCCATATATAAAGTGAAATGATTTTCCATTTAAATAAGTTAGCGAATTTAAAAACAACTTCAAATTAATGTGTGTTTGTATAGATTATTATATTGCTGTAGGCTATGTGCACATAATTATATACATTTTTCTTTTTCAATTTTGTTTAATTTATTTTTTATTCTATTTTATTTTTTTTATTTTTAGACTTTATTGTAATATTTTGTAATTTATATTTAAGCGGGATGGGGGTTTATATAAATTTTGCCTGTTCCCCAATTCCCACAGTTTCTTAATAAATATTGTTTTAAATAAAAAGAATGTTTAATGGCACGTCAGTACTATCGGGGCTCTTCGGGACTCTATAGGATACAAGCTAAATGGTATCTCAAGAAGTACTATTTTTTTGCTTAATTATAAAACTTTGAATATAAACTTTGAAACATGCAATTTGAATAAAATACACATTTATATTTCGTTTCGTTTTTTTATATTTTCGATGGCCCCACTGGACGCCAAATCTACAAGTCCTAGCACTCACCCTAACCCACAATCTATATATGACGTCATATGTGCTAAAATGCGTAGGACCGTCTTCAATCTAGCGTTCTCCGGCCTGATTACATGAAGATCTTAACAGTTGTATCCGACATTGATTAATCAATGGGTTTACCCACAGTTCCGTGCAGTGCATGCCAAGAACACGCCGTAACGTAACGTTTCATCGGCTAATTCTTAACATCAAGTAGAAGGCCTACTATATAACAACTCTTCCAGATCCTAGTGTTGCGAAGAAAAGTAAAACGAAATTTTGAACAATAGAAAAAAACGAAACGAAACGAGAATCTTGTCTATTACAAATAAAAAACACTATATAGACCTTAACCCGGTTCGGTGAGCATGTGATGTAATAATCTAATCTGGTGCAATTTAGACGCTTGCACTGCTCACATTCTCCACGGGACACTTGCTTCAACTTTAAAATGTAAATATGACTTTACAAAGTATGATCAGGGAGCGACGCAAAACATTACTTCATCCGTCCTATTGTTTCTTTTTGGGGTTTACCAGTTTCATAATTAAGAGAGGTTTGGTGTAATGATGTAGTTTGCCTGATCATTCCCTTTAAATATCAACATGGATGAGGGGCAGCAAAGTACGATTTTTAACTCGTGTGATAGTAGTACACAACAGGGCCATATCTAGCGGGGGTGCAGGAGTACACTGCAGCCCCCAGAAAAATAAGGCGACCCGAGAAATGGTGGCCTCATATAAAAATGACCACACAGTGATGCTCTTAAGGCACTTATCAGCCGATCGGTTTTAAGGGCGCCCACACGCCAATGGGTTCGTTTACCTTGATCCAAACGGCCCTGGGATACAATACATGTGGTTAAAAGGGGTACATAGTCCTTTCTGTTTACCAATACAGTTATCTATAAGGCGCACTATACGGTCTATATTATCTTATGAAATAAAATGAGAGAAATATTACCTCCAGCATGTCTTTTACCGTGGCCTGATCACCTCTAATTCTATATAAATAGGGTAATGGTTTATGAACCTGAATTAAAACAACACAAGCAGCTGTCAAGCAAGCTACAAACATGATTTTCAGTACGACCAGCCCACACGCTGAAAGCGACCATAATCCAAGAATTTACGATCCGATATTTACCAATATTAAGCATAACCGCGATATTTGGGATATTAACCTATATTTCAAGATTCGTTTAATTCGGATAGAAATTGTAACTTGTAGAGTTTCCCGAAAACAAAAAGTGAACGGATGTGGGCGTATAAAAACGTTGATGTTATGAATGGCAACGGTCACATCCTGGCTGAGCCTCCATAAATCCAAACACAACTCATCAATTGACTCTCATATAGCAGGTTTACCATTAACACACAATGTTACCGGACAAATACAGGTTAGTATAAAATAATACAATAATAAGAGTCGTGGGAAAGGAGTGTAGGATTCTAGATAGTAGTCACCATTCCATGTTATGAGGATAATTTGGGTATACCCGGGGTCAGGGAAATGAAATAAAATAGGGTTTAACGTCCTACTCTTCTGCACCTAACCCGGGCTAATGGAAGACGGACATACGCCATACAGTGTGCTACGAGGGAAATTTTGTCGTACATTTGATAATGCTTCGAAACAATTTAACTTACTTAATTATGCGAACAATTCTCCTTTTTAAATAAGATGGATTTGTCACATCCTCTGGTAACGAACTGCATTTCTGTAAAGATAAAATCCCAACCGATTGATTGGCAACTCACAGACGTATTTGGAGAAGCGTCAAAGCAATTTAAAGCGACAATTTCATATTTTTAAGTTATATTTCTAAAATGTATTAAAATAAGGCCTTAAAATAGATGGTATCTATGAACAAACCTACCTTGTTAAAGAAAAATCCTTTAAATCCAATAATCCACTGTTGCCAGTTGAGAAATCGGCAAATATATCATTTTCAACTTCAAATTCAAACGTTTGAAGATAGCTATTGCATGGGGGTGGGGGGAATGGAAAAACAAGGGAGGTAATTGTGTTATCATTTCCCGTGCCAATGATGTATGAGTGTGGGGAATAATGTCCATGATCGTATAATAATGAGTTGACAACCTATTGAGCAAAAGACATAGAAATAATTATGTTTTGACTTTCTTTGAAAATATGAAATTATCGCTTTAACTATGTGTCCGAAACGATTCACCTATTTATAAAAAAAGCTGTATTTGTCACATCATGCCGTAACGAACTTCATTTGTAGAATAACGCAGATGAATGACACAAGTCTGTTCAATCTGAACATTATGTAGGTAGTGATAATACCTGGAAGCAATTCGACTAAGTGAATTCTGTAAACAATTAGCTTATTATTAAATAAATTGGAGTTTCACGCGAACTACATTTGAGTACATTTGTGTATATTTGATAACAATGGGCCTTGTTTTTTTAAATATTGGTATTTAGATAAGCTGTGAATAACACCTAGCAACGCGATTAATCATCATTATCTCATGTGATATTTAGTATTATTGGGTGAAGATTGATAATTGATTCGTTAGGCGGCGTTTACACGATAAAACTAACGGTCGCATCCGACCAACTCATCAGACAAATGGTTGGAAGGATTGATTCAATAGCTAAGCAAATTCCGTTATATTAGACGATGTCTTACATTGTATGGTGCCATATATCTGCTAATATGTATTCAAAATGTGTTCTTCTGACGCAACCTCTCTTAACCTACCCGCTAGTGAATTAAAATATCTAATAAATCTGTGTAAGGAACATGTACTTTAGTGCAACACGTGGCGCCAGAACAACATGATGACGGGGAAGAGAAATGAGTCTATGAAATGTATCGCTGCGTGTTTAGGAAATGAGAGAGAGAGAGAGAGAAATGAGGTTCAACGTCCACTCGACACAAACTAAGTCATTTCGTAGCAAACATATATGGTTTCTAATTTCATTTCAATTAGCTGAGACACAAACACCCCGTGAGCTGGTGATATTGGAATGTTGCCACTAATAAAGGGAAAGCCAACAATCGGAAAGTCAAAGTCATCACGTTATGGCAATTGTCAAAATCGAGACGCAGATCCAAGTAGGAAGCGTGATTGTCACTGTCAGTAGTGTTTTTAATTTCGAGCTCATCAGGATATATGAATTCTACGTAATCACTAAATTTGGGATTGTTCATTGATACAAATCGGGTTTAACGTCCACTCGACACAAACTAGGTCATTGCGGGACTAACATAGGGGTCTTTAGTAATGGGACGAAACCACAGGACCCGGAGAAAACCCACGAGTTTGGACAGACGACCGTAATCCTTGACACGTACGACCGGGGATTCGAAACCACGCCAGTTGACTCAATGACTGGCTTTATGATACACCGCTCGCGTGCTAACCATTCGGCCATCCAACCATCAAGTTTCATCACCCTCACTTAATAAGAACTAAAGTTATCCTTTCCCAAAAAATAAACCAATCAAATTGCATTTGAACACCCTAGTTCAATTAGAAGGAGAGTCATTGTGTTCCAAAGTCAATCAGATTGCTTATTTGCAGAAAATATTCATTATTAGTCGATCAAGGTATTGATGTAATGAAACTATACGAAGGTTGATCCCCAGCTAGGCATCGACCTAATAAACACCTACACCAAGTTTGAACATTCTATCTCAATTAGACGGCAAGTTATTGTTTCACAAAAAAGTGTGACGGAAAAACAGACCGACGAACCTCTTTAGTTGCTGTATAATACTGGATATGGGTTGAACGAATGAGAATGACCAGCACGCCGGTGAAAATGTATTTACATACAACATACATATTTACAACCATCAATATTCCATATAGCCAAACCACTTTTTTTGGTTTGTGTAGTCGTGTATTAGATCCCGGTATTCGCCCAGATCGAGATTTTAAGGCATGGTTCTCCCTTGGATAGAATCTCATATCAAAGTACATTCACTTTCTTTTGACTACTAATACAGTTTCTTTTTCAAGTTAGGGGCCGTGGTGTTACGATGAGATTTTAAGGCATGGTTCTCCCTTGGATAGAATCTCATATTTCGAATCCCAACTTTCATGGGGTCTTTTTATGACTAATGTTCACGTAAATGCGTAAATGGACCCTCGGTTATTATAATTATACCATACGAGCGACTGAACACCGTTTATTCCCAAGCCCTACTCCCACCCCTAAGTCCCGTATGGCTGTCAACGGAAAACTAAGATCAAAAATGACGCGGAACCCTTTCGGTAAGTCGTGGGACTGACCATCGTCCTACTCATCGTAACACCACGGCCCCTAACTTGAAAAAGAAACTGTATTAGTAGTCAAAAGAAAGTGAATGTACTTTGATGATGTATATCGTCCTATTAATCCGATTTGTAATGTAAATCCGCCGGGTTTTCGAGTAAAAATCGTGGAATAAGTTTTATTTTGACGGTTTCGATGTTTAATGGCGAAAAACCAATGTTGACATTTTTTCTGAGTAGATCGTCATAGTATGGAAGGGCATTGTGTAAGTCTAATAGCCGACATCTCTTTTAGTTAATTATCCATTATGAACAATGGAAACAAAGCTTTGAACGATTAAAGGATACTATGAAGACCTACCCAGAAAAATGTCAACATTGTGATTTTGTCATTAAACATCATAACCTTCAAAATAAAGCTTATTCCATGAGTTCTACCCGAAAAGCCGACGACTGGGAATTATGTAACAAACCTAATCGGACTACGACTGGGCAAACAATGAAAACGGACATGCGTCAGACATATTAACTGATCCATACCATAATCAACTATCGATGGCATCGGATTTCTCCGATATTAAATAGATTAGAACGGTTCAACCATATTTTGATTTAAGCTAAACAGGGAGGAGTGAGACTTTGCTTCGAACAACCAGTATATATATGGTGGTTTAAATTATTGCACAGGTCTTGTAAAACGTTATCTATTTTGAACTGTTACAAGACGAGTGTCTAGCTTTTAATCTAAATCCAGGATTGTTCGTGCTTGGTTTTATTTTATTAATATTACATAATGTATATTTAAATAAGGTGTATTTTTTAATTTTGAAATTTGCACAGGTCGCCGTCTTTCATGTGTATAAGACGTCTTATCTTCTTGCTCTTCTGTTATTTCTCATATTTCTGGGTTCAACATTCTATACTCTGGTCTCTTATGAAAAAAAAATCGGGGAATAGGTAGAGGCATCTCCAAACCTCTGTCTCACAAATTGATCAGAATCACTTTACACTTTCAATTTTTCACAAATGAAATATCGCTTGTCTGCGCAATCCTGATCATCAAAGTGCTGGTAACGTAGTGCAAGACAGTCTTTGTTACCACCGCTGTAGTGCTGTTACTGGGGTTGCCTGGTCTCCAGTAATTAGGATCGAGTAGAATGCTAGACCCATCATTCCACATCCAATCACCTTCTTTGACGATATCATTACCACCCAACCAGTATCGTCTTTCTGAATAAGAAACAAAAAAGGCCTCATTAGTTTGTCATGCATGCACTAATAAAGTCTGTTGTTTATTCCCCTTTTAGTTACGGTAACGTGGAATTTGATCAATCGACATTGAAACTGACACGGGACTAGGATATAAGTTTTTTGTTTATTTTTTCATGCTGGATTAATGGAGTTTTATTTATTAAAACATATCTGCACCTGTTCCGAAAGTGCCGACAAATAGGGAAATGTGGGGTTCTAACGTCCACTTGGCACAAATTAGGTCACTTCGGGACTAACATACGGTTTAATTTTATTTCAATAATTCCCTTGCGCGTAGGGGTCTTTTGCAGTTTTTCTTATTTTAACTTCGTCGACTCGCTTCTAATAAATCAAGATGGACCACAGAGACCCTTCCGCTCTCTCTCCCTTATTTTATCATTTTAGTCCCTGTGTCATGGGGGAATTATTGCTCGGACAGCAGTGTTGTCGCCTACTATTTGCTGAATTCCAATTACCAAGTCGTTTTTACGTACGGATTATCTACTGTGGACACCATTACGGTGTGGTTTCTTCCTTCCCTTGGTGCCAGGACATTGCCTAGTCCTTCGGAGGGGACGGAAAAACAAGGTCTCGTGTACACATTAACGTATACTTTGAACCTTCCTTAACATTTGTTATTCGATATAAGAGTAGGTCGCAGTGCCACCGTCCGGGCAAAATGTCTATGATTGCAGATTTTATGCTGCATGCCCGTTTTCATTAGAGGGGGTTTGGTGGCCGAATGGATAGCGTGCGCGCGCTGTATCATTCGGCCTGCCATTGAGTCAACTGGCTTGGTTTCGAATCCCTGGTTGTACGTGGCTAGGAGTAGTGTCGCCTGTCCAACCTCGTGGATTTTTTTCCGGGTACTCTAGTTTCCTCCCACTGCTAAAGACCACTACGCGCAAGCGAATTATTGAAATAAAATTAAACCATATGTTAGTCCCGAAATGACCTAGTTTGTGTCGTGTGGACGTTAAACCCCATCTCTCTCTCTCTATCTTAAAATGACCGACGTATTTCATGTAACGTTTACCGTCTAGCAAGAAACATAATCCTTCTACATAACTTTATATTTCTTTTCTTTTTTAGCTATGCCCACCAATAGAAAATAACTAAATTGTTCCACATAGGTAACTCTCAATAGCTGTATATCCCGGTGTCCTATTTACTAATAGTTTTATCTACCCATCTACACATCCCCCGTATACATAATCATTGTTTGTGTGTTATTCAGACTTGGGCTGTTTATACTTCTGTGTGATATCAATTTAAAAGGAGAGAGACAAGGTCAACTTGACACAAACCAGGATATTTTTGGACCATCACGTGGTTCGAAGTTTTTCACAAACCTCACGAAGTTGAACAGGCAATACAACTGCTTGTCACGTACACGCGGGGAATCGAAACCATACCACTTGACTCAATGCGCACGCGTTCGGCATTCGGACATCCACGCACGCCCCCACCCCTATTTTTAAAGGACATGACCAGATAGTTTAATGAAGTTTATCATGCAGACAGGGGTTGGTCTGGTTGTTAGCTGTCACTGGCCCAATTACACAACGTCTAAAACTTGTACGAGAACTGGCTGAAAAGATGTCAGCCTTTCTGTTTCAATTTATCTTTCAACATAGTCCCATTCGAGCGTACGTAACTAACCTTCGAAACCTAAATGGTAGCTGCCCTTTTTATGCATGTACGCAGTTAATGACCATTTTGCTTTGTAATCCCAGTCATAATTTGACTATTTTTTTAACATTGCGTTAAAGCATTAAATATTTGTTTTGAACTAACATAAATGAACTATAAGTCAATCCCCACAATAAAAACATTAACAGAATAGTGCCAAGATGGTGGCCCTCATACCTGTTATTCGCCGAAGATGTAATTAAAGACGACGTCAAATCTAGTTGTATATCGATGCTATGTTTGTAAAAACTCATTGGAAGAAGTAGTAGTAGTAGTTGTTTATTAACGTCTCACCAGTTTTAAATACATCACATTCATAAATTATAATATACTAAGAATTAAAAAATTGCCATTCATTAAGAATTATGAGAGACGAAATGTGCATTATAAAGAAACAAATAAATAAGCACAATAAAATAGTAATAAACGAAAAGTACATTATATAGAAACAAATAAATAAGCAAAATAAAATAGTAATAAATGAAATAAAAAAAAACAAACTATACACACTGTACCCACGACGGTAGTTCTAAAATTAATGTCTACACAAGGCTAAAAAGGATCCATTCACGTACATGGATATAAAGTTTGCCTCTGTCTTTTTAAAATATCATGGCAGGTTTTGGCACTCAACTTAACTACTTCGTCACTGGACAGAATAAAAGACATTTTATCAGAATTGTTAAAAGACGCAAAGTTTGGACACACAACATGAATAAAGGAGAATAAAACATTCCTAAAATCATTATATAGTTCACATTCTAAAAGACAATGTTCTTCATTTTCGACTTTATCGTTACAATAAAAACAAAGACGGTTCTCAACGGGGATTCCTTCATATCGCCCAGTTTCTAGACGGAGCGGAGCTACTCCACATCTAAATGTCGCCAGAGCACTTCGGTGGGAGGAAACGAGATTGTCCATTACATATTTCTCGGGTCCATACAAAGACGTGAACAAACGATGTGTCCGGAGTTTATTATGACCTTGGCCGACTTTAGCACTAACATGGGTTACGTCATTGAACCATTTTTCTAAATACACATAGGAGTTACTTTCGAAAACATCACAAACAAGTTTTCGGGTATTTACATAACTATTCATATCTATATTGATATCTAGTTTCTTTAAATGGTTTCTAACCCTAAAATTCCAGTTTTTGGTTAGGTTTGACTTTAAATTACTCCAGTTAAAAATAATTTTAGTTAGTCGACTATCCGTCAAATTGCATAATCTACCATAGTGTCTGATCACACTGTCCCATTGCCGAACATGAATGGGCACCCACCCCATGTCCCCGTTAACAGCAGCATTTGGGGTGTATCTGCCTACCCCAAGGAAATATCTGCACGCTCTATTCTGTACAGCCGTCACACAACTAAATTCCCGGTCACCCCAGATCGCAGCACCGTAACTAATAATAGGATAAATTAAATTATTATACAGTTTAGTAAATGAATTATAAGACAGCCCACCCATACACTTTGCTTTGGCAATCAGTAAACCCAAGGCTCTAGCAGCAGACTTGGCTACATGTTTGGCCATACAGGTATAATCAAGATGCTCGGTTAGAAACATCCCTAAATATACATAATTACTGTCTATCGAAATATTGGTTGTGCCACAGGTAAACATAAATACAGTCTGTGGAATTGATGCTGTACGAAAGTGTACAATACATGATTTGTTTGTATTAATAAGCATCTTATTTCTTGTTGACCAAGCATACAAAGTATCTAATAATAACTGCAGGTCGTTTTCGTTTTCAGCTAACAGAACTAGGTCATCTGCATATAATAAAAGACATAATTTGTCATCATTTAAATCTATCCCAACTCCCAGTGCATTTAAAGTATCTACAACATCATTTATATAGAGATTAAACAACAAGGGGGATAACAAACAGCCCTGTTTCAGACCACATTTAATATCAAACCACTCTGTAGTAAGACCAGTTAATCTAACACATAACTTAACATTCTTATATAAAGCCTCAATTGATAGATAAAAACGCCCACACACCCCAAATGATTTTAATTTGGACAGTAAAATATTTCTATCTACTCTATCATAAGCCTGTTTAAAATCAATGAAGGCAGAAAAGGTTGACTGTCGTTGTTTTTTTTCCTAGTTTCAATAATCGAGGTCAGAGCTGAGACGTGGTCTATCGTAGAGCGTTTTCTCCTAAACCCATTTTGATTATCTGCTAAAATATTTGAATCATTTGAAAACTTCGAAAGACGCTCATTTAGCACTGAACAGTAAAGCTTATAAGTAGCAGGGGCTAGAGTAATCCCCCTATATCCCATAGGGTCGCGAGGGTCCATTGTCGAAGATTTGGGAATTGGGCTTATGATTCCACGTCTCCACATATCAGGGACTAAACCCGCACTAAAACAGGCGTTAAATAATTTAAGCAGTATATTTGCCACGACACCATTTTTTAGTACTACGACTGGAATGTCATCACATCCAGGGGCTTTCCCAGATTTTGCACGCCGAAGCGCATCCTCAACCTCACATAAAGCTATGTCGCCGTTCATTTTCCTTGCATTATCAAACCGATTATTTGACGCAGTAGCTATGTTTATTTCAAATATCGATTCATCTGATTTGTTTGTGTTGTTCGAAGGATTAAGAAGATTATCGAAATCAGCTTTCCATTTCTCGAGAACATCGTTCACATCATGACTAACATCATCCGCCATTGTAACTTCCATCGGTATACATTTTCTGTTACGCCTTACGCCTATTTTCCCTATTTCTCCCCAGAACTCTGAAGGGTTATCAGAAATAAGTTGGTCAATTTCACACTGTTTCTTAAACCAAAATTCACGTTTACACTTTTGTACATATTTATCAAACTTTTTACGCTTCTACACGAATGTAGAGTGCAAAATCGATCGACCATGACCCTTTGATTTAAGCCATACTTTCTCTGCTAAACACATATCATTCCACATCTCACTCAGGCTCTCATTCCACCAGGGCTTTTTTGACCGACGTTTTTTATTACTCACTCCACTATAAAGCTGTATTACTCTCGGGGATAACTTCGAATCCATTTCTACTTTTAAGGCAGTCACAAACTCAGAATACACATTATCCACTTTGCTTTGGGAAAGGGACGGTAACTCAAGTTTTCCAATAGCGTGTAATATCTTTTGGAGCACACAATTGTTTTGCGCAAAATCACTGTCAATGTTTTCCCATTTGAACTTCACGGGCCTACTAGCTCCCTCGGGTAGAATTTTAATGCCTTTTACGTAGTCTAGTTCGAACATTCAAGTCAAGACCGAATGGTCTGGAATTTTTGACCCCGAACCGATTTTGTCTACACATTGTGACTCTGTCATTAGCTCTGTAACATTTAATACCGTAAAGCAAGTGAATCTATTAATGTCTTCGTATGGAACTAGAGCATAGTCTACCACTGACCTTCCGGTGCTAGATATAAATGTAAAATCGTTTTTATTACAATTCCGGCCATTCAATATACAACAATTCACGTTTATTAAAAAATCAGTTAAAAGATCACCATATTTGTTCACCTTGAAATCTATGATATTTCGTTCCGGTAAAATGTCCACACCAGCTATAAAATCGTCATGGTCGCCACATCTCGCGTTAAAGTCTCCGCATATGTAAAATTTACCCCCTGTCTGGTAGGTGTAGATTTGGGACGTTAAGGTATCAAAAAATTCGTTAACATCGACCTGCCTGGATGAATTTTCTGGGGGAAGGTAACATACACATGCCATAAAACTATACTCTGTAGCTTTATCAGATAGACGTATCCATAGAATACCTTCAAAATCGCTATTTTCAACCGTAATCTCGAAATTATCTACTACATCGTTTTTAATTAGGAATCCAACGCCGCCAGAACCGACTTTAGCCCGCCTATGCAACAATTTTCTATTTTGACCGTACCATTGGTATCCGGGGGTATGTTAATCGTACTTTTGCCAATTAGATGTGTTTCGCTCACCCCTAAAATGTCAACATTAATGTGGTCCACGCACATTGACCGCAAATCAAAATTATCTGATAAAATGTCTGTATTCATTTATAAAGCTGGATTCCTGCATTCTTACAAGCGAATCTTTTTCGCGAGTTTCCCTATTCGAGCGATAAACAATTCGACCTCGATTCACAGTTAATGAATCACTTTTCCCGATAGCCTTAACAATTGTCATCATGTTCGACTCATTTAGCCTCTGCTCGTAAGGGACATCATTTTGAATATAAACCTTAGAGTATTGCTCCAATCGAATTAACCTGCTTTAAGCCTCCATTATAGCGATTTTTTGCTCCATATTCTCAAGGCTAGCTAAGATTGGTCCTGGGTTTTTACCGCGAGTTTGTTTACGACTGACTTTTGTTAAATTAAAATCCCTGATCTTTAACCCTTCCTCTAAAAGCCTCCTCACTTTATCCACAGTTACCCTGTTGTCAATTGTTTCATACTCACTTTCCGCTAAATACCTAATCACTATGTTTAAACTCTTGTCTACTGGATTACTACTCACAGAGTTCTCCGCCTGACTGATTTGCACTTTGACTGAGTCAATTTGACCTTGAATATCACCCCTAAAAGCATCTATTTCTCTTCTTACACAGTTACTCACTGTAAACGGGAATATTTTATGGCTGTACGGATTATGTAGTCAGAAAGGCTGCAAAGGAAACAATATAAGGGATTGGCCTATTGTTTACAATGTCATCACCATCATCATCATGTGTTGTTGATGACTGACGATGGTGTTATGTTGACATGCTTACTAATATGATTGTTGTCTGCCCACATGGACAAATGGAGTGGGATTCTAGGCAGAACAATGTATTCGTGAATTTGTTAAGTTGTTAATTTATTATTGGAGTAATGGTAGTTTTTATAAAGCTAGCATAATCACAAACTGAACACCGTTTTAAGTGATAATCAATGTTAATGCTATTTTCATTGATGGCCCATTAACAATAATTAGAACCAGTCAATTATCCTTTTTTCACAAAAAAACAACCAATTATTCAAAAAAGGCATTGCTTCAGGAAAAAGCTTAAACTATAACATTGACGTTAGTTAAGATTTAGGATTTACTCTTTAATTATTTTGCTATTAAATTGGTCTACAACCCTTTTGACTTTTACTTCAAAAGACATTTGAGATCTTTGCTTGTCTGTAAAAATAATATTTCGATTTGTCATTAGTTTTTACTATAATTTACTACTACCATTCATAGCGGGTCCGCGTCGTGATAGCTTTATGAATATGGCGTTGGCGTCCTAATATGAGTGTACCGTTTTCGATCCTCTCGTTGGCCAACACTTAATCAGAATTTTTTTTTTCGGCATGGTTCTCCCTGATCAGTAGCGGCGGAGAGACGATCTGGTAAGGGACAATGTGTTGTCATTCAGATTGGACAGACAGCTGAGGTCCTGTGTACACATTGGCATGTACGTAAAAGAACCCTTGGCAGTTGAAATTCGATGTAAAAGTAAGACTTCAGTCTGGACAAAACTGTACTCATAGCACACTTAGTTTATAACAGACTGAACTAAAGAGGGATTTATAGTGGAATTATTAACCACAGTACCTGATCGAGGTGTGTATACGTGTCAGTTAAGGGTCGTGAAGGGGGGGGGCGCAAAGTTGGACAAATCCGAGCACTCAATATTTTGAGTAAATTCAAGATCGGAATAGAACTCAGGATGCACCTAGGCAAATCTATTTCGGGGGGGGGGGGGGGGCTCCACGAGGCACGCTAAGATTAGATCATGTTTATACTGTCACCTTAGATCTATTCAGACACTATATATGTGTGCATAATATCACCTTAGATCTAGCCATTGGTGTAATTGATATATGTATATTTAACATTGGATACGCTCTAATATTTATATTATAAACCACTTGTTACCGCCGTGAAGCTTAGTTGTAACTTGTTCACTTATATAACAATAATTGCATACTTGTGTTACTATATGATACATACTAAAGTGTGGTAATTCTATAAATCTGTTTATCGTGTAACCTGTTTAAAAGGTTAATTAAAATATTTTACACGATCAGGTAAGTTAGAATTCATTATTATGTAATATATTTTGTTTTCTATCAGAACGATCGTAGATCTCACGTGTGACTACTGTATGTAGCGAATTAGCCAGTGAATAACGTTCATTCATCTAACACCCGGTGATCGTAAAATCTATAAAATCAGAGACATATTTTCATTAAAATATTTCCGAAACAAAGCATAAACAAGAAAATGTGTTGTCTTCAAGTCAGGGAATCATACAAAATCAACACAAATTACCCCTGAAATAGGGATCGGTGAGTTATTCAAGATGGCTGACGAAGGAAGTAAAATAAAACCAACTAATCAACTTTGATAGTTTTCATACAACACAATCACACATTTATAGTAGAACAATATGTATTGTTGACCTGGTTTTGTCAAGAATGTTTAAGGGCTAATCCTGATAATTGTTTGAAGAATAGAACTGCTTAATTTTGTGTTAAAATCCCTTAAAATCCCCTACCAAAGGGCTGAGCATCTAACTCAGTATTTGTGATACGTTTTCAAACAACTTAAACACGTCCTATGGTGGCCTACCGTTATCATTCAGGATTTAACAAAATTTATCTAAAAACCCAAATAAAATGAAATTAAAAGAAAAACAAAGTCAAAATTAGAAGTAAATTAAAAGCAAAAGTTAAATCAAAAGTCAAAATTAAATCAAAAGTAACAATTAAATCAAAAGCAAACGTCAAATCAAAAGCAAAAGTTAAATCAAAAGTAAAAATTAAATCAAAAGTAAAGGTAAAACCAAAATGTAAATTAAAAAAATCAAAACACAAATGAAAACTAAAATCATTTTTAAAAGTAATTTGAAATTTAAAGTAAAAGTGAAAAGTAAATTAAAAATATTTGTCGGCCTATAGCTATCATTCAACTTTTTTTTTCACCAAAAGTAAAATGAAAAAAAAATTCGTCGGCCTATCGTTATCATTCAACGTCCTTGACCCCAATCGGTAACCGTTTGCTATTTCCGATCGCTTCGACTCGACGGTTAGTTCTCCCGCGGTACAAATAAAACTGAATCAGAACAGTATTTCCTTATGGAATGCGAAAAGTATAAAGATTTAAGAATATATATATATATATATATATACCCAACCGTAAATATTACTGATCAAATCTTTTTTTTTTTAATAATCTCTTCAATCCATCAAGCATCATAGCCGAGGCTATGATGCTTGATGGATTGAACAGATTATTAAAGCTATGATGCTTGATGGATTGAACAGATTATTAAAAGAAAAGGTTTGATCAATAATGTTTACGGTGGATATATATGTGACCGGCCACGGTAAAATGAGCCGGAATGCGCGCGATCCAATAATGAGATAAAGACAAAATAAGCGAAAACATTGATTTTGATCGAAATTGAGATTTCACAAATATGAGTCTATAAATATACTATCTATCGGCCCAAAAGATCAAAATAGCAATAACACATTTTAAAAAACCTTTATTTGGACGTTTTGTAAGAGTACGGTATTCTTAAATCTGTCTTTTTCTGAATATTCTCAGCGAAATTAGATATTTTTCTCTGCTCACAGCGGGACGACCGGTCAATCCTTTTGCAAAATGCTTGGCATCGTTGTAAAGCGGAGAATCTCTAGATTATACATATGACCACAGTATTGCCGTTGAGTTCATTTTGAAGGAATACAAAAGGGTTTTAAAACCCTTAAAAATGTAAACAAACAACAAACTCCGCTTGTTGCTATGCTGCCAACACGGCTCGTTTGCTGATTGGCCCAGACAACGGGTGAAAAGCATTAGCTGTAAATTGAAATGGCGGCGACTTCCTGGTCGAAGTTTCACGGAGTTTAATCAGAAAATCCCATTGTGTGCATACACCTAGAACAAACTGCAACAGAAATCATTTCTTTGGGAACTGTTCAGGTGTGGTCTCTAGTACTTCCATAACAAAAGCGGCCATTATCGGTCTTGGAGAAATTTGCATAATTAACATAAACCCAAGATGACCGCCAGTGGACCAGAAAATCGCTGAAATCTCCGAATCGGTTGACTTTAGTGCAAATAAATGTATTAACGACCTATAGGAAATCGATACTTGGGAGTTAAAAAATGCCGACATTTTTAACCTACGATCTTTTTATAACGTCGTAACGTCAGTTTGATGGAATTACGTCGTTCTCATTGTGACGTCATTATCGAATTGTATTGTAACTGTGCTTGGAAAACCGTTACCTTGATGTTGTCAAATACGTAACACCAAAGTCGCAATTTGCGATAAAAATATGAAAGTGGCGATTAAAATTTGATATTGGCGATAATTTTGGCGATAAAGTTTTGCGGTACTGGCGATACTTTTTGAGAACTGACGGAAAAAAATCTTAAAATTCTAATCTTTATTGAGTGTCAATCACGTGGCTAAACACTATAATAATAAATTAATCAAATGGGTGATAATCCGGATCGAGTCAATGAGTAATACTAATCATTTGTCTTGGATTAATGATTAGTTGATTGACTTATCTTATCAACACTGGTCGAAAACGTAAGAACTAGTTGAATATCGGCGATTCTTGAGCAAGAAAACGTTCGCCATTTGTATCACATTACCGTCGCCAAAATGGTCTAAAGGTGAACGACGGGTATTATTGTAAGCATCTCTTACAAATATAATTGATGTAATATCATTCTATAAGGGATTCAGATTCTGATACATTTACGGTACCTGAAAATAACAATAGGTCTATTGTACACGCAACACATACATTTATAGAAAATTGTCATTCCTTGGGCGAGATTTGATGTGTAACTACTGAATATATAGTGTTGTACGATGTCCAAATAGATTAAACTCACCAAAAATAAAATCTGATCTTATTAAATCCAAACTGTGCTTATATATAATGTAAAGACAGATTTTAAATGTATATTGTATTGTATATATCGGTAATTATTTTATAATAAGAATAGGTGAGACATAAAATTGTTAGATATTGTTTGTTTTATCACACATTTTTGGCAGATAAAATATTCAAGTTGGCAGAAAAAAATATGAACATTTCTTTATATAAAAATTATCATCGATTTTGGCGGAAAAAAATTGAAAGCCAGTGTGAGCCCTGCGTCACACAATATGAACATAACATGATTCAACTGAAAGGTGATATATATATGCACTATAGATGATTAATATCTACATTCAAGTTAAACCAACTGTGTCTATATATTTTTTAAGTCTTACGTCGAGCTGAATAAACTTAATGATTTATTGCCATTAAAACTCCAATGGCTGGTTAACAGTGTGTACTTAATGACTATAAATGGATCTTTGTAGAAATACGCATATTAATTTATTTAAGGTGTCATACCGATGCACATACCTCTCATTTAGATTCAAAGACATAATATAAACGAAGATAACATTACATTATTTATTTACATTTCTCAGTAGGGGAAGGGGTATAATTTATTGTGTAACATTGTGATTATAATCAAAACAATAAATATCGTCCTATACTATAAACAAGCCATAGCAAGAAATACCTCCTATTGTCAATGTGTTAATGTACCTAGAATTTTCTACACCACCTCTATTGCATCCAGATATTTAAAGCGTGTTAACAATATATTCATTTAAGAGAAACTATGTAATTTCGAGATTAACATATTGTACATTCATATTCATTTGATGATCGATAACCTATTTACAAAACTATTTGGTTTATCCCAACTACAGTATATACATGGTTTAGAAACGCTATCTGAACTACCGGGTACATCATGGTTAAGAGACTGAAGGGTACATCATGGTTTAGAGACGAGAGTGAGTGAGCGAAATGGAGTTTAACGTCCATTCGACACAAACTAGGTCATTTCGGGACTAACACATGGTTTAACCTTATTTTAATAATTCGCTTGCGCGTAGGGTTCTTTAGCAGTGGGAGGAAACCGGAGGACTCAGAGAAAACCCACGAGGTTGGAAAGGCGACCCTACTCCTTGTCACGTACAACCAGGGATTCGAAAACACGCCAGTTGACTCAATGACAGGTTTTATGATACAGCACGCATGTGCTAACCATTCAGCCATCCAACCCCCCATTTAGAGACTAGGGTACATCGAAGTACAGGGTACATCATGGTTTAGACACTCTATCCGAACTACAGGGTACATCATGGTTTAGACAGGGTACATGATTGTTTAGAGAGACTCTATCCGAGCTGCAGGATACATCATGGTTTAGAGACTCTATGCGAACTACAGGGTACATCATAGTTTAGCGACTCAATACGAACTACAGAATACATCATGGTTTAGATACGCAATACGAACTACAGGATACATCATAGCTTAGACTCTCTATCCGAACTACAGGGTACATCGTGGTTTAGGGAAACTCGACCCCGGTCCGTTCCTGGTAACATCAAGACCGATAGTTACCGCGGGTTCATTTAAAACAAAATGGTCGATATTGTCGGATAAAATTTTACTACGACGGTTATCATTTCGGTCGCCATTTTGAAAAACAAAATGGCGGGTATTATCGGATTGACTCTTATACATTAATAAACACATAACTTGTGAAAACTCGAATATTTGTCATTTTCGCGCCCATTTTGGAAATGTTTACTACAATTTTCGTCTTCAGCATCCCTGAAAACCTCTAGAATAAGTATTCAACGACAAAACAGCAAATAAATGGCTTGGTTGCTATGGGGTTTTGTTTTGAAACATACCAAATCTTTGACTTGACTTTTCTCAAAACTTACTTTGGTGAGTTGGGTGGCTTCAAGCGGACACAGCTCAGTCAATTTTTGCGCGATTCAACCAAACTATACATCAACTTGAAAGTATTGAGTTGGAGAATGTGAAAATAACAACAACTCAATTTTCAAAATTTCCTTATTGCGACTCATTATGACATGACGGGTCACATATATTGTTTTCTTAAATCTGTATACTTTTCGCATTCCATAAGGAAATACTATTCTGATTCAGTTTTATTTGTACCGCGGGAGAACTAACCGTCGAGTCGAAGCGATCGGAAATAGCCGACGGTTACCGATTGGGCTCAAGGACATTGAATGATAACGATAGGCTGACCATTTTTTTTTCATTTTACTTTTGGGGGGAAAAAAAGTTGAATGATAGCTATAGGCCGACAAATATTTTTAATTTACTTTTACTTTTGTTTTAAATTTCAAATTACTTTTAAAAATGATTTTAGTTTTCATTTGTGTTTTGATATTTTTAATTTACATTTTGGTTTTACCTTTATTTTCATTTTTGCTTTTGATTTAATTTGTACTTTTGATTTAAATTTTGCTTTTGATTTAATTTTTACTTTTGATTTAATTTTTACATTCGATTTAATTTTGACTTTTGATTTAATTTTTGGTTTTAATTTACTTTTATTTTTGACTTTGCATGTGTTTCATTTGCATTTCATTTTATTGAAGTTTTTATTTACTTTTTTTTTTGTTAAATCCTGAATGGGAATTAATACCGGTGTCCCAAGCTGGATTATGCAGTGTCTACGTAAAACCAGGCTTTCTGTTAAATAAAAATAATATGTAGTTGAGATTTACCTTTCGCTATCAAGAACAGCACATGGGCCATTCACTATATTATAGACCTCTCAAGGAACGTTAATCGATTATCATTTGACCAACGAAAAAATTGACCCGAAATCTTAAAAGGGTTACGTGTCCGGATAAGAAGTTTTGACGTTCATGTCCAAAGAATTCAATATTTTGAGCCGCAATTTTGACACAAGGTCAATACACCATTCTCCTATATTTTGGCGTTTTAATTTCATATGTACTCGGACTTTTATTTTCGAGACTCTGTTCAAATCGGCACTGTCCCTTTAACGAAAAGGGAATTATCAAAATCGGCCCCAAATTCACTTATAGTAAGCTAAGGGGGTATTCCCACTACACAAACAAACCCGAAAGGACAAGACGCCAACTACACAGATATTGTATGTGACAAACATCAAATTAATATCAAACCAAGTGAATAACAAAAAAACATTTCAACCAGAAAAAAACTAACACTAAGATGTCAATGATTTTGTTAAGATCTTTCAAGAAAGAAGACAACATTTTTTTACCTTAAAAATGAAATGGGTTTTAGCGTTCTAGTTGTTTTGCATTGACTAATCGACTTATGATGATGGGTATATGTCAAACAACCCTACGGGGGAAACTATTCCCGGACAGTGCCGCTACGGAATGCTTTGATTTCGAAATCATAAGCGCAATTTAGGAGTAAAACAGTAGGACGTTAAACCCCATTGATTCATATATACTTGCACACCAACGTGTACTAGAGACCTCCATATTTTGTCCCATCCAAACGACATGATGCTGTTCTTACCAGGGTCCTGTTTCTAGAAATTTTAACTAAAAATAAAATTCCAGTTGATTTTCTAAGCACTAAAATCGATCTTATATTATCCAATCAAATTACTGGATGTTATCTCAGTTAAAACTTCGTGAAACAGACCCCTATTCACACGCGTATGAACCAGCCTCTAAATTAAGGGCAATCTGACCTTTCGGGAAGACTGGTAAAGTGAAAACAAAAATTGTTATTCCATCTAGTTGGCAAAATTAAGTGCCCGAAAATTAATAATACCCTAATTTTACTTTTCTTTTAATTGAATACCAAAACTTTATACTTAATTTACTATTGATTAAAGCATTTCGTCCGCAGTCACACTACTCGGGCATCGATTATTATTTGTGAATGTGGGTACCACGTCTGATAAAAATTCAGGTCGGCCTGAGTGTTATTTTCGCTGCAAAAGGGTCTGACTATTTATTTTATTCGTGCGAACCAGTGAGGAGTTACAATAGAAGATGTTGATACAACCATCTTAACTCTAGGTTCCCACTATAACGATTCGCATCAGGATAACGCGTTTGCGACCGTCAAACGTACCATAACATTCGTGATTCCGAGTCGTAAATGTATTTCCAATTATCTTCTTAAGGCTTGTTTGCCTTAAACCTAGAACTCGTGAAATGAAAAAGACACAGAGATGAACCGATAGTTACCATCGATCCAGATGATGCCACAGAGACTGTAAAATGGATCACTTGCCATTTCTGATCCAACGCCAGCATAACATACAGAAAATTAATGAACATGGGTCTGGATTCTATTTTGACAACCTTTTTTTGGGAATCTTATTTAACTTTCAATTTAAATCGACACATTCTGGGATATTCAATATAAGTTGTTGCGGTCGGATTTAACTCAGCAAACTAAAAAAAAAACTTTTACCACAAGACATTATGAAAAGTCATATCTAACGGAAACAAATGGCGATTAATTGATACCATTTATGGCGTCCATTTCGAATTTCTACTCTATTGCATGTATCAGTCATATTTAACAGGAAAAATGACGATTAATTAAACAAATCAGCCATTTTTTAAATTTCAATTTGGCTGCCATTTTCGAAATTCATAATTGAAGGAGATAGGTAAATATTGTGATATTATGCACCGATGTCATCCCTCTCAGTAATTGTAACGGCCTGGTGAATATTCACTGCTGATCAGTGTGCAACTGGCCATGGTATAAACATAAAATACACTATTTAATATTTATATTTATTAGAGGTACATTATGGGAGATAAGATAAAGAATTGACCGTTCTCACTATAATAGTTACAAACTAGATAATGTAAAAAGAAATTGCTGAAAATTTCAGTCAAATTGATCCACACTGAACCGCGAATTTGGCGATTGAATTTTGGTCCTAGCCTCGATCATCATTACTAAAGCCGGTACGAAAAAAAACCATCAGTCTCGATTATCCATTTTTGGATTTATCAGCAGCAGCAGGTCGAGTTCTAATCCAGTAAATATCGCAGGCTAGCGATGACATCGAGAGTTAATATAGTCTGGATAAGTTAATTAATGTCTAATCCAGTAAATATCGCAGGCTAGCGATGACAGCGAGAGTTAATATAGTCTGGATAAGTTAATAATGTCTAATCCAGTAAATATCGCAGGCTAGCGATGACAGCGAGAGTTAATATAGTCTGGATAAGTTAATTAATGTCTAATTAAAAATTAAGATAACATTTCACGTCTAAGGAAAGACCTGCAATAGGCAGATTTAGCTCTTGCATAATGCATGTTAAAATATTCAAACAATGTGGAATATGTCATGTGGACATACGCTCATTGCCCCTGTCAGTCTGGACATCCGTCCGTCCAAAATTTGTTTGAGGACACTCCACAGGTCACATTTTTTATCAGATTTTGACCAGTTCCTTTCGATATTGGTATGTACCGGGTCTTATGACCCCTAATTGTACGAAAATAGCATTTTTAGCTTGTGGTCCCTCTAAAGGTCATAATGTTTTATCCAATTTAAAACAAAAAAATTTCGAATATGTCACCGTTATACCGTAAAATTCAGACCGGAACTACCCGACAAAATGAACGCTCCCTGTACGCAAATAGTGTTAAAGTATGTAATATCAAGGTTGTGGACACTCTAGGAGTCACTATGTTGACCAGATTTTGATGAAACTTAAAACATTTGTTTCTATCGCAAGAGTCAAAGCTACGTTCACACTGCATGCACATTCATTGTGAATTCCGGAAACCGGCCTCCGGATTGGATTTTCCCGGATTAAAAGCGGTGCGTCACATTACAGTTTATTCGGATTGAATTCAGAATGAAAAGCGCCACACTGAACGCGCAGTGAGGGTCATTCGTATCCAAGATGGCTGTGCCAGACATTCGTTTTGTTGGTCTTATGTTACAAGATTCTAGGACAGACGGGCTGTAACATTTTGAAACAGGCAACAGTTACAAGATTCTAGGACAGACGGGCTGTAACATTTTGAAACAGGCAGCAGTTACAAGATTCTAGGACAGAAATTGTGACTTGAACAGTTAAATCTGAATCAAGCCGGTCACACTCAAAATTTGACTGCGAATAACCCGTTCGGAATAATTGTCCCGGGTTTAATTCGGAAAAATATACTTTTTTTTTATCGAATAAAGTGTGACGCCAAAATCCGGAATAAGACTTTATTCTGAATTCAATTCAGATTAAACCACAAGTGTGAACACAGTTTCAGTTCCTTGTGATAGTCGCGCATATCGGACCGTTCCCGTGGGAGTATGGTCGTGATCGTACGAAAAAATCGCGAGTTTAGCTTGTGCCCCTCTAGACTAAAGGTCATAAATTGTATCCGATTGTTAATATCGTTTACATATTTCATCGGTACATCCTGATCATGGTTGAGTTCGAATTTCTTTAAAGTTGAACAGGAAGTGCCCGACAAAATGGCCGCTGCTGCTTGAGCACAAACAGTGTAGAAGTGTGTAATACCAAGGTAGTGGGCCCTCTAGATGAGCTACCATTGAAATCGTAGTTTGAATCGATTTGTAATCGTGATGATCATATCATGTCTTAATTTAATTATTGAGGTCAGTCGTAGCAATCGTGTTGATCATATCCAAACGTACCAACCTCAGGACCTGAGTCCCCACTAATGCTAGGTTCCAAACGTACCAACCTCAGGACCTGAGTCCCCACTAATGCTAGGTTCCAAACGTACCAACCTCAGGACCTGAGTCCCCACTAATGCTAGGTTCCCGCTATCACGATTCGTGCTACGATTGAAATCGTGGTTTTAATGGTGGAGTAATCGTGGTGACCCTATCATGTCCTATCGTATATTGGGGTCAGTTGTAGCAATCGTTTTGATCGTATCGAACCGTATCGGCACGTACCAGATCGTCGACCAAATAGGGACAATGTAGCATTATGATTAATTCGGTCCCGATTAGACTATAACTGAATATGCATGTAAAATTGCCTTACGTCTATTCAAACACTACATATTTATTTAACATTGGATACGCTCTAATATTTATATTATAAACCACTTGTTACCTCCGTCAAGCTTAGTTGTAACTCGTTCACTTACATAACACGGATTGCTTGCTTGTGCATAATATCTATAAAGTGTGGTAATTCTATAAATCTGTTTATCGTGCAACCTGTTTAAAAGGTTAATTATAATATTTTACACGATTAGGTAAGTTAGAATTCATTATTATATAACATATTTTGTTTTATATCAGAACGATCGTAGATCTCACGTGTGACTACTGTATGTAGCGAATTAGACAGTGAATAACGTTCATTCATCTAACATCCGGTGATCGTAAAATCTATAAAATCAGAGACATATTTTCATTAAAAAATTTCCGAAACAAATCATAAACAAGAACGATGTGTTGACTTCAAGTCAGGGAATCATACAAAATCAACACAAATTACCCCTGAAATAGGGTGGGGGGTGAGCTTTTCAAGATGGCTGATGAAGGAAGTAAAATAAAACCCAATGATCAACTTTGATAGTTTTCATACAACACAATCACACATTTATACATTAATTGCAATATCTAGTAGAACAATATGTTCTGATGACCTGGTTTTGTCAAGAATGTTAACGAAAAGGGAATTATCAAAATCGGCCCCAAATTCACTAATAGTAAGCTAAGGGGGTATTCCCACTACACAAACAAACCCGAAAGGATAAGACGCCAACTACACAGATATTATATGTGACAAACATCAAATTAATATCAAACCAAGTGAATAACAAAAAAACATTTCAACCAGAAAAAACATTTACCGTTGGATCTTGTCAAGAATTTTCAAGAAAAAGGATAAAACTTATTAATCTTAAAAATGAAATGGATTTTAGCGTTTTAGTTGCTTGCATTGACTAATGGAGACGGGGACAGTGCCGCTACGAAATAGTCTGATTTCAAAATATAACAGCCATTGATTCATATATAGGTGCACGCAAACGTGTATTAGAAACCTTTGTATGTCTTCCCATTCGAACGACGTGATGCTGTTGTTACCAGTCCATAGGCGTATGAGCCGGCCCCTAACTTACGGGCAATCTGACTTTTCTGGAAGACTGGTAAAGTGAAAACAAAAAATTATTATTCCATCTAGTTGGCAAAATAAAGTGCACGAAAATTAATAATACCCTAATTATACTTTTCTTTTAATTGGATACCAAAACTTTATAGTTAATTTACTATTGATTAAAGCATTTCGTCCGCAGCCACACTACTCTATGTGACATTGTTCGGGCATCGATTATTATTTGTGAATGTGGCTCAGGTCGGCCTGAGTGTTATTTCCGTTGCAAACCGATTGGAAACTGTGAATTTGCTTAATTCACGGGCTGGAATTGAAGAAAGCGTCAGCGGTTGTTAAATTTTCAAACATTCATCCAACGTGCACGCCTATGCATCACGGGGCCATTTTATGCATACATTTATCCGATATTTCTACATTTTCCTTGGTAAGAGGACACCGATGAAACCTGAAACACCCTTCATAAAGGGTTTCTGGCGTGATCCAAATTACACCATGAATCATATATTCATCATTGATGTTATACATACGTTTACAATTTCTTTATATTATTATTTGCATACATATTAAACAAGGACGTTACTCAAATATCTATTTCATTTTTACACATGTGACGGCGTTAAAGAGCATAAAAGGTCTGACTATTCATTATATTCCTGCAAACCAGTGAGGTTACACAGAAATAGAAGATGTTAATGTGCAGCTGTGTAACGTAGATTCCCACAATCACGATTCGCATCAGGATAACGCGTTTGTGGCCGTCAACCTTTCCAAAATTTCTTGGGGGACGGGGGAGGCTATACGGTACGCCCGACACCATCTTCTGTACCATGTACTTTTTCCCGAAAAATTTTTCGGTCAACACCGTGCGAAACAGAAAATCGTGAAACATGACTTTCGCGTGATTCCGAGTCGTAAATGTGTAACAACATTATCGTTGCGATATTGTTTTCAAATTCATAGACATGGAATGGATAATTATGATTTATGAACTAATATTGTTATCTTTACAAATTATTCCCCATTGTCACAACATTAGCTATGGTTTGAAACACAAATTAAATTGGTTATGAAATAAGTTGAGGAAATCAGACGGGAAGTATGTGCTGATGTGATACATGAATTGAACTAAGGGTTAATGAACACATTTACCATGCCATATTAATAGAATGTGTCTGTTGAGCAAATTTAGTAATGAGACCCTATTGATATGCAAGGCACGAGGCATAACAAACCACATGATTAAAATTACGTAATATTTGGCCAATTGAATAATTGTAGCGGAATCTAGGCATAAACAAGCAAGTGGATTTGGGCGCTACGTCACACAGCCGTGTAGTTCTTGAAGGGAGAAGATGTAGTAGTTCTCTATCAGCAGACTCGCCGAGTCTGGCTGGATGTGGATCATTTACCATTTCGGTTCCAACGCCAGAAAACGTACAGAAAATTAAACACGGGTCTGGATTCAAGTTTGACAACCTTTCCGGAATCTTATTTAACTTTCAATTTAAATCGACTCATTCTGGGATATTCAATATAAGTTGTTGCGGTCGGATTGAACTCAGCAAAGTAAAAAAAACTTTTACTACAAGACATTATGAAAAGTCATATCTAACGGAAACAAATGGCGATTAATTAATACCATTTTGAATTTCTAACCTGTCGCATTCTCTAAATTCATTTTTGAGATCATATAAAGGACACTGATCAATCATATTTAACAGGTAAAGTGACGATTCTAAAACCACTTTAAAGAATTAAAGAAAAAGACCCCCATTTATTCTCTCTCACACCCTTATGATTAAACCTTTAAAATAAGCGACATATGACCTACTTACTAGTTTATTATCAAAATCTGACCTTATTTCCAAGTTTTCCATTGTTTAAAGATAATTTAAAAGATATCTAGACATAAAAGAAAAAGTTATAATCCCAACTATCGATTACACAAGTGGATGGTTTCTAAAGGTATAAAGATATTGAAAATGGGATAAGAATTGTCGAACGACCGGGCAAAATTTCACCTTCTTTCACAGTGGCACAGAACCCCTTTTTACACACTAATTTCGCTTACACTTTCAAAATAAGCCCCATGTGACCTGATTGCACTTTTGTAATAAAAATTCAGTTTTATGTCGTCTATTGTCATGACAAAAAGAAAAAAAGCGCAAGAGATCAAAACGCACAGCACCTCGTTTTTAGTGGTTAAGTATCGGTAGACAAAACCATTATTTATTTTGGCCTGTGCCCTAATCTCACATTTAATTAGTTTCAACGGAAACTTTGTTTACGAACCGATTTTGATAACATTTTGAAAATAAACACCAAATAACCTACCTAATCGCTTTTCATCAATATGTGACCAGATCTCAAAATTTTGTACTTTAACAAAAGAAAAACATATATATATATATATAAATATATATTAAAGTAGATAAAGTACAATTACTTCTTTGTTTACGGTAGATAATGCATAAATAGATAAAAAATACGTCCAGGTAAAAAATTCTCCACTTTACTTCATTCTGACATACATTAAATCATATAAGCTAGCTATCTGCCTTCTATGGGCATCTTCAGATATTAATAATGTATACAAAATATTGCAAATACGATAATATATACATATATAGAATAATAGATTTCCATGACAATGGATTATAAATAATATTGGATAACATACAACAAAAGGTTTAAAGTAATAAAGGTATACAGGGTTTTAAATCCCCTTAAATAGTGTCGAAGTAAGAGTGTAAAAAAACATATATTAGGATTTAATTAAAAAAATTATTAGAATATTAACACGATGGGAGAGGGGCAAATAATTAAGCATTTAAATCCGGTTTGAACGGGTCAATAAAATATGCTTCCATATTCCTTCTCTTGATGGTATTGTCAATATTGACTTTATAAAAAGGAAAAGTACTAAATTTAATATTTAAATTCAGTTAAATGAAATTAAGCGGAGAATTGTTTACCTGGACGTATTTTTTATTTATTTAAGCATTTATCTACCTTAAACATCGAAAATCGGATTAGGATTTTGGTAATAGATGGATTTCAAAGATTGACTTCCGTTTTTAAAATTTTGGCAATTTTAACGTGAAGATGTTACTCTAAAAATCTGATCAATGACAACTACTGAATCGATTTTTAAAATAACGATTTTTACTCTAAAACGTTAACCGATAACTACTAATGACAAATATTGCTAAATGATATCAAATTAAAAGAATTCAAAATCTATCATAGTTATTTTTAAAAAAAAAAACTGCTCAATATTCATAAAGGTAAGTTATACGCATGCGTCGTAAATACCACATTGTAAGATTTATACAAAGGGTCGACAACATGGCAACGTGAAGTTGGCACGTTATTCGGGATTCGGGATTCAAATCCCGAATACCGTGCTGGCTCGTTTTTTGGGATTCGCCAATAACGAATAACGAGCCAGCACGTTTTTCGGGATTCCGGATTCGACACTAAAAAGAGCGGTCTACCTTTCATGCGACCATTTCCTCGATACCTCCGAACGTAAGGGTAAGTGAACGTCGGGTGGTCGACCAGCACGGAGACAGCAGCATATCCAGCGAGTACGGTGCTGACAGGTTTGTTGGAGTGCACGGGGCAGTACGTGAACGTTGGGTAACCGGCTAGCAAGGAGACGACCGTTTTTTTATGCGATCAGGGCACTTTATTCGGGATTCGGGATCCGCCACTAATAACTGAACGTTTATCTTAAGAGCCAGCAAGTTATAAGGGATTCGGGATTCCCTACTAAAACATACGGGGCATCGGATCATTTCTTAGCTACCCCCGACCGTAGTTGAGTGACCGACTAACAACTAGACGACCATTTGTCCAGCGAATAGCGTGTTTACTGGTTTGTCGGCGTGCACTGGGCAGTCCTGTCCTGCTCTCACCTGTTTTATTGCCGAATCACGAATAACGTGCTGGCTCGTTATTCGGGATTCGCCAATAACGAATACCGAGCTGGCTCGTTATTCGGGATTCGGGATTCGCCATCAATACAGAACCATCTATCTTGCATCCAACCATTTCTTCGTTGGGTGACCGACCAGCACGGAGACGATTATTTGTCAAGCGAATAGGGTGCTGATTGGTTATTTCGAGTGCATTGGGCAGTCCTGTCCTACTCTCACCTGTTTTATTGTCGAATCCCGAATCCCGAATAACGTGCTGTATCGTTATTCGGGATTCGCCAATAACGAATAACGAGCTGGCTCGTTATTCGTGATTCGGGATTCACCATCAAAACAGAACCATCTATCTTGCATCCGACCATTTCCTAGTTGGGTGACCGACCAGCACGGAGACGACTATTTGTCAGGCGAATAGGGTGCTGACTGGTTTGTCGGCGTGCACTGGGCAGTCCTGTCCTACTCTCACCTGTTTTATTGTCGAATCCCGAATCACGAATAACGTGTTGGCTCGTTATTCGGGATTCGCCAATAACGAATAACGAGCTGGCTTGTTATTCGGGATTCGGGATTCGCCATCAAAACAGAACCATCTATCTTGCATCCGACCATTTCCTCGTTGGGTGACCGACCAGCATGGGGACGACTATATGTCAAGCGAATAGGCTGCTGATTGGTTATTTCGGGATTCGACAATAAAACAGGTGAGAGTAGGACAGGACTGCCCAGTGCACTCGAAATAACCAATCAGCACCCTATTCGCTTGACAAATAGTCGTCTCCGTGCTGGTCGGTCACCCAACGAGGAAATGGTCGGATGCAAGATAGATGGTTCTGTTTTGATGGCGAATCCCGAATCCCGAATAACGAGCCAGCTCGTTATTCGTTATTGGCGAATCCCGAATAACGAGCCAGCACGTTATTTGGGATTCGGGATTCGACAATTAAACAGGTGAGAGCAGGACAGGACTGCCCAGTGCACTCGAAATAACCAATCAGCACCCTATTCGCCTGACAAATAGTCGTCTCCGTGCTGGTGGGTCACCCAACGAGGAAATGGTCGGATGCAAGATAGATGGTTCTGTTTTGATGGCGAATCACGAATAACGAGCCAGCTCGTTATTTGTTATTGGCGAATCCCGAATAACGAGCCAGCACGTTATTCGTGATTCGGGATTCGACAATTAAACAGGTGAGAGCAGGACAGGACTGCCCAGTGCACGCCGACAAACCAGTCAACGCTCTATTCACTGGACAAATGGTCGTCTAGTTGTTAGTCGGTCACCCAACTACGGTCGTGGGTAACGAGGAAATGATCGCATGCCCCGTAAGTCGGTTCGTTTTAGTGGCTCGTTAATAGTTATTGACGAATCCCGAATAACGAGCTAGCACGTTATTCGTGATTCGACAATAAAACAGGTGAGAGTAGGACAGGACTGCCCTGTGCACTCGAAATAACCAATCAGCACCCTATTCGCTTGACAAATAGTCGTCTCCGTGCTGGTCGGTCACCCAACTAGGAAATGGTCGGATGCAAGATAGATGGTTCTGTTTTGATGGTGAATCCCGAATCACGAATAACGAGCCAGCTCGTTATTCGTTATTGGCGAATCACAAATAACGATACAGCACGTTGTTCGTGATTCGGGATTCGACAATAAAACAGGTGAGAGTAGTACAGGACTGCCCAGTGCACTCGAAATAACCAATCAGCACCCTATTCGCTTGACAAATAGTCGTCTCCGTGCTGGTCGGTCACCCAACGAGGAAATGGTTGGATGCAAGATAGATGGTTCTGTATTGATGGCGAATCCCGAATCCCGAATAACGAGCCAGCTCGTTATTCGTTATTGGCGAATCCCGAATAACGAGCCAGCACGTTATTCGTGATTCGGGATTCGGCAATAAAACAGGTGATAGCAGGACAGGACTGCCCAGTGCACGCCGACAAACCAGTCAACACGCTATTCGCTGGACAAATGGTCGTCTAGTTGTTAGTCGGTCACTCAACTACGGTCGGGGGGTAGCTAAGAAATGATCGGATGCCCCGTATGTTTTAGTAGGGAATCCCGAATCCCTTATAACTTGCTGGCTCTTAAGATAAACGTTCAGTTATTAGTGGCGGATCCCGAATCCCGAATAAAGTGCCCTGATCGCATAAAAGAACGGTCGTCTCCTTGCTAGTCGGTCAAACAACGTTCACGTACTGCCCCGTGCACTCCAACAAACCTGACAGCATCGTACTCGCTGGATATGCTGCTGTCTCCGTGCTAGTCGACCACTCGACGTTCACTTACCCTTACGTTCGGAGGTATCGAGGAAATGGTCGCATGGAAGGTAGACCGCTCTTTTTAGTGTCGAATCCCGAAAAACGTGCTGGCTCGTTATTCGTTATTGGCGAATCCCGAAAAACGAGCCAGCACGGTATTCGGGATTCGCGAATCCCGAATAACGAGCTGGCTCGTTATTCGTTATTTAAATCCCGAATCACGAATAACGTGCCAACTTCACGTTGCCCGACAACATTTGCTATAATAGTTCTAAGATATATAATGTTAAATAATAAATCTGCGTACATATTAGCGTGGGTAAGGCCGTAAGAAATTTGATATGTAAGTGACAAATGTATCTTTGATATAAAACAAAACATACTAAACAAGTGTGGAAAGAGACCAGAAACATTCCGAGTCACTTCATGCAAATACATACAGAACATTATTTTATCAAAAAATAAAATACCACAAAATAAACAAAAATATGTTAAACTCGAAAATGAAATTAATCTGAAATTAAAACTAAAATTAAATTACAAGTAAAAGTTAAATCAAAAATTGGAAGGTAAAATGAAATTTAAGGGTGAAATGAAATTTGAGGATAAAATGAAATAAAAATTAAAATCAAATTGAAATCAAATTAAAAGAAAAAATAAATCAAAATCAAAACCAATTTCATATTAAAAAATTAAATTCAATAAAAGTTAAAATAAAAATAAAATGAAATGTAATTTGAAAATTGTTCGTAGCCTATCGCTATCATAATGCTTTGTGGCTTGGCAGAATTGACCTTCCTTATTGAACTATTACCCGTTTTGACACACGAATAGGTTACTCGTGATGGAAAACGACGCTGTTGTCATTTGTCTGATATTCATGCAAATAGTTTCTAATCAATTAGATTTTACTAAATTAATCAACTGAATCTTCGGCTGTCAAGAGAATCCGTATTTTTTAATGCCACACAAGTAGACTACATGTAGGCATTACCATTCGGTTCAACCTTCAAATGTACTTTTTTACTTGTAAAGGAGGTAGGGGTGTGAATGGTTAGCACGTGCGCGTTGTACCGTAAGGTCTGTCATTGAGACAACTGACGTGGTTTCGTTTCCTCGGTTGTACGTGGTCGCCTTCCGAACATCGTGGGTTTACTGCGGGTCGTCCGGTTTCCTTCCACTGCTAAAAAATCCTACGTGCAAGCGAATTATTGAAATAAAATTGCACCGTGTTTTAGTCTGGAAATGACATACTTTGTGTCGAGTGGACGTTAAACCCCATTTCTCTTTCTCTCTCTTATACGGGACATTTTGTGTCGCACCATTTAATAGTGATCATCTTGGGTGGAATATTCCACATACCATCAGTGGTGGACGAGCTGGGGGGGGGGGGGGCACAAAATGCTGGGGGAATTTGGGCACACAATTGTACTTAATAAAAATTGTATAAAAAAATAATGTGTTCTTGAATGTGTTCAATTTAACAGCGAATTTAAATTCAGAGTGTCTATAGTTAGGCAATTAAGTAGAAATCCTAAGACTCGAACCCTCTATTGTTTGGAGTACAGTAAGCCACGACTAGCATACTAAGAACCTAACTACATTTTTGGGGCCCAAATTCATTGAAGGTGAAGTTGTCGTAAAAGTTGATGTCTTTTTTTCACCATGTCTACCTCTTTAACCAAGAATTCATACTCGGAATTAAAATATTCCCTTTGGTGTGCTCTCTGAATAATGCGTTCCACCTTTTGTATTTCTTCAACTGTGGGTACCAGAATGTTGTTATGACCAGACTGTACTATCTTAGCATTTTTATGTTCATGAAAATATTTCAAGTTTTGAAGAGAGCGTTGAACATACACCATAATGCGTAGCAGTTTATCATATGAATTGAATCGCGAAACACCAAGAATGTGATTTAAAGAACATGGTAATTTGAATTAAATTTTCAACATTTTCTTTTTTTATCACCTATTTTTGAATTATTATAGCAAGAATGGTCAACTTTTTATAAAATTCTTTAACTAATGTATCTTTAATGTCAGATTATTCAATAGTTTCAGGTTTCAACTTGGAAATCGAATTTCTGCCAGTGTAATTGTGACAGTTTTCACATTTTGAAATATAAAATGACGTCCAGGTAGGTTTTATGTTTAAAGTGTGCATTGCTCTATTCTTCAGGACGTTAAAATATACGAAAATGGGTCATTAACGCAAATGTGAATGCAAGATGAGTGTATTTGTAGTGATTTGAAATCAATTACAATGGGTGAAATAGGTAAACACTCCTAACTGAACTGCCAACGTTTACCACAATTTGTCCATTTTACGCGTTTTTTTTATAAAAAATAATTTGCGTCAACATGAGATAGTGGTGTAGCTCCTTTAACATCGCGATCTCTTCGTGGTCGTCTTATTATTGGCGGATATTGTCGAGTAAATGATCCCGAAACCATTGTCGACCGACTTACTGTAACATTTTTAATCTTTTTAATCTGTATATACTGTATCAATTTGTAAACGTTAACCTGGGTAAAGTACAAAATATAAACGTTAATAAATATTTAATATGAAACATTTTCTATTTATAGTACACAAGATAAACAAGATACAGACACCCAGAGTAAGTTTGAATATTGTTAATTTCAGAAGGAATAAAATAAAGAAGGGATTTTACAATACCGTGTGCTTTGGGGGGAAATTTGAAGGATAGTGTCTATTATTTCGAATTCCAGCAGCCAAGGGTTCGTTTACGTGCACGACCATGTGCAATGTGTATACGTATCCCATCCGAACGAGTAGACATTGCAAGATCATCCATCCTGCTCAACTGACAAGGGAAATCATACCTCAGAATCCTAAAGAATCCGTGGCCGTCAGGTTTAGAAGGAACACTTAGTATCTAATGTTATGAATCAATTAAAATACAATATCGTCACGTTAAAGCAGCTAAGTCTCTAACTCAATATCATCCAAAATCCTACACCTTGAAAACACGAATTATTTGTCAATACAAATCAACATTGATGTTGTAATCTTATCGGGAAAGGGTAAGTTTCTGATATCCAATATTTAAAACAAAATAAACATTTTACCATTGGTACAAGAATTGTGTACCACAGTGCAATTCATTGTCATTTGTAACAAGTAAATAGAAAGAATGAGGCTAGTCAAACGATGACGCTAGATGTTATCTGGAGAGCATGCGCGACAGACTGAAATTTCCATTTGATTGAGACTCATGCCGTATTTCGCCGAAAGTAACTTATTTGAAATTAGAGTCAAAACGGAAACAACTAAATGTAAATCAGTTTATGTACATTCAGATTACTTTATTATATGCGTTGTGACACATTTGGGTCAATCTCCAGGCCCCTTATATCAGCGATTTAGCTCCTTTAAATCGAGTTAAATAGAAATTGTTGAAACTAGAATTAAGCTGAAATGACAACTGTTCTGTGAACGTTATCAGGGTAGCATGGTCTACGGTACACAGATTTATTCTAAATGCTAGTAGTATTACGTAAGCGTAATGTAGTGTAATTGAGAGTCTTTATATTGCCATACACCAGAAAACCGTGACGTAATTTTAGTCCTTCTGATCATGGAAGTTTTCCGGTGACCTTGATGTTGCCGTATCGTGTCTCTTAGTGTCAATAAATGATTCACCGTTAAGTAAGGATGTTATATAATGGCCATTTTTTAATTCGGTATCTTGTCGATGTTATGTTTAATTAGATTAGAATATATAGAACATTATAAAATATGTATGAAAGAGTAAATCGTAGTAGTGTTTATAGGTAGTATGCTATGTTCTTGTATTCTATCAATTATTTGTGATAGATGTAAGCTGTATGTATTCCACATGTATCTGATGGTTATTTATTATTAACACGTTTGTATATTCTTACGATCTAGTTGAATCAACAGTTGGAAGAAGCAAGCAATTTTTTGAAGCAAAAATAGATGAAAAAAGGACTGCCTTTCGAAGCACGGGATCAGTTAATTTGAAGGTGAGAATTATACTCATGCTAAATAAGCATATTGACAAACTAAAGTTTCTGAGAGTTTTCACAACATATAAATAATTAATATACTATTTCTCGCACAACATATATGCGTCACATCTGGGTGCAATTAAAATAGCTACCAATTTCACTTTATTCTTAACCGATTGAGTTGAGATATATTTTGTTAATTCTTCAGAAATTAACGGTAACCAGTGGGTACCAACACATCCAACGAAATCGACAGTTTCTCCATGTATTACTAAGTGTCCTATTGATTACACATGCATCAATGCATCACACAAAAGCACCAGCTGTCTATAGTTTACATTGAATGTATTAGAATAGCCGTGGTATACTATCGTTAAACATTGAAATGGAAATTATTCAAGAAAACAAATGAAATTCCTAATTGACCGATGACTCCAAACCGGGACAATCTCTAGCATTGGTATTTAGATGTTGTGTTTTTACTTATACGTTAAATAATCCACCTGAGTACATATTGGCGTGGGTCAAGTTTTACACATTTGATATTTTACCGACAAATGCAAATGGCGCATCGGTACTTCAGTTTCCGGGAAATGCTCAGTAGTGCGCGGGTTCTTAAGGCCGCCGCTGCACCAGTGAACAGGTTCACTAGTCCATCGATATCTATTATTAAGGTTTGGACAGGGTTAGGTTTAGGGTTAGATTTATTGATACCCATATTTATAGTATTTCTTATAGCAGCAGACTAGTGAACCCGCCGACTAGTGAACCCGCCGACTAGTGAACCCCCATCCAATTTCTAATCACCCTTTTATTCCAGATTCCATGTATACAGAAAAGGGGTGATAAAGGTAAGTAGGTTCCATATAAAAATAATAATATTACTTAGTTAGATTACTATTTCGTCAAATCAATTTGTTTTTGGATGGACGATGTAATAAAAAGAAAGTATATAAAATTTACATATTTGAGACTGTTGCCAACAAAGCTATTGTTTGTATTCAGGGCTAATATCCGCATCTGCAGCGTCCAACGCTATTTCCTGTCGTCAAATTCGGATTATAGGGAAAGACCCACAATATTCGTCAAGCAGACACAATATCCGTCACTCGCCAGCTGTCAAACAAACCACTTGATGTAAACAATTCACAGCGTACTGTTCAATATAAATGAGTAATCAGTAATATATTAATAAACAGATTTCCGACCAAACGTGTATGAACAGAGAAAAAAGTATGTGAGGTGGTGCGGGCTGGGAGGGGGGCTATATTGCATGATAACATGCCCTAATATTCGAAACAGGAAGCGTTAATTTCCTAACAATTCATAATACACTATTAACAAAGAGTGTGATATTTTTGTGTGTGTTATTATTATTAGACATATCGTATTATGTACTATGAATTAAATAATCCACCATCTATATGATTTCTTTGATTTGGATTAGATGCTGATGAAAAGGTTGCTAGATGTAAGGCATGTGGTCGTGACTTCACGTCCCCACCTCCTGAAGAATTATCCAGATGTAAGGCATGTGGTCGTGAGATCACGTGTCCCTGCACGTCTCCACCACCAGAAGAATTATCCAGATGTAAGACATGTGGGCGTGACTTCACGTGTCCATGCACGTCTCCACCACCAGAAGAATTATCTACATATCAGCCTGATGTAAGTATATAGGTCCGTTGTATCACATTTGGTAATTAGGACCTTGATTTAAAAGAACAGTTATATTTTGACGTGAATTTACGGTATATTCAAATGTATGCATATTTCGATATGCGAATCGTCAAAATATTGTCCGGCAGCAGGTCGACAAACCGGGAAATATAGTCCACCCATTGTTTTTTGAGGGGTTATATATCTTCAGTAAATAACCAGAATTGTCCTATGGCGGCCATCTTGAATATTTTACTTTCCACAAGGGTGCCAGGGTGGCATCATCTGGATTCTGAATCTACACATATTGAAGATATATAATCCACCTAAAAACGTTCTACTAGTAGGACAAAATTTCCACGTCAATGCTTTAGACGGTGTGATATAGAGTATCGTGTGGTATAGAATATGATGTGATATAGAGTATGATGTGGTATAGAATATTGTGTGATATATCCAATTGGGACGTAGATGGTGGGATATATAATATGGTGTGATATAGAATATGGTGTGATATTCTTAATCAGAGTGCAATCATTTAATTAAATAACCCTGTATTCTGTATTACAGAATCAAAACACAGACCGTTCCACAAGAGGTAACTAACAAGTATATATTTTAATTTAAGAATTGTCTAGTTATTAACATTTTTAAGTGAATATTTAATCCACGTGTAAAGAATACTAAATAGAAATAGAAATAGCGGGTATCAACAGAACAATTGTCATCTTTTACTCGATAATTTGTTTTATTTATGTCCGTTTCTTTTCAACCGAAATATTGTTTTGACGAGATGTGAAACGCCCATTCCATTCTTTTATTTAGAAGTTGAAACTCACCAAGCACCAGTTGATCATAAGGATGATAAAACAACCACTAATGATATTAGAACGAGATTTATTTATAGTATTGAGCCATCGTCATTAATGGATTTTCTGTATTCAAAGGAAATCATCACAGAAACAGAAATGGTAAGTTGTTGTTTACATCGAATACCTAATAGGGCAGTTTTTTCTAGCAAGTGATGAGTGTCTATATTTTGTATCAGTATGTATCAGTGACCAAATCTGTTGACACGTGTGATTTAAATATAGAGAAGTGCTGGTATCCAAGATCACCCCTTAATGTAACGTTACGACTTCAGGGCTACTGTCCACATGGCCCACTCCTTCGTAACTCGTAGGGGTGTTAAAGGTTAACCAGGACCAAATAATAATTACATAAAGCATAACAGTAACAGTTCATCCCCACCTTTATTATCAACGTCCACTACACGTGCTCCCCAGATACAATAGCCTAGATAATCTCGACTAACAATTGTCATTTTTTTTATTACCAAAAGTGTTATCTGTCGGCACCAGAAGTGGCATAATATTACCATAACTACAATAATACACTTGGGTCATCTGGCCACAGATCACTAATTATTTCCCCATTGACTTTAATGTTAATTCTCGTCTCTTAGACCGGTTGTAACTTTTCCCCAAATATTCGTTGGGTAAAACGCTTTCTGCCACAGATGGAGCAACATGTCGCAGACTCTTGCCCAAAAGCATGTATGAGGTTCTTCATGAAAAACTTGAGATAGACAAGCTGGAAGTAGAGACAGCTAACCTTGCAATTTTCGGCCCTCCCTTTCAACGTAACCAACCTCACAACTCTTGTATCCTTCCGCCTCAAAATCATGAATATTCACCAAAACCTGGCAGAAAATGTATTTTCAAACCCTTTTCTTCGATTCTACACCAAAAATTCAACAACAATTGCCATGCAAAAGGGGGAAAAATGGAAAGGAAGAGAAGGACTAAAAATAACTTTCGCCCTTGAATATTTGGTGATCTGTGTCCATCTGACCAACATATTCATACCGTGCTCGTCTTTAAAGAAGAACGAACCATAACAATAAATGTAAACCAGAACTTAACTATGCAAGGCGTGTCGACTTGACATCGCTACAGTAACATGACATACAGGTATCCAGGAAACCATTAATAACAAACAAAAACACATAAATGTTAGAAATTATATCGTAGATCTGTCGGATAATTAACTTGGATGAAATGACCAAAGTCTGTTGTGGTTGAAATGTTATTATATCAAGTAACAAGATGTAATATTAAGTAGTTGTTTTAAATTGATGTCGTATCTTCAGGAGAGAGTTCAAGCTAGAATGAATCTTAGAGGTAGAACGGCTGCAGCAGGTCATCTATGGGATATATTGTCCCAGAAAGGAGGAGAAGATACCGGCCTTAAATGGGTTTCACTTTTAATTGCATACTTACATCGCAAAGATGTAAAACTGAGTGAACTGGCTGAATATATCCAGTCAAAATGCAACGGTAAGTGTTTATATACTGCATCTCTCTCTCTCGCTCCCTCTCCCCCTCTTTTGTTGTTAAACCAGTGTTGAATACAGTATGTTTCCGTATTTGTTTGAGCTTTTCAGCGTTTATCGTGATGTTCGAAGTGTACTTTGAAAATGTTAAAATGTTGCTAAGCCAGAACTGAAAACAGTTTGTGTTTGCATTCATTGTTTATCGTGAAACAAAGATGTGACTTTATTTTTTTAGAATCGACTCCACTGGAGGAAATAATATACCACCACAGAAGGGTAATCCCTGAAGTGGGTAGTCGACTGGATTATCTACAAGGTTAGTTTATGATATATGTATATTTCTGTTGGTTGATACTTCTAGCTTCCACCCTATAACAATGATCAACCAATATATTTATTCGTCGATAAATCATTAGGAAATATTAATCAATATTAAAATATTAATATGTGATAGACATTGTTCAAATGAGTTAAAAGTAGTGTAATATGTTATGTATGAGGCAGGGTATGTAAACTATATATAGAACACTTGATATCACTTTTTATTTACCGAAAGTACTAACACGCACTGCATTTATGCCATAGTGTATTTGATAATTAGCTGATACATGGCAATATAACGTTAATGTATTTTAAATTGTAGCCGAAGCTGAAACCTTCCTTTATGACACAAATTCAAAAGATTTTGTGTCAACCAGGGCTTGTCAAGAAGGGAAGCGTATACTCAGTGAAAAATTTGTACTGGGTATTATTGGAGCTGTTGGAGACGGGAAGACCGTAATGTCGCGGATGGTAGCTAACACCTTCTTACAGGAAAACAGAGACTTTGTTCCTGTGGTAGTAAAGTCTCCTAATGATATGAACTCCTTTTCTTGTTCAGAGAACAATAAGTACCTGCTTATAGTAGATAATATGTTTGGTATTTGGACACGAACAATGAAACAACAAATACAAGATTGGCCAAAACATTTCGAATTACTTTACATGAAGATAAAGGAGAAACAACTAGCGCTCATTTATACAGTAAGAAATGATATCAGCCGGGGTTGTTATCATATTCTACACGCATATGAGATCTTTGCACACGAAACGCGAATACATCTGCATGAAAACCATTTCCAACTCAACAAAGGTGAAAAAATGGATATTTTACGTTATCATTTTGGAGATAAAATTGATCACGAACTGTACGAAATGATTAGCGCTGGCTCAGTGACTGTAGGATTCCCTTACATATCCCGGATGTGTAGCACATCATGGAAACGACATTTACCGTCACTGGGATTCAGAACAAGCCTATTTGAGTTCTTATATTCAGAGTTTGAAATATTCTGGAAAGAAGACAGAAGAAAGTACCTAAGTTTAAGTCTTGTTTTTTTGTCCCAGCCATTGCTTGAAGACGATCTTAGAGCTGGCGGTATTCAGGCACTTAGAGAAATAGCTGGCAAGCCCGTAAACATTCATGATGTTTTTGATTCCTGTAAATCACTTGTTGGTAGCTTTATAACAGACGATGCTGGGAGAATGTTGTTAACTGACCCGGTGGTAAGAAGTTTTCTGCTTCATCTCTCCAGCCGTTTTATCCAAGTAGCCATAAAACACTGTCCTTTGGACCTACTAATGGATATGGTGACTACGTTTGTACATGAAACCAAATATCATTTTCTGATTACACCTCGTTTTTTCCCCAGCCTGTGCTCAAGATTTCTCCATGAATTGCAGGAAAAAAACGATGATGTGTTATTTCATCAAGCTTTTCTCGACACCCAATTTTTAGCAGTTTACCTGAAACAAGATAAGTCCAAATTACTTTTCAATGCCGGGTTAACAATGAATTTAACGATCCACGATTCCAATGACAGGGGCCATTTCCTTCACTATTTATGCTTGTTTGGTAGTGTGGAAAGCCTCCGACTAATTACACGACATTCCAACGAAAGGGTTTTTAAACTCTTTAAAGTATTTACAACAGACGGATTAGATTTCTATAATCTGGCTGCTGCTTCAACAATAGACCCCATCGAGAAGACAGATTATCTACGTAATCAAAAACGTGGCACAATATCTACTTCACCAGCATTCCCAATGAACACTGATAAGTTCTTTCTCACTGCTGTCGAGTCAAACAGTATTGAGATAGTACAACACTTAGCCAACGTTACCGGTATCAATATTAAGTCTATGGAAGGCTGTCTTCACCGTGCCTGTAATTCGATCTACGACAACGTGGAAATAATACAATTTCTAGTAGATAAAGGAGCCAAGGTTAATTCCAAAAATAAAGATGGCCGCACCCCATTACACTTGGCTACCGCAAGAGGGAAGGAAGCTACAATAGCCTGTCTGATCCAACTTGGCGCCAATGCCAAGTCTGTCGACAAGTACAACAGATTGCCTATACATGAAGCCGTTAGTCGTAATGTGGGAAGGTGGGATATTAATACGCCTGGTATTATAAGACAGTTGGTGGAAGCCGGTTCCCCTGTTAACAGTGCGGATAGTAATGGTAGAATACCTTTATCAGACGTTAATAAACGATTTGAACCTAGATGTGTTGATGTATTAAAGAGTAAGTCAACTTTATACTCCCAGTTCTTCTTGTTTCGCTTACGTGTTGATGTATTTATTAGTAAGCCAACTTTAATTCAACCTCAGTGTCCTTCGGCCTACATCATCTATTCACAATATTAACTTTCTTTCCTACTCATTATATCGCGAAACACAAAAATATTTGTTTGTACTAGGATACCTTAAACAAAACACTCTGTAATAAAATAATGCATTGGTAGAGGAAGCAATAGTTAGCAGTTTTAACGAAATCTGAATAACCGCCGCCCACGCACCCAGGAAATGTTTTTTTCATAAAAGCGTTGTATTTTGGAACAATTAATTAATGTTTCATAATTGTGACAAAATATAGGTAACATCCCGGAGAAGTAGTAACATAAAAATTCACAAACCATTCGAACAATGAGAGCCCATATTGTACCTTTTGAAACAGTTGCTCGTGGATGTATGTTTTGTTTTCTGACAACTTTTTGTAAGACTTTATTTCTTGATATCAAGTAGTAGTAATAATTAATTTGAAGAATATCTCTCTTCAATGCTCTCTCTCTGTAAACGGTAATAAATGAAAGCTCGATTTACACAGATAGGCCAAACTATATTTTCTACTTTTATGATGATAAATTTTTGTATTATTTTTTGCAGATGCAGAGATATCTGCTGCACAGCAAACAGAAGGAGCATTATTACCAGTAAGATATTACCGTATACATTACAGTAAACATGTTCTTTCGTTAGCCCTGGAATGTTATCTAAATTATTGATTAGACATTTAAACTAATTAACTTAACCAGACCATAATCAATTCTCGGTGTCGTCGCTAGCCTGCGCTATTTACTAGATTAGAATCTGATTTGCTGCTCAACTTTCATTTATGATTATATCATGAACTGGATTAGCTAGACTATGTTTTTATCGCACCGACTTGGGTAATGATCGAGGCTAGACCGAAAATTCAATGGCTAAATTTTTGGATCAGTGTGGATCAATTTGGCTGAAATTTTCAGCGAATCCCCTGAATATTATCTACTTATATAAGTAGCAGCACTTTATCTTATTTCCCGTAATGTATATTTAATGGACACATAATTCTGTATTCAAAACACTGGATATTGATGGATAGCCATATTTAATATGGCGTCTAAAGATATGTTCCAAGATTCAGTGGACAAAAAGATGACGAAAGTATATCACTATAATTAATAATCTCGACAAAATATAACCACACTTAAAGATAACGACAATATATAAACATCTTTTGACAATCTATAACTATAATTAAAGATTACGACAAATTATAATTAAAAATAGAGAGCGGTAGAGAAAGAAAGGGAGAGAGTGAGAAATGGGGTTTAACGTCCACTCGACACAAACTAGGTCAATAATTCGCTTGCGTGTAAGGGTCTTTAGCTGTGGGAGGACACCAGAGGACCCGGAGAATACCCACGAGGTTGTACAAGCGACCCTACTCCTTGTCACGTACAACCCTGGATTCGAAACGACGCAAGTTGACTCAATAACAGCCTTTATGATACAGCGAGCACGTGCTAACTATTCGCCCCCCCCCACTTATAATTAAAGGATTTCACGACTAATGGCCAGAGCGACTTGCTACTGGAAGGTTTTATTATCTATTTATTAATAAGACACTTTACTAGAGCATTTTATCAACTAATTATCATATAGCTGTAATTCCTGATAGACGTACTCACTCCTTCTAGAACTCCCCATACTACGTGCAGTGGTTGTCACTTGAATTAAAGACAGATCATGCATCAGGTCCATGTATTCTTCTAGATATATGTATACTCTCAATACTATTTTATATATTGTAAAAAAGCTATAGGCGCCTATCTTTTACCTTCCTGTTTTATTTCAGGACAAGGAGGATGAAACAAATAAAACATCAGAAAGTGGTACAGATAAAGTCATCACTCTATATGTGTAAGTTCATCTTTATTTGTGATGGATTTTATATTTTGTTTGGTCGAAAGAAATGGTAGTCAAACCATTTGAAAAATGTATGACAGTGGTCACAAATAAAATTGAAAAATACTTCTGTATACACATTTTGAACTATTTAATATTATAGAAGTTTTAGGTTGTTTGCATTTAAATCAAAATACTGTGTTTTTAATCGGAGCTACGTTTTTACAATGATTCTCTTGTTTTAACAAGCACAATACTGATACAGTTGTTGGTTATTACGAATATAAATTCCAATACGTGATATGATGGACTGGTTTATTTATATAAGGTTATTTATAATATGATGGACAGGTTAATAAAATTAAGGTTATTTACGTACGAGGGGGTAATTAAACTAAAAGAAAGTAAATTAATGAAAACGTTATTGTTTATAAAAAAGCCACTAAAATACGGTGTCAAGTTAGAAGAGGGGATCCAGCTGATTGGTGTTCGGGGTCACTTTAAAATAGCATTAAGCAAGAGCAAAATCTGCTTATTACAGGTCTTTCTTTAGGCCTGAAATGTTATCTAAATAAGCAATTAGACATTAAATAACATATCCAGACCATAATAAACTCTTGATGTCAAGGCTAGCCTTCGATGTTGGCGGATTAAAATTCTATATGCCGCTTAATGGCCGTTGATAATTAAATCAATCAAGTGGATAATCGAGACTATGCTGTTTATATTAATGATTTGAGTAATAATGACCGAGGCTATGTGAATATTTAAAACGCTTTTTTCTCGGCTAATAGTGGATCAATTTGACTGAAATTTTCAGCAAATTACCCTTACACTATCTAGTTTTTAACTATTATAGTGAAAACTGCCATATCTCTTTATCTTATCTCCCATAATGTAACTTTAAGTAACGTAAATTTGTTTCGACTCTGCTCCCCACTACCTTACTGTCAGCCCTTAGAGACAACTGGTATGAAAATAAGGCTTTTCCCCATCTCCGTTTCCGAAAAATTGGCCTTTTTAGCTTGTGGTCCCCCTGGAGTTCATTATTATTATCCGATATAAAAATAACCGTTTGATTATATCACCGTTACATAGTAATGAAGGTTGAGTTCTAATTTCGTGAAAATCAGACCAAAATTGACTGACAAAATGACGACCGTTTGTACGCGAATAGTGTGAAAATATGTTTTATCAAGGTTGTGGACCCTATAGAGGTCGCAATTTTAATTCGATTTTGATGAAACTTGACATGTTTGTTTGTAACCCAAAGATCTTGGTTCCTTTCGATATTTGCGCATATCGGATTCTAACTTCCTGAATTATGGCCCCTGATCGTACGAAAAATTGCCTTTATTAGCTTGTGGTCCCCCTTGAAGTCAAAATTATTACCCGATTTAAAAAAGCGTCTGATTATATCACCTTGACACTGCAATGAATGTTGAGGTCGAATTTCTTGAAAATCGGACCAAAACTGACAGACAAAATGGCTTGTACACGAATACTATGTAGAGGTCACAATTTTAATCTGATGTTGATGAAACTTGAAATGCATGTTTATAACCCAAAGATCTTGGTTCCTTTTAATATTCAACGGATAATATCGTATTGTAACTTCCTGAATTATAGCTCTCGACTGTACGCAAAATTGACTTTTTTTAGCTAGAGGTCTCAATTATTATCCAATTTTAGAAATAATATTAAATGTTTCGTATACTAAACGTTTAGCATGGCGCAGAATGTTATAAAGACCAAACAAATTCTAATGATTTTTTGATAATTACTTAATATGAGACAACTCTTGTTAACTGCCCGGACGATTTAGCTGCTGTGTGGGCGTATGTTTCGTTGCCTGGCAACCTATTTTTGTATACGATATCACCCTAGATGGAAGTGGGCGTTAAACTCCAGTAAGGAACGACTGTAACCCTTTTCTAAATTGACATTAAATACTGGAAATGAAATAAAATAGGGCTTTACGTCCCACTGGACTAATAAATCTGGATGAATTAGTGTTGACGCCAAGCGCAGTTTTAACCGTGAGATCCGTCAATGTATATTTTCACATGAGACCTTCGTGTTTCGTTGAGGAATTCCCTTTTTGCGGATTTCCTTTGTTATTAACATTGCTTAGGCTTATAGCATAGTTTGGATTTAATCAATTCCACGGAACTTGATAAAGAAAATATGTAGTGAGTAATCGGACAGTGATCTAATCTTACATGTTTTAATCGTTTGCTCTGTGACCGAGCGGTTCAGTCTCCTATTTAATATTTTTAACGTCCACATTTTTATGTGGACCTATATTGTCGTCGCCCCTGTCCGTCCGTCCACAATGTGACTGTGGATAGTCTACGGGTCACAATTTTTATTCGATTGTGAAGAAAATTAAAATATAGGTCTATTGCCCACAGATCTCGGTTCCGTTCGATATTAGCATAATATATCGAAACATAACTTCATGGATTATGGCCCCTGGTTGTATGAAAATTCACGCTTATAGCTCGTGGACACTCCACATGTTACAATTTTCATCTGGTTTTGACAGAACTTAAAATTCATGTTTATAACCCAAAAATCTTGGTTCCTTTCGATATTTGTCGGATTGTAACTTTCTGATTTATGGCCGATGATTGTACGAAAAATCACGTTTTAGCTTGTGGTCCCTCTAGAGGTCACAATTATTATCCGATTTAAAAAAAGAACGTTCGAATATATCACTATCGCATTTATCGTACCATAACACCCTGGTCCTTGATTGTACGCAAAATCGTGTTGTTAGCTTGTGGTCCCTCTACAGGTAACAATGTTTATCTGTTTGAGAAAAAACGTTTGAATATATCACCTTTATACCTTAATGACTGAGCTCGACTTTCGTGAAAATGGGACCAAAACTGTCGGATAAAATGGCCGCCACTCGTAGGCAAATAGTGTATATATATGGTATATCAAAGTTTTGGGCCCTCTAAAAGTCACAATTTTGATCCAATTGTGATGAGACTTGAAATACATGTTCATATCCCAACGATCTTGGTTCCTGTGGATTTCTCGCACATATCGTACCGTAACATTCTGAATTATGGTCCATAATTTTTCGCGCATATCGTATGCTAACTTCCTGAATTGTTGCCCTTGATTGAACGAAAAAAAGCTTTTTGTTTAGCTCGTTTTCTATCCATCGCTTGTAAAATGTGGTCGTATCTACCTGACAAGCGCTGGTTTAAAAACTTGTCGAAGAAAATATGTATTTGTTGGTTCATGATTCATAAGATATCGGCTGACAACATTTCGTTTCAACTAAATATTAAGTGTAAATTTAAGACTGGGCAGTCTAAATGAAACAATAAAACGATATATTGATAGTTTTCATCTTACAGATGGTCTAGGAGTTTTTTTCTGATTCTATATAAATTGATAAAAGCCTGTCTATCGCTTTTGACGAAAGAACCATAACGCCGTTCCTGATACGCAAATAGTGTGAAAGTATGAAATACCAAGGTTGTGGATCCTCTAAAGTTAATTTTTTTTTTTATCCAAATACCAAACCCATCTCTAACACCTCAGTGTTTATTTTAAAAATGAAACAACAAAAGCGGTATCGTACACATGTTTAAAAACAACGTTGGTTGGTTTGACTCTAGGCTGACTACTGCTGTATCGCACTTCTTAAGGACTTCACCATTGTGTTTGCTCGCGATACCGAAATCAAATATGTAAAAAGAACCAAAACAGTTGTTTTCTATACGCTTTATGTCACAACAGTTACACAATAGTCTACTTTAAAATGTTAAAAAAAATAACATCTCTTTATCTCAACCCCAAGACTAAACGTCTAACCAGCGTGGCGAGACTCAGAAAACCACATTATGAAATGGTCATCTAAAGAACCCATTGTGTGTTTGACTTTAATGAATTTAAATGATGTCTTAAATTATTCTATCCCCGCCCTCTCTTATAGGTGCCGAATGGCGTAGACAGGGGCGTACATAGCGGTATTGTTTGGGGGGGGGGGTGTTTAGCCAAAATGCGACCGACTGATGCACATACCCCCTCCACCCCCGTAACGAGTGACGCAGTAAGTAGCCGAGCACCACATGTGCGAGTATTGTAGCGGATCTAGAAGCTGGGAATATGGAGTGGTGGGATGGGGGGGGCAAATCTAGGGCGCCAGCCATAATCCCACCCCACAATGAATGTGAACAAAATACTGGCTATAACACTAAGTTCACATGAAGTTTATGTCATATATGATGATTGTGCATATAACACCGAGCAATTTGAGAACATTTTGAAAAATTGAGTCAATAACCTGGCATTTGATGTCATTGCTGGAAGCAATTCTTGTAGAAGAGTGGACCAGAAATGTCAGTCAATGGAACAGAATCTCGAGATCTGTTTTGCAAGAGTTGACAGAACATTTGTACAGTCTGACGTCCCACTCCCCACACACAAGTGGTAAAACAAACCGGGCAGTTCACCATAACCGTGAATATGATTGTGCTGTTGCAGTATAAGACAACTGAGGAGTAGAAGAATTTTATAATGGAATCGAGCGCCGAAGGCACCAACAAATTTCAGATATGTAACCGAACTTTTAAATTTTTGGGACTGCGCTTGAAACTTTTCTTCAATGTCATGGCAAATGGAACCAAATTCTCGTTAACGAGAGAATAAGAAATGGGACAGAATCGTGAAGCTTATCTATCAATTTGGCCTGTTTTTGTGATTGTTTGTTTACCTCATTAATTCATTTAGTCGGCGACCGACTGTAGTGAGTAATTTATTTTGAGACCGGCTAGTTTTCTATTTTCATAGAACAACATACAAAAGAATAACAGTGACAAACATTAGTTCAAACACATGGTTATTTTATACTATAGTTTTGTGTGACTTATGCAATTTAGGCTCACGGATTCATGCAAATACATAGCATTTGAGGAGCATTGAGGAGCGCGTCGTATGCAGTGAGCACTTATTTTGATACCGACTGGTCCTATTTTAGCGACCGACTGCACTGATTGAAGATAGGTATTGCATGGTGGAAATAGAAATCAAGAGAGGTAGTTGTGTTATTATATCCTGTGTTAGTTATTTATAATGCCTATGACCGTATAATGGTGAGTTTACCGCCTATTGAGAAAAAGACAAAAAAATAATCATGTTTTGACTTTCTTAGAAAATATGAAATTATCGCTTTAAACAATACACAATGTATTAGGTACATTTCGTGGCATGTACTAGGGAAATAACTTATCAAAACATACTGTAGTTTGATTTGAATTTATCAAGATATATTCTTAGCACATATAAAAATTTGTAAGAACAAAATAGAGATTACATACTGAGATGAATATGTGTTATTCATGATCAAGTATTTAGATTTAAAAAAAAAAAATTAGGGGACAAATAATATTCCATTGAGCGTAACCAGACACAAACATATTGAACTTGAACTTTATTACAGGCGAAGCAAATTGTTTTGCTGTAACCAAAACATGTATACAAATATATATATATATATATATATAAAAATATACATTGATAATTAATAAAAGTATGAATAACAATAGAGTGTAAATACCCCCACCTCCCTAGGTCCAAATTCATATCACTACCCTAAATACTTCGAAAATTTATGTACACATATATATCTATATATATAGGCCTATCAGGGACAAAGACCATAGAATATAATATACTATTTTGATAACGCCCCCCCCCCCCCCAACCCCCCCTTTCGGTTTTTACCAAATAATAATTTAGATAAAATAAAACCTTATACATGTAACTATTACACACGCAAAAATTAACACATCGCCATCATGTAAAAACGAATTATACCCACCCCGTCACCGCGCACTCAAGCATAGTATGATTGACTAAGGTCGATTTATAATTAAAAGTATTACGATTCTAACAATTGATTTCTAATTTTCATTGAATAGTATAAATACTTTCCAAGATTAGCCAGTGACTTTATATTGTTATTACCTTGAATCATCAGGTTTCTGAACTTTTGGAGTGATGGAAAAGACCAAAAATAACGCGAAAAATATTTTCTTCGGAGAGAAATATAAGCGGGACAGCACAACAGAAAGTGGAATTCATCTTCAACAGCTCTAATATTGCAACATTTATATAATCTGTTTTTTCTTTCGATTTTGTTAAAGCGCCCGGTTTCAATATTTAGTTGGAGAATACCACAACGAAAATGACAGATAATAGGTTTGTATTTCATTTGAATATTCGATTGAAGGTAGCTTTCAGGTTCATGATTAGTCTTGAATAATTTATAAAATCTAAGTTTACTTGAGTCTTCCAGTGTGGCAAATACGGAAGCCTCCTGGTGCCACGATTTTATTTTTTTTTAGGGTAATTGTGACTTTTTATCTCCTAATTAGGACTTTTTATCTCCTAATTAGGACTTGTTATCTCCTAATTAGGACTTTCTATCTCCTAATTAGGACTTTTTATCTCCCAATTAGGACTTTTTATCTCCTAATTAGGACTTTTATTCTCCTAATTAGGACTTTTTATCTCCTAATTAGGACTTTTATTCTCCTAATTAGGACTTTTTTTATCTCCTAATTAAGTAATATACTACTATATACTACCATAAACAACACTTACTACTACTATATACTACCATAAACAATACTTACTACTATCATATACTGTTATAAACAACACTTACTACTATCATATACTGCTATAAAAAACACTTACTTCTATCATATACTGCTATAAACAGCAGTTACTTATATCATATACTGCTATAAACAACACTTATTACTACCATATACTGCTATAAACAACACTTACTACTACCATATACTGCTATAAACAACACTTACTACTATCATATACTGCTATAAACAACACTCACTTCTATCATATACTGCTATAAACAACACTTACTACTACCATATACTGCTATAAACAACACTTACTACTACCATATACTACTATAAACAACACTTACTACTATCATATACTGCTATAAACAACACTTACTACTAATATATACTACTATAAACAACACTTACTACTACCATATACTGCTATAAACAACACTTACTACTACCATATACTACTATAAACAACACTTACTACTATCATATACTGCTATAAACAACACTTACGACTATCATATACAGCTATAAACAACACTTACTACTAATATATACTACTATAAACAACACTTACTACTATCATATACTAGTATTTATAAATGGTAGTTCAGAGTTTTTTTGCAGTTTTCGAATGGTAAGTGATGGGTTTTGTGGACATTTCTAAGGGGTAGTGATGCGTTTTGTGGACATTTCTATACGGTAGTGATGCGTTTTGTGGACATTTCTAGAGGGTAGTGATGCGTTTTGTGGACCTTTCTGAAGGGTAGTGATGGGTTTTGCGGACATTTCTGAAGGGTAGTTATGAGTTGTGTGGAAATTTGTATAAGGTTATGATGAGTTTTGTGGAAATTGTCTAAAGAGTAGTGATGAGTTTTGTGGAAATTGTCTAAAGGGAAGTGATGATTTTTGTGTATATTTCTAATTGGTAGTGATGAGTATATTTTATATTTCTGACAGTAGTGATAGGATTTTAGTCTATTTCTGGGAGGTTGCGATCAACTTGAACGAAGAATTTACGCGTTTCCTCGGTTTTCGTTCTCGACACACGCAAGAACCAATAATGTCGATATCCTCCGATATTTGAATCAAGGAACTCTATACACTGGCATCACAAGTTCATCCATGATTATACCATCAAGCGCGAAGAGATTCACTTAAATACTACTGTTTTACTTAATTAGGAGATAAAAAGTCCTAATTAGGAGATAAAAGGTCCCAATTAGGAGATAAAAAAAGTCCTAATTAGGAGATAAAAAGTCCTAATTAGGAGATAAAAAGTCACAATTACGCTAAAAAAAAATAGGAGATAAAAAAGTCCTAATTAGGAGATAGAAAGTCCTAATTAGGAGATAACAAGTCCTAATTAGGAGATAAAAAGTCCTAATTAGGAGATAGAAAGTCCTAATTAGGAGATAAAAAGTCCTAATTAGGAGATAAAAAGTCCTAATTAGGAGAAGAAAAGTCACAATTACGCTAAAAAAAAATCGTGGCACCAGGAGGCTTCCGTAGGCAAACCATTCCTGGTAATATTGATCTTTTATGCGTTGTTGTATTAGTGGTAAGGTGGAAAGGTCAGACGCGTCTTGTTGGTCCCAAATATAAGAAAACCCCGCATTATTTAAAAGTAATTTTATGTCAGCAGCCCAGTTTGGAGAGTCATTTAACGCATCGTTATATAGAATAGTATATACCTTATATATTAGTGAATTCTTATTGTTCAATATTTTATACCAATAACTTATTAACTATAGCTGGAAGCATTCCTAATTCGCTCAACATTGCAGCAACAGGGCAATTTTTACCTACTTTTAAAATATATCTCATAAAAATATTATGTACTTTATCTATTGATTTGCCCTTATGGAAACCCCAAACTTTACAAGCATAATTAAAAATAGATGAAACCATAGTGTTGAGTATCATTTATAAACCATTTGAAATTTGTTTGTAGCCTTCCACGGTGAAAGATTACTATTTTGGTTTTCTTAGCATTTATTTCTAAATTCCAAATTTTACAAAAATCGACAAATTTATTTAAAAGTATTTGTAAAGCTTCCGGTTTTGTAGCAAAGAGGGCCGTATCGTCAGCAAAGAGTAATGAATATATAATCATATTTTCTAAATGTATAAAATTTAGATTTTCGTTGAATAGAAACTCTCTTAAAGGGACAATCCCGATAAGAACAGAGTCTCAAAAATCAAATGAAATTTATGGACCAAAATATAGTGGCATGGTGTATTTACCTTGTCTCAAAATGTCAGCTCAAAATATTGAGTCGTTTGGACGTGAACGTCAACACTGCTTATCCGGACACGTAACCCTTTTAAGATTTCGGGTCAATTTTTTCATTTGGTGACCTGATAATCGATTAATGTTTCTTGAGAGGTCTATACAGTGAATGACCCACGCCCTGTACTTGATAACAAAAGGTAAATTTCACCTACATATTATTTTTATAGAAAAAAGTCTGGTTTTATCCAGATACTGTATAATAAAACGTTCTCCATTTCCAGATGAAGACTGTCAGGTTTAAGTTATTTACAACCGTATCACATATATCGGGTTAGTAGGTGGGCCTTAGGTTATGGATTTTAAAGGATTTTAACACAAAATTAAGCAGTTTTATTCCCCAAAAAGTTATCGGGATTGGCACTTTAAGTCGTTGATAAATATTAAAAATAAAAGAGGGGATAGTGACTCGCCTTGTTTTACCCCTGAAAAACTGAAAATGCTGATGATATATTCCACATATATTTTGAAATATTTAACACCAATACCGGTATTACTATAAAAACTGTTGATGTGTTATTTATGTAATGGTATTTAGATTTTAAACGTATTTCACTGAGCGTAGCCAGGCAAAAAAAATATATTGGAATGGTGTACAGTGTCGCTTATGGACGTTCAAGAAGAGTTCAGGGAAAATGTAGGGTCGATAACAAAGTGATAACATTAACGCCAGGTTGATTTACTTTGACATACATTTGTGTGAAGTTGCAAATATATTTTTAATAAAACATGGGATTGATAGGAAAATTCGTGATATATTGTAGCACTATGGTCGTTGCGACATTGTCTAATTCATTGTTACTTTTAAAATCTCTCGGGGTTCTAATATTTTAATTTCGTCCATCCTATTGTCTAGAGGGTTAATTACAGACACGACATGTGGACAAATTCCTAAAACCAGCGGATGCCAGACAGGATAGGAGATGGATAGAGAACAAGCTAAAAAGATAGGCTGGCACTGCCAGGCAGGATACGGCCACATTTTCGAGAGATGGATAGAGAACAAGCAATACCGAAAGTGATTTTTCCTACATCATTAAGTCCTGTACTTCATACTGTATTGGGAGCAGCCATATTGTAGGTAAATTCCAGTCTGATATTCATGAAATTCGAAGCTGACAATGATTATGGTGTGACGGTACACAACCTAGAAATGTGAACAAACGGCGGCCATTTTGTCTGGCAATTATGGTCCGATTTTCTCGAAATTCGAACTCAACCTTCCGTAGGGTGTAACGGTGATAGAGTCAAACGTTTTTTTTAAATCGGATAATAACTGTGACCTCCAGAGGGACCATAGGCGATTTTTCAGACAATCAGGGGCCATAATTCAGGAAGTTACGATCCGATATGCGCAAATAACGACAGGAACCAAGATCTTTGGGTTATAACCATGCATTTCAAGTTTCATCAAAATCGAATTAAAATTGTGACCTATACAGGGTCCACAACCATGATATATCATTTTTTAACAGTATTCGCGTACAAACGGCGGCCATTTTGTATGGCAATTTTGGTCCGATTTTCACGAAATTCGAACTCAACCTTCGTCTAATGGTAATATAATCAAACGTTTTTTGTAATCGGATAATAATTGTGACCTCCAGAGGGATCACAAGCTAAAAAAGGCGATTTTGCGTATAATCAGGGGCCATAATTCAAGAAGTTACGATCCGATATGCACAAATATCGAAAGGAAGCAAGATCTTTGGGTTATAACCATGAATTTCAAGTTTCATCAAAATCAAATTAAAATTGTGACCTCTACAGGGTCCACAACCTTGATATACCATTTTTTAACAGTATTCGCGAACAAACGGCGGCCATTTTGTATGGCAATTTTGGTCCGATTTTCCCGAAATTCGAACTCAACCTTCCTTAGGGTGTAACGGTGATATAATCGAACGGTTTTTTAAATCAGATTATAATTGTGACCTCCAGAGGGAGCACAAGCTAAAAAAGGTGATTTTTCGGACAATCAGGGGCCATAATTCAGGAAATTACGTTCCGATAGGCACAAATATCGAAAGGAACCAAGATCTTTGGGTTATAAACATGCATGTCAAGTTTCATCGAAATCGGTTACAAATTCCGATCTCTATAGGGTCCACAAGCTAAAAACATGATTTTTCGTACAATCAGGGGCCATAATCCATGACGTTTTGATCCGATACATGCCAATATCGAAAGCAGCCGAGATCTTTTGGGGATAAACCTATATTTCAAGTTTCGTCAAAATCAAATAAGAATTGTGACCTGTAGAGAGTCCACAAACAAATTGTGGACGGACGGACGGACGGACGGACGGACGTCCGGACGGACAGGGGCGACGACATAATACGTCCACATGAAAATGTGGGCGTATAAAAAGTGATTTTTCCTAGAATCAAGTGACATAATTCATGAAGTTAAGATTCGATATATCGAAAGGACCCAAGATCGTTGGGTCGTAAACATGAATTTCAAGTTTCATCAAAATCGGATTAAAATTGTGACCTCTACTGGGTCCACAACCTTGGTATACCATATTTTTACACTATTCGCGTACAAGCCGCGGCGATTTGTCCGCCAATTTTGGTCCGATTTTCACGAAATTCGAACTCAATCTTCATTACGGTGTAACGGAGATATAATGAAACGGTTTTCTAAATTGGATAAAAAAAAAATGGGACCTCTGGAGAGACCAAACGCCAAAAACGCGATTTTTCGTAGTCAGGGGCAATAATTCAGGAAGTTGCGATCCGATATGGGCGAATATCGAAAGGAACCAAGATGTACGGGTTATAAACATGCGTTTCAAGTTTCATCAAAATTGTGACCTCTAGAGTGTCGTACAATGAGTCATAATCCCTGATGTTACGTTGTAATACATGCCAATATCGACAGAAATCGAGATCTTAGGGAGATAAACCTATATTTCAAGTTTAGTTGAAATCGGATACAAATTGTGACCTGTAGAGTGTCGGACGGACAAACGGGGGGTGGGGCTACAATATACGTCCACATGAAAATGTGGGCGTATAAAAAATAGTTTTTATAACATTTGAAGCCAATATAAAGACCTACAATAGGCGAAATTAGCTCTTACATAATGTATCTTGAAGTATAAACCCGTCTTTGTTCTGTGTTACCTGCATATTGCTTAATTATATTTATTTCTAAACCTGATAGGCCCAAATAAGACTTATATCCATTACGTAATACTCAGAATGTTACATGTGTCACTGTATTGTACTCCTTTAATGATATCATAAGCGTACATTTATGTTTCATGTAATATAAAATCAGGGTAATTGAATATTTAACATAGTGGTTACAGCTGTATCTTGCTTAGTGTAATTTATTTACATAATGCAGCTTTAACATGTGCATGTAGTTTACTGGGTAATAAGATCGTTAAATCGACCACGTTTAAGGCAAAGATACATTAAAAACGTGTTAGTTAAGTGAACTACTCAAATGGATGTTTTCTACATATTTATGTTGTTTACAGGGTAATACGATAGTTAAATCGATGACTTTTAAGGAAAAATACACCAAAATCTTGTTAGCTACGTGAACTACTCATATGGGTGTTCTATCAGTATTAGTTTTTTTCATCATTCTGTTATGCATCATGTATGGGATGGCCCAGAATTAACAACAGTTAATATTAATTTGTATCATCATTCTGTTCTATTCATCATGTATGGGATGGTGAATGGCAGCAAAAGGTGGAGCGGACATATCACATAAGATAACAATGAACGGAAATGCACCATTTTTTATTTCGATCGTGATAACCTTGACAAGAATCTACGGTGAGAACAGAGATGACAAGAACCAACGGTGACGAATTGACCCTATCCTTCAGAGATGGAAATGACATCTTTTACAGATATTGTTGCCATGGTTTTTAAAACTGAGAGGAGAGTCGACAAGAATTCCAAGATTTCTTACAGTTCTAGACATGAGAATTTCGGTGTTTCCAATGTCGATCGATCGAATGTCATATTTCTTAAGTCTGTTAGCAGGACCCGCGAGAAGAAACTCAGTTTGTTCATCGTTAAGTTTAATCATACTGGATGACATCCATGTTTTGACATAACCGAGACACCCTTCTAGATTCTTGATGACGACATTTTGATCGATCGGAAGTGGCTTGAAATAAGGTTAAACAATGAAATACAGATACAGCTGTTTGACTGTGACCCAATATTGATCTTTCCGAGGAAATAATGACTACCGTCATGTAAACAGTCCTAAAATTAAGGTGTGTCAACGTATAATAAGCCATATTTCTCTCATGTTTGAACTAATTGATACAAAGTTTGTTTTCGATTCGAGTAAATCTTGTGTAGGCCTACAAACGTTTTAGGATACTGTCCTAGATCAGTAGCTCCATAAGTTATAATAACATGCTATCAGTATTCCCATTAAAACAATAAATTATTAATAAAACGCCGTAAATTTAATTCAAGGTGCTTTATGTAAGATTTAGTTATAAAGCTGGTATAAACCCGTCTTTGTTCTGTGTTACCTGCATATTGCTTAATCATATTTATTTCTAAACCTGATAGGCCTTAATAAGAAATATATCCATTACGAATGTTACATGTGTCACTATATTGTACTCCTTTAATGATATCATAAGCGTACATTTATGTTTGATATAATATATAATCACGGTTAATTGAATATTTAACATAGTGGTTACAGCTGTATCTTGCTTAGTGACATATATTTACATAATGTAGCTCATACATATTCATGTATATTTTGCATGTTGTTTACTGCGTAATAAGATCGTTAAATCGATAACGTTCAATACAAAAATACATTAAAAACTTGTTAGCTACGTCAACTACTCATATGGGTGTTCTATCAATATTAGTTTTTTTCATCATTTTGTTATGCATCATGTGTGGGATGGACGAGGATTAACAACAGTTAATATTAGTTTGTAATATCATTCTGTTATATTCATCATGTATGGGATGGTGAATGGCAGCAAAAGGTGGAGCAGACATATCACATAGGATAACAATGAACGGCAATGCAATATTTTATTTCTTTCGTGATAACGTTGACAAGAATCTACGGCGAGGACGGTAACAAAGATGATAAGAACCAACGGTGATAAAGTTGATAACAATGGTGATTGACTGAACACTCAAAGATAGCTTTCATAAGCTCAGTACATACAAATTACTACCTGGCTGTCTTATGGGACCTTCAATGATAAAATATACATCTTTCACATTTACGATGCTTTAAATGATGAATTTATAGACATCTATATGTCGCCACCCTGTCCGTCCGTCCGTCAACAATTGACTTGTGAAAGCGATAGAGTCTGGAGTTTTGGGTGGATTCTTTTCAAATTTTATGTGAAGCATTGTGGTCATGATTGGACGAACCCTATCGATTTATAACGTTCGGCGACTTTGTGTGTCGAGGGTGTGCCCCGTTTTCCAAAACCGAGGCTATAGTTTTCTACGGAAGCATTGGTTTGAATTATTGTGCTCACGAGAGGACGAACATTACTGATTTCGAACATGGGACTTTTCGTTCCGGAGATATTTCCCTTTACAGGAAACATTGTGAACGCTGTAGAGGCTGTTTTGTTCGACGGATTTATTTCAAATTCTGCATGAAGCGTTGTGAACGGGACAGAAACCATTGTTTTCGGTGGATTCTTTTCAAACATTGTGAGAATGAGAGGACGAACCCTACCGCTAATCAGCATTCTACGTCTTACCGTTCTGGATTCACCCAGCCCCCCCCCCCCCCTTGAGTGTACCTGTTCCTGACACGACATAAATTGGCTCAGGCCGTTCCTAACACGACCCCTCTTGGTTATTATTTTTGTCAAGTCGTATCTTATATAGAAAATAAAAATATATTCATATATTCATATTGTTATAAAATAATTGCATACTAATTATTTGTATTGTTTATCTTTTCAGTAATTTGATGTGAGTATTACCTTTTTATAATGTTTATTATATAAAGAAGCTATAGTTTTAGTCAACAAATCATATTTTAATTTATTATATAAAAGAGTAGGACGTTAAAACCCCTTTCATTTATCCTACTAAACGAGTTAGTCCAGGCATTTTAACTCAATTTCGCACCAATTCGGGCATTTGATGCAATAGAAATGCTGACCACAGTTTATGGTGGGTCTAGACGTATATTATCACCACAAAAAGTCCCAGTCCGAAATTCCTGCCCAAATGGGTCAAATTGGCAAAAATCCAAAATGGCCGCCAGTTTTGACTTAAAAATGCCCATTTTTATCCACATAAAATACCCATTTTGCTGATTGTTATACAGCGGACTCAATATTAGGAAATAATTCGAGATGGCGCTCAGTTTGGGCGGGAAAATGCGAATTTTACCATATGAACACATTTGGTGTCAAAATATACGTTTTAGCGGCAGCTGATTCCATTTTCAACACAGTTTGTCATTTTGGTAATTAACTGGTTCACCTGGGTTAAAATATGTGGAAATCTCATTGGGGATTAAGAGTAGTCGAGTATGCCTCAGATCCAATATGATGGTATTCATCAAGCATCAAAAAAATCTCATTTAGACGCTCTGGATGACCACTGCTCACGGCGGAGGCAGCGTAGCAGGCATGATGAAAGGGGCCACTCCCAGCCGACTGTAGACGCAGCGTCGTGTGCGTGTCGTGGCCGTGTTCGATTTCCATCACCAATCTCAAAAATTGAGCCATGATGGCCAAACCTATTGGCGAATGTATTTCATAAAATGATTTAAGTGTTGAGACAGAGATGAATACAGTATCGCCTGTTTGTCAGATATGCAGTGAACCATTTGATAATGAACTTTCCACCGTCATTCCGAAAGATAACGGGTATTGGATGCCGATAATAATGAGCTGATTAAGATCCTTGCCTAGTTCAATAATAAGCGGAGGTACTAATTTCAATGGCAGAAAATTTAGGAGAGAGTAACATTTGGTGAAAAGTCATGACTAAGTTCGACAATTAGCAAATGGCGTGCTAGGTCCTCCGAATGAGGGTAGGCAGACCAAAGTTAGGGCACTTTAGGAGAGGGTGGTGCAGGATAAAAAAAATGTGAGTTCTGTAGCATATGATAGACGCGATTTGACGACTATGTGATCCATTACATTGACACAAGGGATTATGATTAAGTCCTTAGGACCTGAACATGGACATAGTTAGCTGCAATGATAAAACTAAACGACCTGTGAGTAAAGAAAAACAAGCATGGAAAAGGACTGGTATTGTTTACAAAGGGTACCTGCCAAGTTTCATTCGATTCTGTTACCTAATGAGAGGATGGGTAACGGGGTACAAATGAAATTAGACTGACAACCCCACGAACGAGAAGGTGATCAGGATACACGTTAAAGTTGCGATTTCATATTTTTTGAAGCTATATTTTTAAACTGTAATAAAATAAAGCCTTAAAATAGATTGTATCTATAAACAGTCCTACCTTGTTGAAGAATAATCCTATAAATCTTAAAATATCATTTTCCAATTCAAATTCAAACGTTTGAAGATTGCTATTCCACTGGGGGAATGTGTTATTATTTCCTGTGTCACTGATTTTAATGCCTAAGAAATAATGCCTATGATCGTATAATAGTGAGTTGACAACCTTTTGAGCAAAAGACATAGAAATGATTATGTTTTGACTTTCTTAGAAAAATGTAAAATTCCCGCTTTAAGCCTTAAGTCAGGCCACGGAATTAAATGTCAGTAGAGTTCCTGGTTTTTATAGTTCAAAATTTCGTTTTACTTGTCTTTACTACACTAGGATCGGAAAGACTTGTTATTTAACTCGTGTTCTGCTTGAAATGAGGGGTCAGCCAATCAAATTGTCTATCGAATCGAGAGTTTGACCTTTTTTGCGCGGAATTGTCGGTAGGCATTAACAGCCATAGAAATCAAAACAAAGCAACAATGGTTCTGATTGGTTAATCGAATGACTGAGTTTATAGGGTCAAATGTCGCGTGTTTGACATCTGAACTGGCTGAACGTGGCCTCCCGCTATAACTTGTTAGATCTAAGGGTAGGCCATCGAAACTATACAAACCGAAACGAAATATAGATCTGAATTTTAAATAGATTGTGGTAACGGTTAGCTTTTTGGACTTGAGGATGCTAACTGGAAAAAACGTTCCCATCGCTCGTGTTGCAATTTTCCTAAATTCATTTAAATACAAAAATAACACTAAGACAAATCAGTTAATTCTGAATATTATGGAAACATCAATCTGGCTGTTAAATCTATTCTGGAAGTCATCCGTGGAAATCAGGGGCTGATTGAGCTTGTATGGAACCCTTACATCATCAATGAGAAACGGACATATATATTCTTTACGTGCATTGAGTGCAATTGGCTTGTAGTATCTCTGGATTTGGTTGCAACAAGGGAAAGGCAGCTGTAAAAAGGGGCACAATGTTTTCATTGGGGTGGACAGTTCCTGAACTATTTAAGGAATGTCTGTGTAAATTCGACGGCACATTTTCGGTAGAGGTGGCACATAGCCACCCCCGCGGACTACCCTATACCCTAGTACGAAATCTCATTGGATTCGAGCGTTATTAACCATTTACAGTTTCTGCCTTTATGAGATCAGGGTAAGCGATTGACTACCTGCCTCTACAGTGGAAATTTTTGCTTAGGTTACACAGAGGGATGAGCCTTTAAAGAAGCTAAATCACTAATATTTGGGACTGAGAAATTGACCCAAAAGGGCCGCAACGCATATAATAATGTAATCTGATTGTATATGAACTGATTTACATTCAATTGTTTCCGTTTTGACTCAAATTTCAAATCAGTTATGTCCAGCGAAATATGGCATGAGTCTAAACAGAATAGAAAGTTTAGTGTCTGATTATTCAAGTCTATTGTACATGCTCCCCAGCTAAGTTATAGCGTCACCTCAGATTTACAAAGAAGCAGTCGTCAAACCTCTACTTAAGAAACCGACCTTAGACTCTGAAAACTTTAAAAACTTCAGACCCGTTTCAAACTTATCATTTATTTCTAAAGTTTTGGAGAAAGCGGTTAAAAAAAGGTTAAAAGACCATCTTAATCATTATTCTGGACTGGATAACTGTCAATCTGCTTATATACAAAACCATTCCACCGAAACTGCCTTGTTAAAGGTTGTTAATGACATCAGATCGGCTGTTGATGATGGTGATTGCTACTGCCTTGTAATGCTGGATTTATCTGCTGCATTCGATACTATCGATCCATCTGTACTCCTCCAGAAATTATATGATGAATTTGGAATATCAGAAAATGCTTTGAGCTGGTTTCAATCATACCTCATGGGCCGCTCGCAATCTGTGCAAGTACACAACAAATTATCAGATTCAGTTAAGTTAAAGAATGGAGTACCCCAAGGTAGGTTCCGTCCTTGGACCAGTGTTGTTTGTATTGTATACCGTAAGCGTCGCCCGTATTTTAAAGAAATACAATCTTTTGTATCATTGCTATGCTGATGACACACAAATATTGGACAGATTCAAGTCCACGCATGTTTCTTTTAATAAAATAAACAATTGTACAATTTATATTAAATCTTGGATGACCAATACCATGCTCAAATTGAATGATGACAAGACAGAAGTCATGTTATGTGGCACCAAATAACAGCTTCTAAACATCAGTCTAAAGTCAATAACAATCGCTGACTCCACAGTCAACATAGTTGATAACCTGAAAGATCTTGGGGTTTATCTTGATTCTCAAAAATGGAAAAATAAGTGAATCAAATTTGCAGGACGTGCTTCTTTCATTTGAGGTCCATACGTCGAATTCGCAATTTGATTACAAAAGATGCAGCACGTGCACTGGTTCGATCTTTAATTTTATCCAGACTCGACTATTGCAACAGCCTTCTATTTGGCATAAACAACAGTCTTATACACAAATTACAACTTGAACAAAATACCGCGGCTAGAATTGTTTGCCTATCTAGTAGAAATTGCCATATCACACCGCTGTTAAAGGATTTACATTGGCTTCCAGTGGAAAGTAGAATTAAGTTCAAAATTCTGTGCATAGCTTACAAATGCCAGAGAGGTGAAGCACCAGAATACTTGACCTCAATGCTCATTGATTATGTCCCCAAAAGAAATCTTCGGTCCCAACATGAACTGCGTCTGGTGGTACCCAGCTATAGGCTTAAGACATTTGGTCGTAGATGCTTCTCATACACTGTACCAAATCTATGGAATTCATTACCCTTGACCTTAAAGAATTCACAATCCCTTAGCTGTTTTAAGAAGCAATTAAAGACTCATCTTTTTAAGACTGCTTATTAGTTATTAACATCTTGTTATAGTGGAGAGCTAAAAGCGCCTTGAGCATTAATTTTAATGGATTTGTGCGCTATATAAGAACTCACTATTATTATTATTATTATTAATACGAAGGTCGTGGACCCTGTAGAGGTTACAATGTTTGTTCGAAATTAATGAAACTTAAAATATAACTTTATCAAAAAAAGCTTTTGTTTTTAGCTTGCAAAATGTGGACGTTTCTTGCATGGCAACCGCTTGTTATCTTTTATTTTCAAAAAGGAAATAACCGAAGCGGTATCGTACACATGTTTAAAAGCAACGATGTTGATACATTGTATGGCGAATGTAGCACTACCGCTGCTACATATCTTTGTTTTGACCTGGTCGTCTAGGGGTTGGTTTGACTCAGGGCTAAGTACTGTTGTATCTCGCTTCTTATGCACTTCACCAGTGTGCTTTCTCACGATGCCGAAATCAAATATGTAAACGGGAACCAAAATAGCTGTTTTCTCTGCGTTTTATGTCGACATTACAATGTTTAAAATTAATATCTCTTTCTCTCAACTTTTAAAGTCTAACCAGCGTGGCGAGATTCATGAGTAATTACTAATTGCAGTGTACTTTATTTCACATTTGCTGGTGTGAATATATGTCGCTGGAAGTTACAAATTTCGAGTAGCGCGAATTTTGCCTCAGATTGACGTACGATTGTATATAAGCTGTAGTTGTAGATGTTGTTGAATATTGGTAGTGTGTATAAGCTGAATTTGATGAGATGCACACTATGATCACAGGAGGAAATATTCAGATTTCTTGATTAAATCTCGTATTACCATTTTGTTCGTAAAAAATCGAGTCCGGCTTGGTCGTAACGTTACGGCCCCCATTTATCAAATCATAGTGGGGGATATAACACGATTCCGAATCAAGTGACCCCATTATTTGTCACTGAGCGACTTCAAAATTAGGTTTGATGTAGCTCTGCTCACTTACAGTGGCGGATCAATGGACTCCAGTCCCCTCCTCTAGAAATGCCATCATTTCATAGCACTCGCATGGATTGGTCCACTGAAATAACGACAGAATGCGCTAATTTTGCGGCAGAACTTTTTTTCTGGGGGAGGTTGTTCTAAAGGCTCTGACACAAGTGCCTGAAATGCCAGGAAATCACGTTTCCGGCCTCCAATTTTTTGAAAATTTCTTGGGGGAGAAAATCCCCAGATCCCTCTTGCGGGGCTTCGCGCCTTCGGCGCTCGCGGTCAGTGATCAGGGGCCCCTACATGTTCAAGGCCCCAGGGCCCCCACCATGGTTAATCCGGCGTTGTACGACATATAAAGAAAAATAATATGTGTAGAACATCGACAGTTCGAAATGTTTGTTTTTTGTTACTGTCACGACCTGGGAGCCAGGGTGACTCAGTGAGTAAGACGTTGGCCCGGTAACCTGGAGGTCCCGTGTCCGATCCCTGCGTTGACCGTGAAAGTTCATCCGGATTTTTTGTTGTTCCAAGCCTTTGTCGATCAGTGATGCAGGACCGAGGGCCTGGCAAGGGAAAACCTAAAGGATCCCTTGTCAGTTATGAGAGTAAGTCGTATCGCCGCTGTGTTGGCACAATTTCTCTCGTAGCGCACTGAATGACGTATGTGCGTCTTCATTAGCCCAGTCGGAACTGAATAGTAGTTCAGATGCGTCGTGCACGTAAAGGATCCCTTGGTAGTTGGATTCTATATAAGACTAGACCGTAGCATTGCTGTCCAGGCACTGTATGGCGTATGTCCGTCTTCATTTTCCCAGTCAGAGCAGAATAGTAGGACGTTAAACACCAGTTCATTTCTGTTACGACCTAACCATGGGGTAAACTAAGTTGACTTAGTTAGTTCCTGAGACCACCCCTTATGGTTATTATATTTAAAATACGAATATTGTTCATATCGTTATAAAATAAAGCTTTTCTTTCAATAGGCAGATTGTTTTCACTCTAGTAGATTCGATGGAAATTCACCGTGCAATAATTAATTACTAGACAGTTTTCATGTTATTGAACACTTTTGCTAGTTTACGACAGTTTTAGTAGAAATTATATAGAGAAGTGGGTTGGCTTATCTGTGCAATAACAACGAACGTTGACATTAGTATTAGCACTGGTCGTAACGTGCGAGAGTACCTAAAATCGCTCGGTCTATTAAAGAGACAATTTGTACTTTTGCTCACTGCTACTTACATTTCCTTCATTAAAGGAGCTAAACGTCTAGCTTAATCTTATCCATAATATTTAAAATTAAAACAGGAAATAGAATTCAATATTAACACATTTCAATCCAAATCTGTGTTCTTATATTACCGAAAAAAATATGGGATCCTAATAGCCAATATACAAAAGACAATGAACATTTTATAATCAGTACACGAGTCGTGTAGTATATGGTGGTAATGAAACAAAATATATCCTAAAAAACAATGCGGAAGTAATAAGTAATGGCAGATACACATACGACAAAATGATAATAAAAAAGCGCGTAGAATGGACCCTAACCCTAAATCGACCGTGTTTAATTTGTTGGACTGTTCACGTATTTCACCGAACATAATTGAATCGAAATTTAAATAATATTATTAACATTTGAATATTCATGTAAATGGCTATATACATTCATATTACAATAAAATGTGCTTTTAGACCCAGTTCGGTCTATTTTAAGGTTTCAATGAATAGCCATACGATTGTTAAATTCAGCTCATCAATCGGACATCAATAAATCAATGATGTATTGGAAAAATTAAACAAAAAAGCATTTTTATTCCAGTTACTACAATCAGGTTATGTTTTTAATTAAACTGAATTCACAATTTGTGAAATTCGCATGGCCACATAGATTAAGTTATTATATCGTACAAACAGGCAGATTTTGACGACATTTGATTTCAAGATTTTCCGCTTCACAAGGAGGATTTAGGATAACAGAATCTATTTTGTCCACCTCGTTCGACTTTACCATAATCTGCCTCTTTGGATCGATATCCTAGTTTGTCCATAATTAGGGTGCCCCGAGATAAAAATAATGGATAGTCATTACACTATGTCTATATATACAACAACACTAGATGATTCTTTATCATAAACTATCAAGAAAATGTACCTCTGTGCTGTGCTGTATTTCCATTTGATTTTGCGTTAAATAGACTGCTTTTTACGGCCCAGGTGTCGGGAGCAGTATATTTGTTTGAGTTTTCAATGTTTGACAAAGTTACGTTATCTTGTTTATCCAAATTTGGAATTTTTGTACCGAAACGAATAAACACCCACTTCCATTCGGGTTTATTCGTTTATTTTATGATATGCGACCTGACAAAATCTGCTCCAAGATTCGATTAAAACTCAGGATCGGCCATCCCAGTGTACATGTACTTAACGTGTGTCGTTCAATTTGCGATGATTTAAAAGCTTTTGATCCGATTAAAGTCTTTCTACAATTCCATTTTATCCTTAGATACGACAAATGTGGAATCTTCTGAAATCCGGTCTATATTGTCGCTTCGGTATCTCTAAGTATTGACAGAGTGTCGTACACGAGGCAGGGAATGCGTACTACTGAACTTCTTATACACTTCTTGTGCAAGGAATTAACATATAGCTAACTAACCTTCGTCCTGCTGTTGTAATTCTACATTACTTAAATAATACCAAACATAATTTACTTTGGAAGGCAACATGTTTCATTATTTGAGAAAGGGAAATCACGGTTGCTAAGCTGGTAAGACGCTCGTTCGCTAGCCTTGAGGTCGCGTCTTCGAACCTACATTGGCCGAGAAAGTTCATCGAGATTTTCCGACATGGACATTGGACATGGTTTCCCATCGTCAGTCAAGAACAGTTGTTTTCTGATACATTTGTTTGCGTGTAAAAGATCCCTTGACAGTTGGAATTCAATATAAGAGTAGGCCATATTGCCGCTGTCCATGCAAATTTTCCCTCATAGCACAAAATGTGCTTGCCCGTCTTCCGTAGCCAAGTGAGCTAATAAAGACGGGCAAACGCCTATGTGCACAAGGGACCTCGTTTTTTCGTCCATTCCGAACGACTAGACGTACTGAAACTAATGCAATGCAATGTATAATGCACATACATATGCCACTATTGCTTCTTTTGATATTTTGTATTTGATGGGTGGATGGATGTCTGTTTAATAGTCCCCTTGTAATACCTTAATCCGGCCCTGACTGGAAGGTTTCATAAAGATCACCTAATTATCAGTGACGTAATCGATGCTAACATAATCACTTATTATCCAGCTACCAAAGAGACACCACGTTGATAATACAAGTGTTTGGTGGTTCTTCATAGTAAGTTACGAAATATTACAATTGGTTTGAAAACGTCAACAAATAACCGGTATAAATGCTTCTTACACTTTATTTAATTTTCGCTGGTAAAATAAAAGTGTTCTGAAATATAAGATATACAAAGGCTCTCACAAACTATAGATAAAAAACGAATTTACATGGGAGACAACTCTTTAAAGCATATCACGCTAGTTTTATAGTATTAAATGGAGTTACCTCCCCCAGACCAGGTCAAATCGAAAAATGCCTTATCGTGGATTTCTCAGCTCAAATTGTCCAAGGAATCAGAATCCCAACCTGACATAAATATGCAATATTCTTGACGTCACATAGATCACAAATATAGGCTTTTAGGCATAAAAGTATAAAATATAATAGATCAATCCTAAACCTAGCATTACTATTACTAACACATAACACCTTTCATTTTCACTTCTTATATAAGTTATTATTTTACGGGATGAAAAGAAAGAAAACTCTATTAAGTACTTATAAAATAATTATATAAACTATGAGCTCAAGCTAAGAGGCGCTAAATATTTGAAATGAGCATCCACTGTAACGAAAACGTGTAAGAGAAACAAAAGCTTTTGCAGCAACTGGTGAAATCCAAATCACAGGACTTGATTGAATCACATTATTCTGTGACATTTTCTGTTTATTAAAGGGCCATAAAAAGTTGCCAGCATCTGTTTATGGGGCCAATTTGAAGGTTTACCTAAGCAATCTCAGCTGTAAAGCAGATGTAATGATGAGTGATTTGAATTCAGTCCGAGAAAGTTTCTCTTTGGCAAAATAATGATAGTAACCGTATTTGAATTGATGAATATTTCACGACATGATAAATATGTTGTGAGTGGTTCCTTATATGTTTGAAATCACATCAAATTCGGATTCTACAACCTGGAAAACATATTAGTCGACATATTACAACACCATTTTTGGTCGAAAAGCACAAAATACATAATTGCGGTGCAATTTTGGCCGCCATATTGGATTGCCGCCATATTGGATTATTGCGGATCATTTTTAATGTCATATTCACTCCAGTAGATTCGATGGAGATTCGCCGTGCAATAATTACTAGACAGTTTCCATGTTATTGAACTCTTTTGCTAGTTTACGACAGTTTTAGTAGAAATCATATAGAGAAGTGGGTTGGCTTATCTGTGCAAAAACAACGAACATTGTTATAGACCTAAAATTGGTCAGTCTATTAAAGAGACAATTCTTACTTTTGCTCACCGCTACTTACATTTCCTTCATTAAAGGGGCTAAATGTCTAGCTTAATCTTATCCATAATATTTAAAATTAAAACTCGAAATAGAATTCAATATACACATTTCAATCCAAATCGATGTTCTTATATTACCGTATAATAAAGTATGGGATCCTAATAGGCAAATGCACCAAACATGACGAAGTTGCAAAGTACAATGCGCAGAGATGTGTGCGCATCGAGTGGGTGACTGTATCTATTAATGTCGTCTGCTGCTATTTATAACGTGGGCGTCTCTTCTATGGAGTTATGTTGTATGGATTTTGACTTTACTTGTTATTATCTATAAATGGAATGTTGCGATAATTTAAATGTATGAAACTGTACATTTCAGAGGACGGAAAATGTATATTATTACATTTGGAAAGATTAAATATATTAAATGATTATTATTTTCCTTTGTAAATTGTTGCGCATAATGGTTCATTCAATAATGTTTACGAGTTTGTTTGGGGGGGGGGGTGTAAAGTCCGATTATTAAAATAATTAATTTCATTTATTTATTTACTCAAGTGCAGGTTACGAAAGTTATCCGAAATATGAAACACAAGAAACTTCCCCAGGAAACTGTAAATACTGACAATGGTATTTAAACAAAAATCATGAAAATTATACATTACGCAAAAGTTCTGTGTCTGTGTCTCTCTCTGTTGGTCTCTCTCTGTCTCTCTGTGTCACTCTCTCTGTCTCTCTCTCTCTGTCTCTCTCTCTCTGTCGCCTCCCTCTCTCTTTGTCTCGTCTCTCTCTGTGTCCCTCTCTCTGTCCCCCTGTCTCTCAGTCTGCCCCACTCTCTCAACCTGTCTCTCTCTGTCTCCCTCAGTGTCTCTGCCTGCCTCTGTCTGTCTATCTCTGTATATCTACCTGTCTGTCTCCCTCTCTGTCTGTCTCGCCCTCTCTCTGTCAGTCTCCAAGTCCACCTCTGTCTTTGGCTGTCTTTCTCTCTGTGTGTCCGTCTCCCTGTGTCTGTCTTTCTCTCTCCCTCTCTGTGTCTGTCTCTCTCTGCCCCCCCCCCCCTCGTGTCTGCCTCTCTGTCTCCACCCCTCTCGGTCTGTCTCTCTCTCTCTGTATGCATGTCTGCCGGTGTCTGTCTCTCTCTCTCTCCCTCTGTGCATGTCTGTCTGTGTCTCTCGCCCTGTCTCTACATCTGTCTCTCTATGTCTTGCTGTGTCTGTCTTTCTGTCTGCTTGTCTCTCTGCCTCTCTGTCAGCCTTTCTACCTCTCTCGGTCTCTCTCTCAGTCTCTCTCTCTCAGTCTTTCTCTCTCTGCTAGACTCTCTCTGTCGCTATCCCCGAGTGTCTGTCTGCCTGTCTGTGTCTCTGTCTTTGTCAATCTCTCTCTACCTGTCTCTTTGTCCCCGTCTAACCGTCTCTCTACCTGTCTCTCTCTCTGTCTTTTTCTCTGTCTGTCTTTCTCACTGTCTGTCTCCCTCTCCGTCTGACTCGCCCTCTCTCTGTCAGTCTCCCTGTCCACCTCTGCCTTAGGCTATCTTTCTCTCTGTGTGTCCGCCTCTCTCTGTGTCTGTCTTTCTCGCCCTCTCAGTGTCTCTGTCTGTCTGTCTCTCTCTGCCCCCCACCCCGTGTCTGCCTCTCTGTCTGTCTCCACCCTCCCTGCCTATCTGTTTCTGTCTGTCTCTCCCCCTCTGTGTGTATCTCGCTTTGACTCTCTCTCTCTCTCTCTCTCTCTCTGTTGGTCTCTCTCGCTCTGTGTCTCTCGCTGTCTCTCTCTATGACTGTCTCTCTGACTCTGTCCCTCTCTCTCTCTCTGTCTCTCTCTGTTTTGTCTGTCTCCCTCTCTGTCTGTCTCTCCCCTCTCTCTGTCAGTCTCTCAGTCCATCTCTCTGTCTGCCCCTATGTGTCTGTCTCTCTCTCTCTCTCTCCTTCTGTCTGTCTCTCTATGTGTCTCCACTCTCTATGTCTGTCTCTCTCTCTCTATGCCTATCTGTCTGTCTCTCTCTCTCTCTCTTTGTCTCGTCTCTCTATGTCTCCCTCTGGCTCGCTGTCTGTCCCACTCTCTATCGCTCTGTCTTTCTCAGCCCGTCTCTCTCCCTATCTCTGTGTCTCTCTCTGTCCCCTCTCTACCTGTGTCTCCCTCTCTGTCTCCATCAGTGTCTCTGTCTCCCTCTCTGTCTCCCTCTCTGTCTGTCTCCCCTCTCTCTGTCAGTGTTCTTGTCCATCTCCCTGTCTTTTGCTGTCTTTCTCTCTGTATGTCCGTCTCCCTCTGTGTCTGTCTGTCTGCCTGTCCCTCTCTCTGTGTCTCTGTCTGTCTCTCTATCTACCCCCACCCCTGTGTCGGCCTCTCTGTCTGTCTCCACCCCACTCTGTCTGTCTCTCTGTCTCCACCATCTCTATCTCTCTCTCTGTTTCTCTCTCTCTCTCTCTCTCTCTCTCTCTCTCTCTCTATGCCTGTCTGTCTGTCTGGGTTAAGTATTATACTATAAACCACATTTTACCAGAAACTGATTCAGTTATCTAACGTATTTGGGTGAGAGACAGAAGAACCCGGAGAAAACCCACGATGTTTGACATGTGACTCAGCTCCTTGTCACGTACAAGTGAGGAATCGAAACCACGCCACTTGACTCAATGACAGACATTATGATCAAACCTGCACGTCTTAACCATTCGGCCCCCACCCCCACCCCCGTTTGTCATAGCCAAAGTTTTTACATGACTGGGAATGTATTCAATCCAAATAATACCAGAAACATTTCTAATCCACATCAAGTTTCAAGCAATGTTGTTTTTTTTTTATTTTTAAAAAAGAGATAAGAAAAGCGGTATCGTACACATGTTGAAAAGCAACGATGTTAATAATTTTTATGGCTAATGTAGCACTACCACTGCCACAATCTTTGATTTGACCTGATCGTCTAGGGGTTGGTTTGACTCTGGACTGGCTACTGTTGTATTTCACTTCTTAAAGGATAATATTGGTGCCAGTCATTATCACATATGTGATAGAACTGATTAAACACTTTCCAAATATACTATTAACACAGAGATCATCGCTACCATAGAGGAGTAATAAAGGATTCATGAATCGGAAGTGACGAACGCCAAAGGAAAACACGAGTTATCTCTCTATGTGAATGAATAAAGTGACGAGTGATGACAGATAAACGGCCGAATTTCTGCTCACTAATAATTCCTTCGAAGACAAGTTGTTCTATGGGACCGCAAGAGCATATCTGACGATTCAATAAAGTAATTAAGTGTCATAAGATAAGAGAACACGGGAAAAATAGAAATACTCCGTACAGCCCCTTGTTTTTTAGGGGAGACCGGGGCACATTGAACACTGTATGGCGTTGAGTTGTATAGTATTATTTATAAAGGATATATCCATGGTGGTTCGATGTGCCCCGGTCTCCCCTACCTTATAAAAACATGGTAATGCACGAACTTTTTTCTGTTTTTCTTTCGTGTTCTCTTATGTAGTGGCAGTCAATTCTTTTTATGAATTGTAAGATATTCTCTCACAGTGTCACACAGCAACTTTAGGTCTTCGGGGGAAATATTAGTGATCAGATATTCGCCCATGTATCTGTTATCACTAGTCACTTCAGTTAGTTATATAGCGGAATAACTCGTGTTTTCCTTTGGCGTTCGTCACTTCCGATTCATGAATACTTTATAACTCCTCTATTAGTAAGTGCAGGAGGACCGCACTACATGGTAGCGATGATATCTGTGGTAATATTATTTTTGGAAAGTGTTTAATCAGTTCTATCACATATGTATGGTGGCCTATCGTTATCATTCAGGATATAACAAAATTTCTTTAAACACCTAAATATTAAGTCAAAATTAAAAGTAAATTGAAAGCAAAAGTTAAAGCAAAAGTTAAATCAAAAGTCAAATTTAAATCAAAAGTCAAAATAAAAGCAAAAGTTAAATCAAAAGTAAAAATTAAATCAAAAGCAAAATTAAAAATAAAGTAATGTAAATCAAAATGTAAATTAAAATTAAAACACAAATTGAAAGTAAAAGTAAAACCAAAATGTAAATTAAAATCAAAACACAAATTTAAACTAAAATCATTTTTAAAAGTAATTTAAAATGTAAAACAAAAATAAAAGTGAAAAGCAAAACAAAAATATTTGTCGGCCTATCGTTATCATTCCATATTTTTTTTTTTTCACGCAAAAGTAAAATGAAAAATTATTGGTCGGCCTATCGCTATCATTCAACGTCCTTGACCCCAATCGGTAACTGTCGGCTATTTCCGATCGCCTTGACTCGACGATTTGTTCTCCCGCTGTACAAGAGAGAGAGAGAAATGGGGTTTAACGTCCACTCAACACAAACTAGGTCATTTCGGGACTAACATATGGTTCAATTTTATTTCAATAATTCGCTTGCGCGTAGGGGTCTTTAGCAGTGAGAGGAAATCGGAGTGCCCGGAGGAAACCCACGAGGTTGAGAAGGCGCCCCTATCTCCATGCCACATACGCTCACACCAGGGCTCGAAACCACAGCCGCAAGCCAGAGGTGACCGGCCAGCTAGAGGTCGAAGCGCGGCACTCTAGTCGACTAGGCCATCCCCCCCCCCCCCCGCTGTACAAATAAAACTGAATCAGAACAGTATTTCCTTATGGGGTGTGAAACGTACAAAGATTTGAGAAAGCAATATATATCCAACCGTAAACGTTACTGATTAAACCTTTTTCTTTTATTAATCTCTTCAATCCATCAACCGTCATAGCAGTATTGTTGCAGTATTTGTGATTTATATGTCCACCTAATATTAGGCTATATTAACCGTATCTATTTTATGCGCCCATGTTTGGTTTTTTTTTTTTTGGTTTTTATTTTCTATACAGGCATATTGTATGTAAAGCTTGTATTGTCTGTCTGTAAATTGATGCCCGTGCATAATTTTTTCAGCTTTAATGGCCGCCCTAAAAGTGCGTTCCGACGCAATCAAATTCTGGTATGTTCTTTTCTATTCGATATACATTTACACATTCGTTTGTGTAATGGTAGACGTTACTGATTCCCGCTACACTACCGCCGCTTTTGGATGGGTGGCCCTCGAGACGCAGCTATACCCAAGGTCAGGTTGTCACTATGAGTATTTTCGGAGAGAAGAAACACTCTCACTAACGAATGTGTAAACGTGTGTATAGAATAGAAAAGAACTGAATTTGATTGCATCGGAACGCCTTTTAGGGAGACCATATACAATGAAAAAGTTATACACGTGTACCAATTTACAGACAGACAATACGAACTATACATACAATATATCGTATATTGAAAATAAAAACAGGACAAAAAAGAAAAAAAACAACATTCGCGTATAAAATAGATACGGGTAATATAGCCTAATATTAGGTGGACATATCAATCACAAATTCTGCAACACCTGGGGCTATGATGCTTGATGGATTGAAGAGATTATTAAAAGAAAAAGGTTTAATCGGTAACGTTTACGGTTGGATATAATATATTGCTTTTTTAAATCTTTATACGTTTCGCATCGGTTGGGGTCAAGGACGTTGAATGATAACGATAGGCCGACCAACATTTTACTTTTGCGTGAAAAAAAAAAAGTTGAATGATAAAGATACAGGGTAGGCCGACAAATATTTTTGTTTTGCTTTTCACTTTTACTTTTGTTTTACAATTTAAATTACTTTTAAAAATGATTTTAGTTTTTATTTGTGTTTTGATTTTAATTTACATTTTGCTTTTACTTTTACTTTGTGTTTTGATTTTGATTTTAATTTACATTTTGATTTTAATTTACATTTTGATTTTATTTCTATTTTTGCTTTTGATTTAATTCTTACTTTTGATTTAAATTTTGCTTTTGACTTAATTTTAACTTTTGCGTTTGATTTAATTTTTACCTTTGGTTATCTTTTGCTTTTGATTTAATTTTTGCTTTTAATTTACTTTTAATTTTGACTTTGCTTTCCATTTTGTTTAGGTTTTTAAAGAAATTTTGTTAAATCCTGAATGATAACGATATGCCACCATACATATGTGATAATGACTGGCACCAATATTGTCCTTTAAGGACTTCACCATTGTTTTTTCTCACGATACCGAAATCAAATATGTAACAGGAACCAAAACAGTTGTTTTCTATACGTTTTTTGTCGCAGCAATTACACAATAGTCTACATAACAATGTTTAAAATTAATATCTCTTTCTCTCAACTATAAAAGTCTAACTAGCGTGGCGAGATTCACAAAACCACTACATCATGAAAAGATTGTCTACAGAACCCAATGCGTGTTTGACTTTAAAGAATCTAAATGATGTATAAAATTATTCTAGCCCCGCTCTCTCTTATAGGTGACGAACGACGTAGACTAATTTCAACTCACGTGTATTTCAAACGATGACTCTTTATCCTTTCAAAATGTAAATTACCAACATGTTTACTAAACTGTACCTCCGCTCAGTTAATGTATCAAAATAACCAGCGTGACGTGTTCTATATGTTTGGTTATGTAATCAGAATCAATAATTTGTAAAGATAACAATATTGTTTCAGCCATCATTTCTCCATTCCTTGTCTATGAATTTGAAAACTATGTCGCAACGACAAAATTGTTACACTAAAGTGGATTAAAAGCTTATGTATGTGATAAAATTTGTTCCATGCATGTTTTAGTTTAATTCTCGATTTTATGAACATGTATACCATTTCATTTTAAAATACCCAGATCAACATCCTTACACAAGAAATACAAAATACTGTAAGCCGAGTATGGTCTGACCGATTAATGGACACGGTTCCAAATTGTTATGGTTTTGACATATATATAGCAGCATAAGTAATTTGGGAACAAAAAGGCATTTGCAACAACCATTACGCCACATTTTTTTTATAAGGAACAATCCTCATTCTTTGTCCCGTCCCAATATTCGTAGAGTATTTTACAATGCATCAAATGATTAATTGATAAAAATAAATATAATCTTGTCTGATATAAATCTATAATTTATTGATGATTAACATTTAACGTTGTCATGCAACGTTCGATCACATTAATAAGATAATAATCATCGTCTAATAGCAGGTTAATAGCCTGGTTTACATTCAGTAAATTGTCCATTGAAAGGGAATTAGTATACAATGAACAAAGTGAGAGACATTCATGGGGTATAACGTCAACTTGACACAAACGTGTCTTAATGATATGAAAAAAACACACAAGATTTTATAAATCAACACAAGTTTGTGTTAATACAATGCAAAACAACCCAGACTTGTGTATATTACTTTTAACACGAGATCCAACACTAGTGTTTTTTCAGTGTAGGTCATTTCGGGACTAACACATGATTTAATATGTTTTCAATAATGGGAGGAAACGGAGGATCCGGAGAAAACCCACGAGATTGGATGAACAAAGTGAACATGATGGTATATTTCGAACATTTTCATAGAAACAAAAAATTATAGCGACCACGTGCCTGGTCTTCCGTAAGCAAATACACATAAGCAAGCCGATTTTTGTATCTGGTAAAGTGAACAACACATACTTTTGATTAATGTATTTTTTAAACAATGCACAATGATTAGGTGCCTTTCTATGCATGTATTATATGGCAGAGTTTACAAACCCCCAAACTTACATCTGAAAGTCTCTAACTGGTTCAAACACTGACGAATAGTTGTTTGTTATACCTTTCTCTCGATTATAATTAGGGTATTCTTAATTATATTACCAGAAAGAGGTTACGTATAAAGATCGTCAGCGATAGCACTTCGATGGAAGCGGACGTTAAATAAAGCTATTTCACATACGCTTTTAAAATTAATTCAATGAAATTCTTATCATTTTCATGCCCAGGAAACAAAAATTACCAGGATTTATTTTTCTGAAAATGGAATTTATGTTAATTGAGGGAATTTCTGTAAATTACAGGAGAAACAAATGCGGATAAAATTTTCCTGATAGTTTTTGTTTACGGATTTTTTTCCGTTTGTTCACGGATATTTTTGTTACAGTGTAGGCCGCATGGGTCGGGCTTGTGGAATAGGGAAGTAAATTATCAGAACATAGTTTGATTTGAATTAATCAGGATCACCCAAATATATTCTTATGACTGATAAACCATCTTTACATTACTATATTCAATACATATCTTATGTTTTGGAGAGATAAACCACAAATGAGACGCAGCCCAGATTAATCGTCCGAAAATAATTAAGGTTGTCGAATGATCGACTCATCGCCAATTGTATATAGATTATTTAAAGCAAATTAAATACTAGATGAATTATTTTTTAAATTAGAAAATATAAACAAGTCTGTGAGAATGAAATAGAAATTACATAACTTGAAAATATAAATTGACAAAAATAGACCTATTTTATAACACATGAGTAATAATTAATTGGAATGTACTTTATTTGACATTTGCTGGAATAAATATGTATCGCTAGAAAGTTATAAATAAAGTTTGCCAGGAAAATGTGTATCCATAATGGTAGGGGGTGGAATAAAATTACAAATTGTTGAGTTCAAAGTTGACCCCCATTTTAAAACTTGGAGACATAGAAGACATTGAAGAATCAACAAAAAATTTTGAGCTTCAAAGGGTGTAACCCCCCCTGTACACCCCCCTTGAAAATATCCGACCCTGATTTCCGGTACTTTTAACGGATTTGACCAATTTTTGTTGTTGTAAGGCGTCATATGTGCCTCAAATCGTTCGATTTTGATGGGTTTTGAATCTCTGAGTTCATATCTGACGTGAAAACGAACGTAACTTTATCCAAAATGGCGGAAATCCAAGACGGCGGCCAAAAATCCAAGATGGCCGACAAGATTTTATGCTATACCCTATCAAAATTGAATCTGCTTTCAGAATTTATTTTCTAGACTGCTTTCACGACTTTAACGGTTGTATGATACATTTGGATTATTCAAATTATTATAATGAACTATTATATTCATTATAAAGTTGCTTGTGCATCATATAACTGTGAAATTGGTATATACAATGGCGTTTTGAAATTTGAAATTGTTCCCATGAACAAATTGCAAATAATGTGTTGATGCCATATAATGTGTATAAAATAGATGTTTGAATTATTTGTCATGTATGACATGTGCTGTAACTCTTTATCATTAGGACGATGTTACTTCAATTCTGAGGGGTCACGGTGGCTTGGGGTGGGGGTTCGATCCCTGCATTGGCCGAGAAAGTTAATCCATATTTATCGGTGTGGTTCCCCCTCGTCAGTGATGCAGGACGGATGGTCTGACAAGGACAGCTGTTTAGTCGTTCGGATGCGACAAAAACCAAGGTCCCGTGTACAAATTAGCGTGCACAAAAAGATCCCTTGACAGCTAGAAGTCGATATAAGGAGTAAAAGTTTTGTACGCGAGCGGAGCACTAATTGGTTTGTACATCTTGTTGAACCGTTCTTATTGTTCACCACGCTGGCTTCTACAACATATGGGGTCTTCTTCCAGGATCTAAGTGAAGTTCCTGAATGTGATCACTCCTGCCTTGTTTTTGCTTCAAAAGAACGGTTCCATAGCACTTTAACAAATGGATGCTCAGAAACTGGAAAGGGCCCCGGTACACATAATAGACACTGAGAGAAGTGTTGGTTTCATAAACTACAAAATGAAATCATGGGGGTCCATTTGCATCGGTTGGTGAAGTAGGCGACTAAATCACCAACCAAGACATACAAGTATCTAAGTAAAGTGTGTTGCAGTGGTTGATTAATACATTCATTGAGCTATGGATCGCCTAGCACCTATCCGGAAAATCTCCATGATAATGGTTTGAAAATTGCTACGATAAATGTTCTTTACATGGAACATTTGAATTTATATTAATGTGTGATAATGATGTATGTTCCCTCGCAATGGTTACTTGCATAATGCCACATTGACCAGCAGTGAATATTCTCAAGGCCGCTACAGTCACTAATAAGGATGACATCGATGCGGCTTAATGAGTCCCCAATATTAACTTTCCTATTCAGTGTAAACGGGTATTAAAATGAGTAAAAGGCACCATTCTACCCGAAACAATTACGTCTTATGTAAACAATGCACGCGCCACTGAGCCAATGATTGGCGCCGTGTGATGTGATTGCACGTGTTGAAGACAGTCATCTTTTACAGAGATCTTAGAAGACTTTCGTAATTATCTGTGAAAGAGAGTGATAATGAAATGTGAGATATAAAGAGATTTGACATGAAGTTCAGCAAGATCCTATGTATCACATATGTTGCTTGATACATGTATCTGAAAATTAGATGACGTCAGAAGACTGATGAAGTCAGAAGAGCATCTTGTGACTGTGATCAAATCCGGAGCCACATTTTGACAATAAAATCTTATTCTATGACCCCGAAAACCCTAGAATAGGCGTATTACACAACATATGTTCGGATTTTGTATAAAATTTGTTCGGTCACCTTAGATTTGTGGCGGCCATCTTGGATTTTCGCCATTTTGAATATAACTACATAAATAACCACACCGGCAATCAACTACACCACCTAAAAAACATCAATACAGAACAATTGGGTGTACTTACGACTTCTTTTAACGAAAAAAAAATGGTAAAATCAAATAAAACTACCGAAAATCAGGGTGCGGTACCTTCAGGAGGGGTGTACAGGGGGGTAACCCTCTTTGCACCCCAAAATTTTTTGTTGCTTTTTCAGTGTCTTCTATGTCTCCAAGTTTTCCGATGGGGGGCAGACAATTTCAAAATTAATTCCACCCCCTAATAATGGGCCCATGACTTGACTTTTGAAATATTTAATGTCAATACCTGAATTACTATAAAAACTGTTGATGTGTTATTTATGTAATGGTATTTAGATTTTAAAGGTATTTCACCGGGCGTAGCCAGGCAAAAAAATATTAGAATGGTGTACATCGTCAAGTATAGCCTGTGATTATACTTTTATTATAACATCGGATTGACAGTCAAATTCATGAAATATTCAAACTTTTGTCAGTGATCCAGGACCGAGGGCCTGGCAAGTTGGCCTAGTTAGTTCCTAAGACGACCCTCTTGCTTATTTTTTTTGTCAAGTCGTATCTTATATTTAAAATGCGATTATATCCATATGTTCATGATGTTATAAAATAATTGCGTATGACCTATTTATAATTTTTAACATACACGTGGAGTCAATAACCAAATTGTTTTCACTCGAGTATTCGATGGAGATTCACCGTGCAATTACTTGACAGTTTTCATGTTATTGAACAATTTTGCTAGTTTACGACAGTTTTAGCAGAAATCATATAGAGACGTGGGTTGGGTTATCTGTGCAAAATCAACGAACATGGGAATTATTATTGGGATGTAGCCCCGCCACCATTTAACCTGCGAAAACAGAACTGGTCTTAAAGTTACATTCCAGGGTACAAACGGGGGGTGGGGATTTGATGATATGGTTTATTCCCATTCGCCGACTCATCGAGTTTTAGGGCAAAAATTGCGGTCGGTGTTAAGGGGTCGGGTGGCCAAGAACAATAGCTAGGGAATAAAACTAATTAAGCCGATAATTTTGGGAGAATTATTTTCACTAAAACAACAATCTCCCGAGGCAGCCATTCAAATGTCCCATTTTGAACCTTAAAATCAGGCATATTATACACTTCAATTTTTATATTTCATCTAAAATATTTTATGTATGGTTCTGCTATTGTCTTTTATATCCCTCAAACAACCCCCGTGTACAGTGGAATGTCGTTTGTAAAAAAAAAATAAATAGCGAAAATTGTATATGCAAAAACAAAATACGGACCCAATTATGGCACCTTAGCAAATAAGCACTCATAACTACATGCACATACAAGTAAATATCATTGAATACAGCCATTATTGAAAAACCTATTGCTGTATTCAGTGGCTCGAAAACGTACTACTTTTGTCCAGAATGGCGTCACTTTCAGAATTACGTCAAACGTTCAAGACGTCACCGCTATCGCTCGTGGAATCATTGACGTCATATATATGACGTCAATGCGTGGAATACTTGCGCAGGGATACATCTCGAGCGGTATTCAATGGTCATTGAGTTCTATCTATGTGTACGCGTACATTTATATTATATATTATAACAACGGCTTATTCAATGTTTAATATTATTATAGTGGTTACTGTATCTTGCTTAATAAAATATATTTACATAATGTAGCTTATACATATTCATGTTGTTTACTCGGTAATAAGATCGTTAAATCAAAAACTTTCAATACAAAAATACATTAAAAACTTGTTAGCTACGTGAACTTCTCAAATGGGTGGTCTATCAATATTAGTTTGGGTCTTAATTCCGTTATGCATCATGCATGGGATGGTAAAGGATTAACATCAGTTTTTGTCTTAATTCTGTTATAAATGGATAAAAACAATATGTCTATTACGGGGCCCGGTAAGGGACGCAAAGAATAAAAATATAATAATAATAACTGGTGCGCGCCTGATAATAACTAGCGCGCCTGATAATAAGTGGCGCGCGCCTGATAATAACTGTTCCGGTTTCATCCCACTGCCAATATTTTATAATGCATCAAATGATTAATTTTGATAAAAATGATATAATCTTGTCTGATATAAATCTATAATTTATTTATGATTAACATTTAATGTTGTCATGGTTTACATTCAATAATCTGAAAGGGAATTAGTACACAATGAACAAGTGAGAGAGAGAGAGACAGGGAGAAATGGGGTTTAACGTCCACTTGACACAAACTAGGTCATTTCGGGACTAACATATTGTTTAATTTTATTTCAATAATTCGCTTGCGCGTAGGGGTCTTTAGCAGTGGGAGGAAACCGGGGGCCCAGAGCAAATCCACGAGGTTGAATGAACAAGTGAATAAGATGGTATATATTTTGAACATTTTCATAGATAAACAAAAAATTATCACGATCACGTGCATGGTCACCCGTAAGCGAATCTACATAAGTAAGCCGATTTTTGTATCTGGTAAAGTGAACAACGCATACTTTTGGTTAATGCAAAATGTATATTTTAAACAATGCACAGTGTATTAGGTGCCTTTCTATAGTGCATAATATTTCTGGTCGCATGGGTCGGGTTTGTGGAATAGGTAAGTAACTTATAACAACATAGTGTGGCATGATTTTATCAAGAAGAGCACCTAAATGTATTCTTATGACTGATAAATCATCTTTATATATAGATTATTTTAAACAAATTACATACTACCGTACATGAATTACGTTTTAAATTAGGAAAATGTAAAAGTCTGTGAGAAAGAAATACAAATTATATAACTTGAAAATATAAATTGAAAAAATAGGCCTATATATAAGTTATGAGTAATAATTAATTGCAGTGTACTTTATTTCACATTTGCTGGAGTAAATATGTGTCGCTGGAAAGTTACAAATAAAGTTTGCCAGGAAAATGTGTATCCAGTATGTGTGGTCCACTATAGACCCTATATACTGTAGAGGTTAACTTAGTTTGTAAAATATCTTCTGGTTTATGTATTGAAGTTGTTCGCTACTAGTGACAACAAGAACTAGGCTAACAAGAATATGTCTGGTAGTTAAAATCGGGCAATGACATCATTGTCTGATAATCAAAAAAAGGTAATCCCATGAGGTAAAAACGTGGTCAGTCGCTCTCCTATGTGCCCATATAAGTACACTGTCTTAAAATCCAGGGTAGCGTCTGTGCAGCTGACCAATCCGATAAAGGAAGCACCTGATCAATTTCCCTGGGCTCAATTCTGACTCATGCACGTAACCCCTTTATAAGAACATTCACAGTTTAAGTGTCTTTAGATATCATGATAAAACGGTAGGAAATAGATATCATAGAGATTCCGAAAGGGGAGCGTGGTAGCTTCCTGGCCTTAGAGGCGTTGGTGAACACATCATCCTAGCGCAAACGTTATGTAGAACTATTTAGAAGTATGTGGCTTTTGCCACGTTTAAGCCGATAGGTCTGAGTTAGAAAGGATATTTCAATAACTGCTCAAGTAACTATACTGTGAGAGAGAGAGAAATGAGGTTTAACGTCCACTCAACACAACTAGGTCATTTCGGGACTAACATATGGTTTAATTTTATTTCAATAATTCGCTTGTGCGTAGGGGTCTTTAGCAGTGGGAGGAAACCGGAGTGCCCGGAGGAAACCCACGAGGTTGAGAAGGCGCCCCTATCTCCATGCCACATACGCTCACACCAGGGCTCGAAACCACAGCCGCAAGCCAGAGGTGACCGGCCAGCTAGAGGTCGAAGCGCGGCACTCTAGACCACTAGGCCATCCCAACCCCCCAAGTAACTATACTGTAGTTTCCTGTATGTAACATATAAACATAGTAACAACATAAACGGTGTTATAGACTTAATTCATCATTGGATATAGTTTTATAACAAGGTGAAGTCCTAAGAAATCCCTAGACGATCATTGTCACATCTGTGTCCCCCTAGTGTCACAGGCCTCATTTTGGTCCCGCGACACAGGATAGTTCTTATAGTGTCACATATTGGCCCATAACGTGACATTTGGAATATCTAATATCAATGCCTGTATTACTATAAAAACTGTTGATGTGTTATTTATGTAATGGTTTTTAGATTTTAAACATATTTCACTGAGCTTAGTCAGGCAAAAAAATATTAGAACGGTGTACATCGTCAAGTGTAGCCTGTGATTATACTTTTATTATACCCTCGGATTGATAGTCAAATTCATGATATATTCAACTGAGGACACTTACAATTATGTGTATTAAATCATCTTACAAATTCTATTGTGAATGGAATTTCAACTGTCAAAAGACATATTTCGTGCACTGCTAATGTATATACGGCATACAAAAAGTAATATGTGTAAAACATCGACAGTTTGAAATGTTTGTTTTTTGTTACTGTCACGACCTGGGAGCCAGTGTGACTCAGTGAGTAAGACGTTGGCTCGCTAACTTCGAGGTCCCGTGTCCGATCCCTGCGTTGACCAAAAAAGTTCATCCGGATTTTTAGTTGTTCCAAGCCTTTGTCAGTGATGCAGAACCGGGGGCCTGGCAAGGGAAAACCTACAGTTGGGCGGATTGAACGTGCACTTAAAGGATCCGTTTGCAGTTATGAGAGTAGGTCGTATCGCTGCTGTCTTGGCACAATATCTCTCGTAGCACACTGAATGGCGTATGCGCGTCTTCATTAGCCCAGTCGGAACTGAATAGTAGTTCAGATGCGTCGTGCACGTAAAGGATCCCTTGGTAGTTGGATTCTATATAAGACTAGACCGTAGCATTGCTGCCCAGGCACTGTATGACATATGTACGTCTTCATTTTCCGAGTCGGAGCAGAATAGTAGGACGTTAAACACCAGTTCATTTCTGTTACGACCTAACCATGGGGTAAACTAAGTTGACTTAATTAGTTCCTGAGACCACCCCTCATGGTTATTATATTTAAAATACGAATATTGTTCATATCGTTATAAAATAAAGCTTTTCTTTCAATAGGCAGATTGTTTTCACTCTAGTAGATTCGATGGATATTCACCGTGCAATAATTACTAGACAGTTTTCATGTTATTGAACACTTTTACTAGTTTACGACAGTTTTAGTAGAAATCATACAGAGAAGTGGGTTGGCTTATCTGTGCAATAACAACGAACATTGACATTAGTTTTAGCATGTGTAGCCCCGCCACCATTTCACCTGCGAACATAGAACTGGTCTTAACGTGCGAGAGTACCTAAATCGCTCGGTCTATTAAAGAGACAATTCTTACTTTTGCTCACTGCTACTTACATTTCCTTCTTTAAAGGAGATAAACGTCTAGCATAATCTTATCCATAATATTTAAAATTAAAATATGAAATAGAATTCAATATTAACACATTTCAATCCAAATCGATGTTCTTATATTACCGTAAAAAAATATGGGATTCTAATAGCCAATATTCAAGAGACAATGAACATTTTATAATCAGTACACGAGTCGTGTAGTATATGGTGGTAATGAAACAAAATATATCCCAAATGACAATGCGGAAGTAATAAGTAATGACAGATACACAAACGACAAAATGATAATAAAAAGGCGCGTAGAATGGACCCTAACCCTAAATCGACCGTGTTTAATTTGTTGGACTGTTCACGTATTACACCGAACATAATTGAATCGAAATTTAAATAATATTATTAACATTTGAATATACATGTAAATGGCTATATACATTCATATTATAATATGTGCTTTTAGACCCAGTTCGATCTACATGTATTTAAAGGTCTCAATGAATAGTCACACGCTTGTTAAATTCAGCTCATCAGACATCAATTAGGAGATAAACACTTCCTGTTTCACATTTAGAGGGGTGTTATTGTCCAATAAACATGTCCTGAGATCATTAGAACCCAAGACGCGTTTATCGACATTGTAGACCAATCAGAACGCTAGGTTTACCTTTAAGCATGTTACAATAAATCAATGATGCATGCAAGTATGATCTCTTTGGAAAAATTAAACAAAAAAGCAGTTTTATTCCAGTTACTACAATCAGGTTATATTTTGACTTAAACTGAGTTCACAATTGGTGAAATTCGCATAGCCACATGGATTAAGTTATTATATCGCTCAAACGGGCTGATTTTGATGTCTGGAATTAAACATACTTGTTATTTGATTTCAAGATTTTCCGCTTCACAAGGGTGATTTAGGATAAGAGAAACAATTTTGTCCACCTCATCTGACTTTATTTTATAGACCATACACGCCTCTCTGGATCGATATCCAGGACTGTCCATAATATTCTATTCATCAATTATACCTGCCTGATACAAGGCTGTTGCTGAAAGATTAGTGTAGTTACCCTCTCTCTCATAAGTTGCCCAAATTCGTTGACATCCAGGGTTCAATAGTTTTCTATAAATGTGTCCGGTTCAAATGGCCTCCACGTAGGTTTTAAAAACTGTATCACCTGAAAAAAAAAACGGGTAAAGGTCAGTCAATACTGTTACAAATCAAAATATTTTGAGTTTGTATCGTTTTAAGTGCGACATGCAAGTAAGATTTAAATTTGTCTGATTCATAACAAATTCAAAAATTTTAATTCATAAAGAATTATTGACATTTAAGAGTGATGTTGGAGCTTGAAAGGATTACATCTTTAACGACTAGTACATAAACATATTTAAAGACTAGACTAAGAATGTGTCTAACGAGCATTTGATGTCATTTATTTAGATTTACACCAGCGAGTCGTAGTTCTCGCTTTCAGTGGAACCAGCCTTTTCTATGTATCTCTGAAATGCTATGGTCGTAAAACGCACACTAGAAAAGTACAAACGAGAAATACAAACGGGTACATAAACATATTTAAATATTTAAAACTTAATATAAATTGTAGCTCAAAATATTAATTTCTTGGATTTTGATTGGTCGAAAAGTGGCTTCGAAAGAGTATAAATTTCCTGGGGCGATATTAAGAAAATTTCAATTCAATGCTGGTGTGAAAATATTTGCTATGATGACCATGACGACTTATCAGACTGGTCAAATTACAATACTGTATTTCAAAACCTCATACTGGCTCGTTATAACTGACGTGACGTATTCTAAAAATACGAATGCTCTGACTGGGGAGAAAAAGATTCACTTTTGACTTAGTAAAAGTTATAGCGTCGAAATGACAAGTCTTTATATCACCAGTACTCTATACAATGTTGTACTGGAAATAGGGCCCAACACCTTTAGGGTCTCTGTGTTTCCCTAAGCTCTGGCTGGCTTGGTTCAATAAATCCTCTCAATAATCATCTATGTAATGAAACCAATGTAATAAATGCAATGTATAATGTACATACATATGCTACTGTTATTTATTTTGATATTTTGTGTTTGATGGGTGGATGAATGTCTGTGTGATATCTTGGCCTAGGACCCCACAAAACCTTAATCCGGCCCTGACTGGAACGTTTTATAAAGATCAACTGATTATCAGTGACGTAATCGATGCTAAAATAATCACTTCTTATCCAGCTAAGTTACGAAATATTACATTTGGTTCGAAAACGTCAACAAATAACCGGTATAAATGCTTCTTACACTTTATTTAATATTCTCTTGTATAATAAAAGCGTTATGAAATTTAAGATATACAAAGGCTCTCACAAACTATAGATAAAAAACGAATTTACATGGGAGACAACTCTTTAAAGCATATCACGCTAGTTTTATAGTATTAAATGGAGTTACCTCCCCCAGACCAGGTCTGTGTTACCAGCATATTGCATAATCATATTTATTTCTAAACCTGATAGGCCTTAATAAGAAATATATCCATTACGTAATACTCAGAATGTTACATGTATCATTATATTGTACTCCTTTAATGATATCATAAGCGTACATTTATGTTTTATATAATATATACAGGCGCGGATCCAGGATTTTTTGCAGGGGGGGGGGGGTCTAGGTTTGATAATTTCTTAACTAATTGCGCTCAACCAATTAACGGGATAAATTTGGTAAATTAGATTCAATTTGGTGCATTTTGACGTATTTCCGGAAGGTAAATTCCAAAATTACAGGTCTAAAAATCGCCAATAAAATCGCATAGATTTAAGTTTCAAATTTTCAAGTCTGAGCAGGGGGGGGGGGGGGGGGTCCGGACCCCCTGGACCCCCCCTCTGGATCCGCGCCTGATATAATCACGGTTAATGAAAATTTAACATAGTGGTTACAGCTGTATCTTGCTTACTAAAAGATATTTACATAATACAGCTTATACATATTCATGTTGTTTACTCGGTAATAAGATCGTTAAATCGATAACTTTCAATCGATATCATTCTGGGATGGGGAATGCCAGCAAAAGGTGGAGCGGACATATCACATAGGATAACAATGAACGCCAATGCACCATTTTATTTCTTTCATGATAGCGTTGGCAAGTATCTACGGTGAGAACAGAGATGACAAGAACCAACGGTGATAACGTTGACAACAATGGTGATTGACTGAACACTCAAAGATAGATTTCATAAGCTCAGTACATACAAATTACTACCTAACTGTCTTATGCAACCTTTAATCATAAAATGTACATCTTATGAAATATTAATAGTTTGCATCTTACAGGTGGTCTAGAATTTTTGTTCTGATTCTATATAAATTAATAAAACCTGTCTATCGCTTTTGACGAAAGAACCATAATGGCCGCTACTATACGCAAATAGTGTAAAAGTATGAAATACCAAGGTTGAGGGCACTCTAAAGGTCATATTTTTATCCGTCTTTTATGGAACTTACAATATATGTTCATATCCAAGCGATTTCGTTTCCTTTCGATAATTCTTACTCCCTGGATGATGACCCTGTACAAAACATCGCTTCTTTCTTAACTTCTGTCTATCCCTTGCAAAATGTGGATTAGGTTGTATGGCAACCGCTTGATTTTGTAAGAAGCAATCACCATTTTTAACCCTGTCCCATTAAGTGGGCCACTGCCCGCTATTGGTAGAATATTTTAAATGATGAATTTATAAACATCCATGCAGTCATGTCTAATCATATACCCATACTTAAGTGTGACATTTTAGGTCGTCACCCTGTCCGTCCAGCAACAGTTGTCTAGTGAAAGCGATAGAGTCTTAGTCCGGTGGCTGAAGAGGGTGCGGGGGGAATCGCCACCCGAGCTGTGGATTTATGAGACCCAAGTTTTTCTAGACCAGTTTTTTGTGTAGATTATGGATCTGGGTGGTGATCAGGCGTTTGAGGGGGCTTTTTCGAGATATGGGGGTCAGATGTCTACAATGAGCGCATGTGTGTGGTGGGGTGGGGCGGAATGACATGTTGACATATTCTATTAACAAAACATAAATTTACAGGACTGTCCATCTTTAAATAAGTGTTTATGATGCTCTTTACAACTGTTTTGGTTTATGGGGAGGTGGGATTGGGGGTGTAGGTGTAGCTGTGCATATGTGGAAGTGGGGGTGGGGTCATTATGTTGACATAAATGATGATCATGTTATAATTATATTAATAAAACATAAAATACTAGGACTGCCCATCTCTAAATAAGTGTTTATGACGCCCCTGGACAACGGTTTGATTTATTGGGTGGGGATAGCAGGTGTGCGTGTGTCGAGGGGTGGGGTGGGGATAAAATTGGCGGCAAATGGGGTCACGTTGATTTAAATGATGATTGTCTAAGAGCTGGATGAAACATCTCTAAATATGTGAATAAGGTTCCCATTTTGTTGGGGTGGACGCTGGGGTGGGTCCCCGTGAGTGTGAGTGTGTGTGTGCGCTGACATCATGTATTTTTGTGGACAGAAGTCATTTCGTTCTTAATTGAGCTTAAAGTAGTATTTCGTTAGCGTTTTCGTTCAAAATATTAAGTTATAATGGTCCTTTTCAAGAGATCTGGGAATATATCTCAAAAACACAGTAACTCAGAGATATGTTTAGTTATTAGTTTATTCATATCAAAAGTTCAAATGATTGAGACAAATATTTTCTTGGTTGCTGCCCAACAGCTCGCATATCCTATGGATATTATTCCAAAACCAATTCACATTGTAAATCTTCATTCAAGCCCTGCAGTGTATACGGCAAGGTGGTAATAAAGAAAGGTCTGTTATTTTTTCATGCAGAAAATCTTTTTTCTAGCGTTATCTACTGATGTAAGTCGCCTTTTGCGATATTTTCTACCTTTGTCCATCTCTATAACACATACTTATGGAAGAACAATTACTGTATTTTGCCCGTCTCATTTATGGAAGACCAAACAGCTCTTTGTTCAGTGTTCTTAGTTCTAAATTCATAGTCCTTAATTCTTACTTCTTCATTTGTTGTCGTATTTCGACATTTGTAAACTAAAATTAACATTTGTATCTTAATACACGTTATTGCGCTAGATATATTGTCTTAGAGCTATACTGCTTGCTTTATTTGTAGTCATTCCTTTACTACGGTCCATAAATGGGTGTAAGACCTCATTTAAATCACCACCTATGATGCAATTTTCAGTTGTAAATAAATCTAATGTCTTTAAAAACTTAATTCTTTCTAGATAATCATTTTGTGCATAAACAGATATTACAGATATCATTTTATCATCTATAGGTCTACTTTAACAACGCGGCTCTCGTCGTCTGCTGACGATTTAATTATACAGTTTTGTAAATCATTGTTTATAAGTACAGCTACCCCCTTCCTTGTATTGTTTATCGAAAAACTACAATATATATTCCCATCACACAAGTGCACAATATACGTGAGAAAGTCTCTATCCCAGAAAGTTTCCTGAAGACAAATAATGTTTGAATTTGATTCCTGTAGTAAAGAAAATATTTTATTTATTTTTTTAAAGTCTCTTAAACCGTTTACGTTCCATGTTGTTACTAGCAGGGCCATTATAATGAAAAGTATAAGAGGTAAAGGATAAACAGTAACTAAATTAATGTTTCGTGTCCCCTTCGTCCACTCCCACTATTACATCTAATTTTGGAACACCTGGAAACTAAGTGGTGTGGGGAAAAACATTTAAAACAGACCTTACTCTGGTTATTATGCAGAACCTTAAAGCTTCTAATTCCCTCGTCTGTGTCGAAATTCATCGCCCACGGTAAGGATGTAATGTGGGGTGGAAACTTGCATTTCACATGCCTCGTCCCGTTTGCACAAGTTTTAAACTTATCATAGAAGTGAGGGATAACTGGACCAGCTATTTCTACCCCATGTGATTTTAGTTTCTGTAGTATAATCTCATCTTCGACGTGAATCGGAATATTCATAAAGGAAACAACGGTATATGGAGAATATAGCATTTCACATTTCTAATTTTTTCCACTAACACTGATTCCTTCACACATATTAATCGCATTATCGACTGTATTTAAAGTTATTTCAATTATACTTGGCTGTCTTGGAACACACCCAATACAACTCCCGTCTCCATATTTATCTTCAACTGCTTGAATAACATCATCAATACATACATTTTTTAGACTGATAACATTTACCTTCAGGTATCCATTTTGTGAGGGCCCAGGCCCCTAGGGGAAAATCAATCGACTCTCTCACGTCATATGATAACTGGCGTGCACCTGATAATAATTGGCTTGCGTCGGATAATAACTGGTGCGCGCAGGATAATAACAAGCGCGTCGGATAATAACCAGCACTAATTAAATGGGGTTTATAGCCCTACTGTTCTGCTCCGACTGGCCTAATGAAGACCGGCATACGCCAAATAGTGCCAATGTGTACACCGGACCTCGGTATTTCGTCCCATCCCAACGACTGTACGTTGACCGTAGGCTCGCTATCCAGGAGGCCCCTTGTTCCATCCCTCCGTTAGCCAAAAAAGTTCATCGGGATTTTTCAGCCCGGTTCCTCCTGCACCATTGATTGGCATGGGGGAAACCACGCCGGAAATCAGGATGAACGTTCTCGGCCAACGCAGGGATAGAACACGGGACCTTCAAGATAGCGAGCCAACGTCTTATTAACTGAACCATGTGGCCCCCTTTCCAATAAGAAGGGTTGGGTAGCCAAATAAGGTCTGACATTGAATCAGGTGACGTGGTTTTGATTCTGCCTTGAACCTGGCAAAAGGAGGGTCAAACGTTTTCTTGCGGGTATTCCGGTTTCATCCCACTGCTAATATTTTATAATGCATCAAAATGATTAATTGAAAAAAATAAATATAATCTTGTCTGATATAAATCTATAATTTATTGATGATTAACATTTAACGTTGTCATGGTTTACATTCAATAATCAGAAAGGGAATTAGTACACAAATCCACGAGGTTGGATGAACAAAGTGAACAATATTTTGAACATTTTCATAGATAAACAAAAAATTCAAGCGACCGTGTGCATGGTCTTCCGTAAGCGAATCTACGTAAGTAAGCCAATTTTTGTATCCGGTAAAGTGAAATACACATACTTTTGGTTAATGCAAAATGTATATTTTAAACAATGCAGAATGTATTAGGTTTCTTTCTATGCATGGGTCGGGCTTGTGGAATAGGTAAGTAACTTTTAAGAACATAGTTTGGGATAATTTTATCAAGAAGAGCACGCAAATGCATTCTTATGACTGATAAATCATCTTTATATATAGATTATTTTAAGCAAATTACATACTACAGTACATGAATTACGTTTTAAATTTGGAAAATATTAAAGTCTGTGAGAACGGAATAAAAATTACGTAACTTGAAAATATAAATTGAAAAAATAGGGCTATATATAACACATGAGTAATAATTAATTGGAATGTACTTTATTTCACATTTGCTGGAGTAAATATGTGTCGCTGGAAGGTTACAAATAAACTTTGCCAGGAAAATGTGTATCCATATATAATGAGCCCATGACTTGACGTTTGAAATATTTAATATCAATACGTGTATTACTATAAAAACTGTTGTGTGTTATTTATGTAATGGTATTTAGATTTTAAACGTATTTCACTGAGCTTAGTCAGGCAAAAAAATATTAGAACAGTGTACATCGTCAAGTGTAGCCTGTGATTATATTTTTATTATAACATCGGATTGACAGTCAAATTCATGATGTATTCAAACTAAGTACAGCTGCTGTGGACCTTTACAATTATATGTATTAAATCATCTTACAAATTCTATTGTGCATGGTTATTCAACTACCAAGAAAGATATTTCGTGCACTGCTAATGTATATACGGCATATAAAAAACTAATATGTATAAAACATCGACATGTTTGTTTTTTGTTTTTTGTTCCTGCCACGACCTGGGAGTCAGGGTGACTCAGTGAGTAAGACGTTGGCTCGCTAACTTCGAGGTCCCGTGTCCGATCCCTGCGTTGACCAAGAAAGTTCATCCGGATTTTTAGTTGTTCCAAGCCTTTGTCAATGATGCAGGACCGAGGGCCTGTCAAGTTGGCCTAGTTAGTTCCTGAGACGACCCCTTTTGCTTATTATTTTTGTCAAGTCGTATCTTATATTTAAAATACGATTATATCCATATGTTCATGATGTTATAAAATAATTGCGTATGACCTATTTATATTTTGTAACATGGACGAGGAATCTTTCTTTGTTCTTGCGTCTTTCAATAAGCAAATTCTTTTCGCTTTAGTAGATTCGATGGAGCTTAACTGTGCAATAACTAAACGTTTTTCTTGTAATTGAACACTTTGCTAATTTACGACAGTTTTAGTAGAAATCATATAGAGAAGTAGGTTGGGTTATCTGTGCAATAAAAACGAACATTGACATTAGTATTAGCATGTGGAGCCCCGCCACCATTTCACCTCCGAAATAGAACTGGTCTTAACGTGTGAGAGTACCTAAAACCGGCCAGTCTATTTAAGAGATAATTCTTACTTTTGCTCACTGCTACTTACAGCTACAATTTCATATTAAAAAGTTATATTTTTAAAATGTATTAAAAAAGCCTTAAAATAGGTTGTATCTATAAACAGTCCTACCTTGTTAAAGAATAATCCTATTAATCCAATAATTCACTATTGCATAAATGACAAAATGATATGAAAATGGTGGACAAAGCAAACGTAATCGACTGTCGTTCAATTTGGACTGTCCACGCATTTTACTGAACATAATTTATTAGAATTTAGAATAATATTATTGAAATTGAATATAATTGACCACATATATGGATATAACAATAATATGTGCTTTTAGGCCCATTTTGGTCTATTTAAGAATAGTCATATGCTCGTGGAATTCAGATTATCGATCGGACATCAACAAATCAATGATGCATACGGTCGAAAAAAAAAAAACAAAAGGAAAAAACAGTTTTATTCCAGTTCTTGGAAACATATTTACGGAAGCGTAACAGGGCCACATATTTTTTTTATTATTCTATTTTAAATTTTTCAAGTTAGTAACTTGAATTTTCAAATTGTTGTGTTATAAAATAAGCGTTTTGATCTAATGATATAGTATGTCATGCAATGCTTTAGGCAATGGACGACACGGTTATAGACCGAGACACAAGGACATCTAACCCCGGAACTTTCACCCCCTGGACATTCCCCCTCCTTAGGACATCTACCCCCGGATCTTCTCAACCTGGACATTTGCCCCCGTGGGACATCTGCCCCCCCCCCCCAAGTATTAACGACTGTGATGTATATTTGGTCCAGGCGTTTATCCGTTACATATCCGTTATATTTCTGGTAGCCTATATTTGTGTCAAGGTTGTTGTGTGAGCGTATTATCATTCTTGTATGGCATTTTACTACCCGGAATTTTCAAGTTGTTGACTTACAGGCTTTAAAAGTTAGAAAAGAATAAATTAATGGCCCTATTACGCTTCCGTGGAATTAACAGAGGAGGAGAGAGTATTTTGTTTATACTCCGCTCTGATAAAAAAATAAACAACACTTTTTTTCTTCATAAACTGGCAGTATATTGACCTAAATAAATGAATGAGTGAATGTTGTTTATAGCACGTCGACAACGTAAATCATGTCAATATACATGTTATCGCCGATAATCTCCTTACGTACTGAGAGTACCCCTAAGTGATCGGATAGGCTGCTCCCACACCTTGTCACTAAGATAGCAAAGAATGGGACTCGAACCATCGACACCATTGATGGCAGACTAAGGCTTAGCCTATCGGCCACCGACCTTCTCCCCAAGAGTCTCCTTCTACGACTCGCTAGGAATGGGGCGATGGACACATTCAACTATCTAACTCTGTATTATTGACCTGTAAAATAATGCACTGTAAAAAAAATGTATATTTGTGTATAGTTGTCCTAGGGGGAGATGTTCCAGAGGAAAAAAGTCCGGGGGGAGGGTCTAAAACTCTGGGGGTAGATGTCCTAGGGGGTGGGGGTAGATGTCTAATGGGGTGCAGATGTCCTGGGGGGGGGGGGCAAATGTCCGGTGAGTAAAAGTCCGTGGGTAGATGTCTTCAGGAGGAAATGTCCTGGGGGCAAAAGTCCTAAAAGGGTGGGTGGGGGGGTATCCGGCGGCAGGTGTCCGGCGGGGAAGATATCCAGGTGGAGGGGGATGTCGTGTATTACGTCACTAAAGACTATTTTTAGAACTGGGAACTGGGACGTTTGATTCGTCATTGCGCACCACATTTAATTTTTTATTGTACTTCAAAAAGGTTTTCTATAGGGCTCAAAACTGTTAGAATGAATGAATGAATGGTGTTTTATGGTACGTTGGCACCATAATAATCTGGTCAATTTGCGCCAATCTATGTGCTATCGGAGATGATTTGCATAATGCGCGGGGAGTAATTTCGCTGCAGGGGGGAAACCGGAGTACCCGGGGGAAACCTGCGTGATCGAATAGGCTACTCCCGCACCTTGTCATTGAGGTCTATAACGGTGCCGTTCATTGCCTAAAGCATTGCATGACATACTATACCATTAGATCAAAACGCTTATTTTATAATACAACAGTAACTTGAAAATTCAAGTTAGTTAACTTAAAAATTCAAGTTACTATCTTGAAAATTCAAGTTGCTAACTTGAAAATTTAAGCTACTAACTTGAAAAATTGAACATAGAATAATAAAAAAAATATGTGGCCCTATTACGCTTCCGTACATATTATATTTTAAAGGGACAATAACACTCTTGCTGTAACTGAATAATATGTCCCAATCTTCATTCTGGTCAACAAATTGTACTATTTTACAATATTCCAATCAATTGATGACACAAATTTCATATTAAAACGCCTAATTAAAAAAATTGGAAAAATTCAACTAGGCCTTGAGCGTTTTCACAATTTCACTATCAGTGAGACTTGTAAAATCTATCTACAGACAGGAAACTGGAAAATCCCAATGCCGCACATGCGTAAGATGTCACCTCACTACATTGTATTGACAGCTCGCTTCTCAACTGCAACTTCGCTATGATATGATAGATCATGGCTGGCAGTTTAACTTTTAGAAAGCATAAATTGCTACGGTGCATCCCAAACGATGATTCCATTCTTTCCGGTAAGTTTATATTATTTACTTATTCTCTCAAGCCTTCAAAACCGGGGACAAATTGCGCAGTGAATGTTTGGAATTTCGGTACTTGGTTTGTAATAATACTTCGTCTCGAGTAAACGGATTACCACCGGCTTTGCTTAGTTACTTAATTGACAGATCAAACTGTCTGATTATCTTTAAAATTAGGTGATTGTTTCATTATTACCGTGGATTTTGCCTAACCTTGGCATTGCTTCACCAAGCTCCATTTTTAAATTATTGTTGATTGGATCATAGAACCCTCAGACAGTAATATCAACTCAAGCTAAATATAAATATTAAATATATCATTCGTGACACAAGATTTATTTCTAAAGTTGGGACGGATCAGAAAAATTTCTTGCATATAATTATTTATTTTAATTAGACATATTGACTAGAATTTTATATGAATTCTTGAAAACCTTATTTATTTACATTTGCATTTTGGTTTTACACTACAGGTATTTCGAAAGCAGTCGATACAAGATCAGTTAGCATTTTTGTGTTGGACATGCCAGGTGGAATCGTTAGATTCAATACTATACCTGGTATTGACACCCCCCACCTACTTTAGCAACTATGGCAGAAGCTGCTGATGCAAAACAACCTTCAAAAGTAACAGGGACAATTTCATCTAGACAGAAGTTGCAATTACATGTAACATGTCATGAAACCACCCCCTCCATCCACCCCTTTTAGTCCATAAAAAGGCAAAACTGCCACAACAAGGGAGTGAGTTGAAAGACTGAACAGAGGAACTCAAAATGTGACAGTATTGGTTCTTTTAAATCAGGTTCTTTATGATAACACTGGTGTGACTTCAAATATAATATTTTTATTCTGCTTCTTACAATAGGTACAAACATCGTGATGTAAACGACCGTAGAACTAACTATATGGAAGGAGTCATGACTTAATTAGCTTGGCTTAGCACGAGTGTGCTAACTCCAGAAGCTCTTGTCTCGTCTCGTCTCGTCTCGTCTCGTACCGTCTCGTGCCAAGGCGCCCATGGCCTTCGCTCAGTCCTGGCCGGACCTAACTCCTAGCCCTGCCTGGACCTGACTATAGTACTCCTGAGGTACCTTAACTAGGCGCCCGCCTAGCATGGCCTCCTGGACCTGCCTGAAGATTCGTTTCTGTTCTGAGTTTATAAACGTATTCAAGACAAAGGAGCTCATTAGACACCTGTCTAATGTATCAAGCATCATATGAAGGTTTAACATTCAATAGAGTTTATCAGATAAACTTAGATAAGACATGCCAACAACAAGTTCTAGTTACGCAATGACATAAGGAATACTACCAAGATCTCCAGCCGGGTATTGATAGCGACAGGTTTATGTTACAATCACTAACACGTATTTTAATATGGCAGGACGCCTCTATGACATATGTCATTATGTTATATACCTATCCCTCTTTTTAGAAAAAAATATGAAATATTTTTTTAAAGCCTTTACAAATTTGAATATAACTGGGATCGATAATATCTACCCTAATCTTAAAAGATAAAAATAACAATAAGAATGAAAAGACATATAAATACAAACAACACTTGTAAAATGTCGTATACAAAAATGTCTATAAACAAAAAGAAAAGGTAAATGAAACACACACGAATTAAAAAGTTATATATACTTGTAAAATGTCATAATATCCAAAAATGTCTTTAAACAAAATGAAAAGGTCAATGAAAAACACACGAACTTAAAAGTTATATACACACAATCGGTCACACACGCGAGTCAATAAAAAAAACAAACGAGATCCTGGAATCACAAACACAGACTACTCTTATTATTCATATAAATGGTGGAATCGCGAACACAAACTACTAGTACTATAATTATCTTCTTAGACCGATTATTTGGTGGAATCGCGAACACAAACTACTGTAATTATCTTCTTAGACCGATTATTTGGTGGAATCGCGAACACAAACTACTGTAATTATCTTCTTAGACCGCTACTGCACTGTCGTAGCCAACTGTAGGGGTGGGGTACATATGATGCCCTTCCTCGTTCCAGTAATGTTGAGGGGTCAGAATTTTCCCTGCTCCGTTTAGTTCAACTATTGTTGTTGACCGGTAGTCTTTTCATTTTCCATACCGTCTGGCAAAACGGCGTGTTATGACGTGCTATGAAAAGTATTATAACTGCTCCCCGTGCCGAAGTTTGATCATCTGCGTATCATATCATGGAGTGAACTTAATTAATAGTTAATCAAATTAGCAAGTGGAACAGACTTGACTTTAGATAACGATCTAACGATATTTACAATTGAAATTAGGGAGTCATATTGTTTTATCTCAAGAATAATGAATGATCTGAACACATTTAACCAATCTTAAATAAGATATTTTTGAAAGAATTAACGGTTTATCTCTATAATTTTTAAACACAACACAAAACAAGACAATACGTTCGCTCTAAATCCGAGCACAACCCTCCTGGGGTTAAACCACTTAACATAAACTTCTCCCGTTACATATCGGGGCATTTCCCATTAAAACTTTGGGGTATTACAAATAAAAATCTTAATCCCGTAAATATCGGGTCTTTCCCATTAAATATTTGGGGTATTACAAATAAAAATCTCACCCGTAAATATCGGGGCCTTTGCCATTAACTATTTGGATAATATACACGTATAGACAAAATAAACGAAAAAAACTTAGAGATAAACCCGTTAATACTTTGTGAATGTAAAATTCCTAATTACGATATTGTTAACTCAATTCTAGTTAAACAATCACAAAACATTTTACTGCGCAATATAAACCTGTTAATACTAATTTTAAATGCCAAAATATGTGTTCAAAAACAAACAATTATAATTCATAATCTTTTAAAAACAACATGACGCATTTTAAAACAAATAATATATATACAATTTTGTTTTCGTCATTTTCCTGTTCCACTACTTGCTAATATTAAATTTAGTAACTACACCATTATATTTAATGACGCGTGATGATAAACTGCAGATTTCCAGTTAAATTATAATACATAGCACTAATGTCATTTTACCACCCTCGCCATGGTAGGATTAGAAAAGACTTACCCCGTTGGTGACCTGTGAACTTCTAGTGGTTAGGACTTCAATCGTTTCTCTGGTCTACGGCACCAATTAATATGTGACAGTATTGGTTCTTAAATCGGGTTCTTTGATGACAACACTGGTATATACATTAAATAATGGTTTTATTCTTCTTCTTACATATTAGGTACAAACATCGTAATGTAAACGACCGTAGAACTAACTATATGGAAGGAGTCATGACTTAATTAGCTTGGCTTAGCACGAGTGTGCTAACTCCAGAAGCTCTCGTCTCGTCTCCGACTCCTAGACCTCACTATAGTACTCCTGAGGTACCTTAACTAGGCGCCCGCCTAGCATGGCCTCCTGGACCTGACTAAAGATTCGTTTCTGTTCTGAGTTTATAAACGTATTCAAGACAAAGGAGCTCATTAGACACCTGTCTAATGTATCAAGCATCATATGAAGGTTTAACATTCAATAGAGTTTATCAGATAAACTTAGATAAGACATGCCAACAACAAGTTCTAGTTACGCAATGACATAAGGAATACTACCAAGATCTCCAGCCGGGTATTGATAGCGACAGGTTTATGTTACAATCACTAACACGTATTTTAATATGGCAGGACGCCTCTATGACATATGTCATTATGTTATAAAAAGTAAGAACAAACCCTTCTTTTAATAGTCGAAATATATTTACACAGAAACGAAAACAGCATACAGGTAATTATAGAGGAATATTTACAAAGAAATATTATCATAAAAAAAATTTGTAAACTCACAACGGATTATTTTTTACACACATTCTTATTATTATATGAAAACCCCCAAATATAAGCTCAAGAGGAACAGCTATTTTCTTATAATTAATTGTATAAAAATATAAGCTGATATATTTAAATAGAAATACAAAAATATGTATGATCATTTCTGACAATAAACATATGAAATATTCAAACGGTATATATGAGTTGGGGGATAATTATTTATAAATTGCTTACACAATTTTCAAATTTCAGAAAATGGTAAATGAGCTACATGCAGAAGTACAAATGTAGATGGATGACAGCGACTTGTTGTGTTTTGCTGAAATAATGCCTTTAATTTTGTTTGACTTTTGGAAGAAGTTGCGAATCAACAGTTAAGCCAATCACGAAATCCTATATTCCTGTGGCAGATGTGGAGTTATGCCTACAGACTTTCTGTCATAATATCCTTCAAAAGATTTCATCAAGGAAGACTAATGTCATAGGCGTAGGTAGTTAAACAGCAATAGTTAAAACCCCTTCATTCGCACCTTTTCAAATTACATATGGTTTACTGCAAATAGAATTTAAAAATAGTTAAAGATACATTATGCATTATGGGAAATTAGATAAAGAGCTGACTGTTCTCACTATAATAGTTAATAACTAGACAATGTAAATGGACATTTTTGAAAATTTCAGTCAAATTGATCCAATCTGAACCAAGAATTTAGCGATTTAATTTTAGGCCTAGCCTCGATCATCATAAATAAAGTCGGTTATGATAAAAACATAGTCTGGATTATTCATTTTTTTATTCAATCATTAACGGGCGTTGAGCCGCAGATCAGATTCCAATTCAGTAAATATTACAGGTTAGCAATCGAGGCTATGGTGTGAATAAATAAATTAATGTCTAATTAATAATTTAGATAACATTTCAGGTCTAAAGAAAGACCTGCATTAGGCAGATTTAGCACTTGCATTATGTATAATTAATTGAATATTTTTCAGGAGTTTGAAGAGTATGGTTTAGAGAGCCAAGAGTTCTGGATCTTATCAATGCAATCTGATTAAAACACAAATACTATTTCGTTTCATATTTTTATAGTTAAAAATTTTGTTTTACTTGTCTTACACTAGGATCTTCATGTAGTGTAGGTCATCAAAAGTAAAAAAAATAAAAGATATATAGATTTGTGTTTTGATCAGTTTCTTGCCAATGGCAATTGGTAAGGACGAAGATGTTAATCGCGGAGACGACACATGGCTTACAGGCACTTTGTGATGTGACGTCTTGGTGCTATAGGGAATAGAGTCATAAAATCCTCATTTTGTTTCCTGAAGATATGGAGATTGTTTCTGGACAGAAATGGACAGTGTACATGTTTTAATTCAAGACGAATATTATTAAAAATAAATAAATTCTTACATCAAATTCTGGTTCTCTTTATTGGCTATTTCTGAAGTTGGGCCCCATCATTATTTGCCTTTATGCTCCATCCTAAATGGGGAAGATTTGGGGGGGGGGCTTTAGGTTTAATGCCTGTTTCCATTAGGGCGATATCGCAGACAAGTGTTTCCGTATAATTTGGCAGAGAAGCCACATAGTAGGCCTAGACCAGTATGGGTAGGAGATGTGAGGTCAATAATTGGTAGGCCTTTTCGATTTTGTTTCCTTAAATAAAGACACACTGCCTTTTGCAGAGTGGCATCCATGGTAAAATTGCACATGGGGTTTGTGTTGGAAACCGTATTATGGCAAGCGTGCTCAGTCTGGTACGCGTTGCAATCAGTGTTGTGATCTGCCGAGGCTAAGGTTTGTTGATTTGACTGGCATCTGGACCCAGGGGCCTTCACCATATTATATAGCAAGGAAACATGAAGCTATAATGCTTGGGTCTTTTCATTTGTGCAAAAGCCCAGTTTGATGCCCTCTTGCAGGTATTTTCTGTGGTACCTGGAAGATTGAAATTGTGAAAGTATTATTGTTTTGGGGCTAAATTATTGTACGACATGCTTAACATTCTTTAGAATAACAAGTAAAAGCCATGTTTTCAGTTATTGCTGGGATATTTGCAAACTGGAGTGAAAACATTGAAATGATCGTCAAACTACGGTGGCTGATAAGGGACATGAAAAATAATATAATTTGATTTTTTTAATATTCACCCAAGTCAATTTTAATATAATTTGTTTTTTATAATTTTCACCCAAGTCAATTTTAATTTTCACCCAGGTCAATTTTAATTTTCACCCAGGTCAATTTTAATATAATTTGTTTTTTATAATTTCCACCCACGTCAGATCAATTTTAATTTAATTTGTTTTTTATAATTTCCACCCAAGTCAATTTTAATATAATTTGTTTTTTATAATTTTCACCCAAGTCAATTTTAATTTTCACCCAAGTCATTTGTAATATAATTTGTTTTTTATAATTTTCACCCAAGTCAATTTTAATTTCCACCCAAGTCATTTGTAATATAATTTGTTTTTTATAATTTTCACCCAAGTCAATTTTAATTTCCACCCAAGTCAATTTTAATTTTCACCCAAGTCATTTGTAATATAATTTCGATTCTGTTGAATTTCCACCCAGCGCGTGACGTCATCAACCAGGAAATTTGATCATATCTGCCCAGTTCTTCATTTCCTCCACAGGCTGCTCGTCAAAAAAGGTTTAAGGGTTCTGACTTGGGGGTCCAAATCCCCAGAGTGTTAGAAGGCATTACCACGGCCTACCCTCATGCCAAATTTGAGGCCCCTGGGTCCACGGGGAGGGGCGGGGTTTAGAAAAACGTGACCTTGAGAAAAACATGTCTCGGCGGAGGGTAGAAACGGGAATATGGGGTTTAAGGAGGGGTAGCCTACCCCCCATCCCACCTTGGCTTATGAATTCAGGCTAAACCCCTGAATCTTCTAAACATGACAAAAGTTTTGGAAGGAGATCGGGTGGGGGGGGGCAGGTCGAGTAGAGTTCTGATCCGACACCTTCCTACCCTTAATTCAACTTTTACATGAGACCTTGAATAAAATCGGAACCCCTTGGTCGATCCTGCTCATTTTTGGCGGACGCCCTCCAAATTAAATTTTTATGGAGCCACTGCCCATTGGGGCTGAGTTAAGGGCTTTTTCTAATGGACACCGAAATGACAAAATCGATTTTTTTTCTGTTTTCGCCCACTTTTCATGTGGATTATTGCTACGCCTGACCCTTCTCGAGGTCAATTGACATCAAATTTTCAGGGCAGGTATTCCACCCAAGCACCCATCTTTCGACCAAACACATTTCCCAAAACGAAAATGTTGATCCCGACCCATGGGGAGTGAGCGGTGGCCATTTTCCCGGGGGTACATAAAGTTAAAAAAAAATAGAGATGGGACTAGATGTTCGATTGTAATTTTGAGACCATTTGTGGATGCCCCAAGGTGGAAATGGAGGGCGGGGGAGGTAGCCGAAATTTCGAAGAGGTAGGACCATTTTTGAAAAAAATTCTGTCATAACAATGTATTAAGCTGCGGTCAGGCAAAGGGGGCCTTTCAGGCATTTTGATGCAAAAAATCACGATTTCCCCCACTACCGGTCGCTGAGGCTGAAATGTGACGGCCCCGGGCGACTCCCCGGCGTCGATATACTTCAAGAATTTCCAACCTCGGAACCTCCCAATGGGTGCATCTGGGTGTTTACAGAACGAAATCGGGTGTTTTTTGGTCCAAATTGGCAAAGTTTGAGCGATTGCCTGAAACGAGGGGCCATGTTTGGGGCCCTATATCTCGGCCCCTATAAATCAGAATCCATTCTTTTCTTTCGGATCAGTAACCAGGCGTATTATCCTCCATTTATTAGAATTCCAAGTCACTGAGCACTACCACCGGGGAGGAGGGACGTCCCAAACATTGCTTTCCAAATCATCCGGATTACTTCAAAGGCCGTACATCGGTTCCTATGGGGCGTGCAAGCTCGATTTTTGGGAGGGACATGGCCCGAGAGTTCAGAAAAAATTGTCGTTCGATTTTTTTGATAAAAAAACACAAATGGGGAGCATGCCCCCCCCCTCCCGAATTTTTTTTTCGGAACACCTTCAGAGAGTACAATGCGAGTAGGTGACCAATGTAGCACCATGGGCCTTTTCTGTCTGACGTGGAGAGCGTGTCTTGTAGGTCCGGTCGCCACATCCTACGTACGACTCATGCATCTTGTTTTTGCTACATATTACCGGTAGCCTTGTGATCGTCTAGGATTTATCTTGGATCGTCTTTTCTTCTCCTTCACGGTGTGTTTACTTCTTACTGGTTTCTTAAGACGTTTGTCTTCTTCAGTTATAACAATGCCACAGTTCGTTTTTACCTTTTATGTAGCATAGGTATACATACAAGCATATAGATACATTACAATACAGCTATTACAATACTAACTGGAATCTTCTCAACCTAGACACCTCGCGGTGCCTAGGACTCTTAGATGGTAACCCTCTGGAATCTAATCGAAGTCTGCCTTAAAGTTACAATATAGATTGTTTTATAGTCGACGTAATGATTGGTTAAATTAAGCCAAATGATGCAATAGGAATATCTCGACCCACATGTATTTTGTTGAAAGATATAGCCAGTATATGTTATGGTTCTATACCCTTTTTTATCTAACAATATGACTATCAAATGTTAGTTGATATCAGTACACACCTGCATATATGTGAATATGTTTAGAAACATCAAACTATATCTTATCTCCTCATTCCTTGTCTAATGTCACGACGACTATATTGCTACATTACTTCCCCCTTTAAGAATATATATAGAATATAGATATTCTAACTAATTATGCACGCATCAGGAAAATATAAATGATTACTATACAACAGAGCTGTGAAAGAAAAACACAAATAATCAAAAATCAAAAATCGCATGCAAAAACTATCTCAAAAAAGCCTAAACCTGAACCCAGAAAACACAAATTGTCTTTTTAAAATCTTCAAGTGTCCTAATTTCAAAACACTATAACACATCACTTCAAATTTTTAAAGTTCAGTTTCACTTTAAATTCTGTCTCAGGAAATCTCAACTTAGTAAACTGGTAAACCATTTCTTCTTCTTGAATTTCTATTGGTCTGGTTCAGCTACCATAGTCTCAAGTTGACAACTTTCTATTTTTTTTTCTAAGATTGGCTTGTACCATCTTATTCGTCAATCAAACATGTCATTGCCATCAGACCAAGAACTAACTATTCCTAATTCTTTAAAACCTTATTTTGCTATTAGTCTAACATTATATTAATATATTATTCCTAAAACTTATAAGTAACTCTTACTCTTAATTAAAATTAAACTTTATTTAATTATTAAATAAACTTTGATGTGTCCCTTTAATTATATTCTTCCAAACTAACTTTGACCTCGTCCTGAACTCGAAAAGTGACAAGTTTATAATTTTATAATTGCGTTTTCATTTTAGAATTCAGCCATGATAATTTTATAATTCACTCGTCAGTAATGTGACCTTTTTTGTGACCTAATCATTTACAATTTTAAACATTCCTATTAGACTGATACCGACACAAGCTGAGCTCAAACTTATGACAATACCAGTATTACATTATCGAGAATGTTAATCAAATGTGGCCCGTATATGAACGACATCCCATTTTATTTAATTTATCTTGAACTATGCCCCCAGTGAATGACTGCAGTTTCATCCACTCGAACATTAGTCCATATGTTAAAAACATTATATAGAACTATATCCAGAGCAAATGGCTGTACACTCCATTCACCTAGAATACAGTCTATATTTTATATAAGCATGACAATCAAAATATACCGAGCTTTTTACTACACATATAATACTATACCCAATATATATTATATTCTATATACATTAACACAGGTGCTAGAACCTAGTGTTTGTAGTAATTCGACCTAATGTCAAATTACACATTCTAATCATCGCGTATTATGTCGACAGCGTATAACAGCAAAAATATATTAAACGTAGCCTATATATTACGTTTCTAAAGCAAAAATGTAATGACACATAGTTAATAGTTATATACGGACAAAATCTACCGCATATCCTCACCTTAAACTCCTATAAAACTCGTATGCGATAATCTCACAATTTAACGAGCCTATAATTTTAGTTTTTTTTCCCAGGAAAACTATACCTACATCCCTAGATTTTTAACCACATGGGATTTTAACATAACATAACTTTTTATTCGAAAGTTAAATTATTTAAGTTTGAAACCTTGGACTATAGCTTCAAAATTACATTACTCTACTTATCTAACCACATACATGAACGACACAAAACACAAAAAATAGCAATTCAACCTTTTAGTCAAAAGCTGAATTACCCCCATTTAGCCTAACTCGAATAAAATCCTATTTCTTGAGACTTTGGACAAGGATCTCAAAAATTATATTATATTTCGAAACAACAAATAACACATATTTAGCAATATAACTTTTTATTCGAAAGCTAAACCACCTATTTTATTAGTCTGACTAGACTAAAACCATAATTCTGAGACGTGGACTAGGGCCTCAAAAATTATATTATATACGAAATATCGAAAAATACAGATTAACGAATCACAGTAGAAAGCATGGCCATCTTGAAAACTAGAGTTAAACACTCACAAACGTCATGCTTAGATCTGCCATCTTACCACTGCAATCCGGAGACAACATTAGTTCCTATTTTATTCCTATTCCGTTTCTTTAGTTTTTATTAATTCGTAGTTATATCAAAGAAAATTTTGTTTGTTTTAAAACCTTCTCCTTAGAGACTCTCTTTAACTTTAATTACTCGAATTTACTACAGGTCATGTTAACCCGATAACCAGTGATATTATATTGTTGACTACCCCTATCACTCAAAACTTATGAATGGATATAATGTATTTCCTACCGTTAAATTTTAACAATTTAGTTTCTAATTAGATTTTTAAACTTAAATTAATATTATTTGGTCTTTTAACAAATGTAACATATCTAATTTAACAAACAAAATTTATTTACCAAGATTTTTTTCGAATATCATCATCAGGTTTTCGGATGTTCACCAAAAATTTTCTCCGTCTCTGGATGGTACGGTTGATTTTCTTCGCTGAACGTCTTCAAATAGGTATTCTTCGTCTAAATCAACTGCGTAACCCAAATGTCGAAACTTCAGCACGGCTCCAAATCAAATATGTATTCTTCTTCTTCTTCTACAGTTGATATTAACCCTAAAGGTCAAAACTGTTACGGCACCAAATCGTAAATGTAGCATCATGGGCCTTTTCTGTCTGACGTGGAGAGCGTGTCTTGTAGGTCCGGTCGCCACATCCTACGTACGACTCATGCATCTTGTTTTTGCTACATATTACCGGTAGCCTTGTGATCGTCTAGGATTTATCTTGGATCGTCTTTTCTTCTCCTTCACGCTGTGTTTACTTCTTACTGGTTTCTTAAGACGTTTGTCTTCTTCAGTTATAACAATGCCACAGTTCGTTTTTACCTTTTATGTAGCATAGGTATACATACAAGCATATAGATACATTACAATACAGCTATTACAATACTAACTGGAATCTTCTCAACCTAGACACCTCGCGGTGCCTAGGACTCTTAGATGGTAACCCTCTGGAATCTAATCGAAGTCTGCCTTAAAGTTACAATATAGATTGTTTTATAGTCGACGTAATGATTGGTTAAATTAAGCCAAATGATGCAATAGGAATATCTCGACCCACATGTATTTTGTTGAAAGATATAGCCAGTATATGTTATGGTTCTATAGTCTTTTTTATCTAACAATATGACTATCAAATGTTAGTTGATATCAGTACACACCTGCATATATGTGAATATGTTTAGAAACATCAAACTATATCTTATCTCCTCATTCCTTGTCTAATGTCACGACGACTATATTGCTACACCAAAGGTAAAAAAATAAACAAAATTGCGCATGCCCTCCCCGACCCCTTGGGAATACAACTCCATATCCCTCAAAACTTGCCCTGATCATCCCCGGACCCTAATGGTACAAAACTCCAATTTGAGGTGACCGGGAGTCTCGTTTTGGCTAACACGCAATTTTTTAATGAAATGTGGGGGGGGAGGGGATCTGGAGACTATGCTCCCGCTCACAGTGACCCGGAGAAAAATGAACCAGCAACGCTAAAAACACTATCTCTCGATCACAAAACGTGAGTGAGGGACAAAAAACCCTTACCCTTACCCTAACCAACAATCCACATATGACGTCATCATATCCTATCTAGCGTTCTCCGATGTCATCACGCGCTGGGTGGAAATTCAACAGAATCGAAATTATATTAAAATTGACTTGGGTGAAAATTAAAAAAAACAAATTATATTACAAATGACTTGGGTGGAAATTAAAATTGACTTGGGTGAAAATTATAAAAAAACAAATTAAATTAAAATTGACTTGGGTGGAAATTATAAAAAACAAATTATATTAAAATTGACATGGGTGAAAATTATAAAAAACAAATTATATTAAATTTGACTTGGGTGGAAATTAAAATTGACTTGGGTGAAAATTATAAAAAACAAATTATATTAAAATTGACTTGGGTGAATATTAAAAAAATCAAATTATATTATTTTTCATGTCCCTTATCAGCCACCGTATCAAACATCTCCTCCTGTCATAATTTAAATGCAGGTTACGTATATAAACACTAGCTCAAATGATCTATTTAACCAACTAAATCAAAAGAAAGTCAACTATAAGGAATAAAAATGGAGAATAAACAATTACAAAGGCAGAATAAACAATTACAAAGGCAGATTCAAAGATCATGGATACAGGGTGCACACAGACGACAAAGTCAGACTTTACCAGTACGAAGGCCAGGTGGCCTCCCCTAGAAAATTTCGAAAGACTAGAAGCCATTTCCAGTGGAATTTGGTGCATGCCCCACTAGATCAACACTTAATTGCAAAAGAATAGAAACAATATTTTGTGTCTTTTACAAACATAAAGAATTAATTATGTTTTTTTAAAAAAAATATATTTTTCCACAGCAAAGAATACTTATAAGAATAGGTTGAATTTGGTTTTCAATGATAACATTTTTTTTTTTAATTACCTGTATTGTATTATTAGATATAATAACAGCTTTGCCTGGTGGTTGCCAATTCTTCGGCTTTAGGTATTAGTCTTTCAATTTTTCCCACCTAATCTGCTCTGTTCCCAAATAAACATTTGTAAACGACCATCCCAGTCTGCTTGCCTGTGCTTCTTAGCCGAATAAATAGGCATAATGACATTGTACTAATAATTATTGCGTGACTATTTGTCAATCGACGGAAAAAAATCAACACTTGTCAATCTATGTCGAACTCGAGTCGGTGTAGTAGGCCTACCAACGGTAGTAGATGATATCGAAACGAGCGACGGACTGTATATAGAATGATATTTATCAACTTAAATTAATTGTTTAGTAAGTCATTTTAATCTCCATTTTAATCTCCATTTACACCGATCATATGTATATTTAATTGGGGCACTACTGACTGACAATCTAGCGCGTCACATGGGGATATCCCAGTGATGACATCATGGAAATGCTATTCTTAGAACAGGAAGTCAAACAAATCTGGAGCTAGTTACCTCCCTTGGGACATTTGGCTCTAAAAAAACTGTAGCGGGCTTCGTGGACCTATTCAAATGTGATTTGGATTTAAAAATATTTTCGAACCCTCTGGACAAGTAAAATAGGATTTAATTGATAAATAACACACCAGGTAAGACATTCACGCATCTAGCGCTTAGAATAAGGCTATTTTTCTATTTTCTGGAGCTATCAAGCCAGCCAGAGTGTTATTGTCCCTTTAATAAGTAAATGTGACAGGGGAAGGGAGACAACTACGTTTAAGTTCTGAAAGGGAGTAAGCTCTCTTGAGTAGACAAGACAAATTGATCTGAAAAAAAGTGTGTAGATGGGCAAGGCAAACGTAATCGAACGTCGTTCATTTTGGACTCTTCAGGTATTTCGCGGAACATAATTTATTAGAAATTACAATAATATTATTAGCAATTGAATATAATTGACTACATATATTCATATAACAATAATATGTGCTCTTAGGTCTACATGTATTTAAGTTTTCAAAGAATAGTCATATGCTAGTGAAATTCAGATTATCCATCGGACATCAATAAAACAATGACGCATACGAAAGAAAAATAAACAAAAGAAAAAAACAGTTTTATTCCAGTTCTTGCAATCATGTTATATTTTAAATGAAATTGAATTTTACAATTGGTGAAATTTACATGGCCACATGGATTAATTTATTATATTGTTCAAACGGGCAGATTTACCACAGAGATCATCGCTACCATAGAGGAGTAATAAAGGATTCATGAATTGAAAGTGACGAACGCCAAAGGAAAACACGAGTTATCTCTCTATGTATATGACTGAAGTGACGAGTGATGACAGATAAACGGCCGAATTTCTGCTCACTAATTATTCCTTCGAAGACAAAAAGTTGTTATATGGGACCGCAAGAGGATATCTGACGATTCAATAAAGTAATTAAGATAAGAGAACACGGGAAAAATAGAAATACTCCGAACAGCCCCTTGTTTTTATTCATTCTATGGAGACCGGGGCACACTGAACCATTTTGTTCACATACATGTTTGTCTTCATTTCATATCAAATGTTTTTATTAGAAGATCTCTTTATTTTATTGTATTGTTTAAAGACATATCATAGTTGCCATCGTGTATCAGATTCAATTAAATTAATCTTTAACTCATTCCCCCCCCCCAAAAAAAAACATGTTTGTCCTCATTTCATATCAAATGTTTTTATTAGAAGATCTCTTTATTTTATTGTATTGTTTAAAGACATATCATAAGTGCTATCGTGTATCAGATTCAATTAAATTAATCTTTAACTCATTCCCCCCCCCCAACCCCCCCCCCCAAAAAAAATACATATTTTAATCCACTTGACCGTAATGGTTCAGTGTATCTCTCTTACAAAATAGTCGGGGCAGGTTTAGCCAAATAATTGGGAAATTGAACACCGATAAAAAATTCCATGTTAACATAGATCTGGATTTAGATCTTAAGCCTACTCACTTATTTCGTAGTGATCTAATGAATCTGCAAACAATCAGCAGCGTATAGTTAAAAACAAATATCCACAGATTTGACATCGGTGCAACGATCGAAACAAGCAGGAGTCTGGATTCCCTAGGCTCCTACAAATCGCCGTAAAATGCACATAAGTTGGCAGTTTAGTGGGATCAATTCAACTTTTGTAGTGATTCAAACAAACGTTGGTCCAATATTCAGACAGCCTGATTTGCTGACGAGCGACTCTAGTCCGGGAGACCCATTGCGCTCATGCATGGCACAGCCAAGTTTCGAACAAGTTTAATTCCTTTTATAAGATAGGCCTACATGATATTCTAAATCTTTTGTTTTTATTTTCAAATATATTTTTAAAAAGTTCAAAATGGATCAAGCCCTTGTATGGATTGTAGATTACACATACAAGATTTTCTTAGGCTAAACAAATTATTAAATGATATATAGTCTATAATTCACTGAGGAACATTGAACCCTGGTTCAAAGTACCCCGCTGACAGTGGTTCAATCTGCCCAATCACAGTTTCATGATTAAAATTTAAAAAAAAGTTAATTTGCCCTCTCATATGGATCAAACCCCGGTTTATCTGGATTTTTTAGATTAGACATATGTGAACTTATTTAAAGTACAAGAATTTCCTAGGCTAAGAAGTTAACATATATGGAGAATTTTTCTCTTTTAAGCGCTTTTTTAAGAAATTCACTGCCTAAGAAAATAATTGACAGCATGTGGCTTATTGATGGAGAAATGGGTCTAAGAAGTTATCTCACTTATGTATAGTGTTGGGTTGTATATTATTTTATGATCAGTAGTGGAATACCGCGTTTTATCAGTGAAATAAAAGTGTTATTCCACTGGCGGACAAAGTAGTCCATGTTGTTTTACCTAAAATGATTGTAAAATCATAAAATAACATATTTTAATTCATCTCTAAGCAAGAAAACGTTTATATTTTCACTCATGCTACGCATTCGTGAAAATATAAGTTTGCTTGCTTCTCGATGAAATAAAATATGTTATTCACGATAAAACGACAAATATCCTCTATGTATTATTTATAAAGGATATATCCATGATGGTTCAATGTGCCCCGGTCTCTCCCCTACCTTATAAAAACATGGTAATGGACGTTATTTTTCTGTTTTTCTTTCGTGTTCTCTTATCTAGTGGCAGTCAATTCTTTTTATGAATTGTGAGATATTCTCTCACAGTGTCACACAGCAACTTTAGGTCTTCGAGGGAATTATTAGTGAGCAAATATACGCCCATGTATCTGTTATCACTAGTCACTTCAGTTAGTTATATAGAGGAATAACTCGTGTTTTCCTTTGGCGTTCGTCACTTCCGAATCATGAATCCTTTATTACTCCTCTATGGTAGCGATGATCTCTGTGTTAATATTATATTTGGAAAGTTCAATCAGTTCTATCGCATATATGATAATGACTGGCACCAATATTGTCCTTTAACATTGAGGGGTGGAAGCGGTATATTTGTTTGGGTTTTCAATGTTTCACAAAGATACGTTATCTTGTTTATCCAAATTCGGAATTTTTGTACCGAAACGAATTAACACCCACTGCCATTCGGGTCTATTCGTTTATTTTATGATATGCGACCTGACAAAATCTGCTCCAAGATTAAATCTCAGGATCGGCCATCCCCGTGTACATGTACTTAACGTGTGTCGCCCAATTTGATTTAAATAGGTGTGCATTTATATTTCCGGTATACCCATAGACATATACGTTTATTTATATCGGTATTTGTTACAGCTGCGACTTACAAAAAAAAAACACTCTTACCACTCTTCTAGTGGTGTGCTAACACCATTGCGGTGATTTAAAAGCTTTTGATCCGATTAAAGGTTTTCCACAGATCCAGTTTATCCATAGATGCAACAACATGGAATCTTCTGAAATCCGATTTATATATTGTCGCTCCGGTATCGATAAGTATTGGTGGGTGTCGTACACTAGGCAGGGTATGCTTACTGGTTCGAGAACTACTGACACCAATTTGTATTCAAGTAATTAACATAGCTAACTAACCTTCGCCATGTTATTGTAATTCTACACTACTTGAATAATACGAAAAATAATTTACTTTTTAAGGCAACATGTTTCATTATTTGAGAAAAGGGAGCCACGGTGGGTAGCTGGGTAAGACGCTGGCTCGCTAGCCTGGAGATCACGCGTTCGATCCTGCATTAGCTAAGAAATTTCATCGGGATTTTCCGACTTGGACATGGTTTCTCTTTGTCAGGACTGAGGACGAGACAAGGACAGCTGTCTTCGGATGGGACAAAAAACCGAGCTCCCAGTGTATTAGTGTATACATTTGCGTGCATGTAAAAGATCCCTTGGCAGTTGGAATTCAATATAAGTGTAGGCCATTGTGCCGCTGCCCGAGCAAAAATTTCCCTCAAAGCACACTGTATTGCACATGCCCGCCTTCATTAGCCCAGTCGGAGCAGAACAGTCGGACATTAAACCCAATTTCATTTCGTTTTAATTTGAGAAAACAAATAATTAATCAAAATTTTCCTATTATCTCTCAGGGTTCGATGGTCGAATGGTTAGCGCGTGCGGGTTGTTTCATAAGGTCTGTCATTGAGTCAACTGGCGTGGTTTCGATTCCCCGGTGATACGTGACAAAGAGTAGCGTCGTCTATCCAACCTCGTGGTTTTTCTCCGGTTCCTCCGGTTTCCTCTAGAAATGGAGTATTTTGTGTCGATTGGACGTTAAACCCCATATCTCCCACACCCACGCTTTAAATCATATTTTAGATCTTACATTGGAAAAGTAAATAAAAGATAAAACATTTCTACACCACAAATTTTATTATACTCTTTCCTGTCATCATGCTGTACTATTTCTAGTATAATTGTCATCAACGTGTACTGTTTTTTGTATATAAAGTACTTATCATCATGTTGTAATATTTCTAGTATATTATATATATATATAGTACTTGTCATCATTGTGTAGTATTTATAGTATACAGGGGGACCGCACCACACACAAACAATAACACAATACTTGTCATCATCTTCACTGTCAAGGGTTTACAGTGTGACTATAAATGTGCTTGATATTATTCGAGCGATTCAGGAAAAGTAGAAAATGTAGATCAAACGATCTGAATCAGCGACAAATCAGGTTGAAATACATCAAGCAGTTAAGGAGAAAATTCCCTTACTTGCCCCCCCCCCCCCCCAATGATCCGTCTTTATAAAATAGTTACCTAATAATTCTTTATATTTTTTTTTCATTTTTTCTGAAACAGCATTGGGTGAGTATTATAAGTTTATATTTTAATTTATCATGCACTAGTTGTTATATTGTGTATAATATACGTCAATCCTGTCTGTTTACCTGACGTCAAAGGCTTCTGGGGGCTTCCGATGGGGCTTCTGTGGGCGCTGTTGACGGTCCGCGGCGAACGGTACAGTGCAAGGGTGCTCTCCATAGGCATTTTAAGGGGGCAGAATCCTGACATGCTCGAACAAATTTCGGGTTAGGCCTACAGAGGTCTAGGGACACAACATTTACACAATAGTCTACTTCCTACATACGTCTAGGGACGTCCCACCACCCTCCCTAGAAAAAAGGTAAAATACCACACGCCTCGCAGTGTTCGTCTGATTTGAGCTAATCCCACTTAACACTGCTGTAATGGAAGTAAATTTCTGTTCCAAATTATAACTGGTCAATAATCCGATTAACAACCAATAGCTAACTGCGTAACCAGGGTCGTAAATGTGGGTGTGTGGGTGTGGTACACCCCACTCCCAGGAAAACAAAATAGTCGGCGCAAAACCAGTGCAGTCGGTCGCAAAACCAGTGCAGTCGGTCGCAAAATAGGAGCAGTCGGTATCAAAATAAGTGCTCACTGCATACGTCACAATACTCACGCAAAACTTTAGTATAAAATAACCTTGTCAACTTATCACGTTTGAAAAATTGTTGTGTTTCACTCTTATTCTGTTGTGAGTATTATTCTGTTTCTCCCCGGGAGAAAAATAGTCAATCTCAAAATAAGTGCAGTCACTGCCGTCGATCTCAAAATTAGGCATCGGCAACTTCATGAATTAGGCCTAATGAGGTAAACAAACAATGCCAGAATAGATCCCAAATACTATGTATTTGCGTGAATCCTTGAGCCTAAATTACACACGTCTACGTCACACCAAACTATAGTATAAAATAACCATGTCTGCTTGTCATGTTTGAAAAAAAGTTTGTCACTCTTATTCTGTTGTGAGTATGTTGTTCTATGAAATGTTTCCACCCATGGCAAAAAATAGTCGGTCTTAAAAAATGTACTCACCGCAGTCGGTCTCAGACTAAATAAATTATTGGGATAAACAAACAATCACAAAACCGGCCAAATTGACAGACAAGCCTCAAGATTTCGTCCCGTTTCTTATTCCCTCGTTAACGAAAATTTGGTTCCATTTGCCATGACAATGACTAAAATGTTCTAGCCAAGGCCCCAAAATTTAAAAGCTCGGTTACATATCTGAATTGTTTTTGCGCCTGCGGCACTCGATTCCATTATAACATCATTCTTCTACTCCTCTGTAATCTTGTACTGTCTCAGAGACTATACAAATGTAATGTCAACTCTTGCAAAACGGGCTGAGTTGACAGGGACAGATCTCGAGATTCTGTCCCATTGACTCACATTTCTGGTCCTCTCGTCCTCAAGAATTTCTCCCAGCAATAACCTCAGATGCTTGGATATTGACTCAATTTTTCAAACTTTTCTCAAGTTGCTCAGTTTTATAGGCACAATCATCATATATGACACCAACTTTATGTCAACTTAAAAAAACCTATGCTTTCCGGCGAGACAACGATCGGCGTACAGCTATATAATTATACATTACTATCTATGTTTTACCAACCGTTTTGGGCGCACCATTGATCAAGTTGTGAGTGCCCAACCAATCTGATTCGGCATTATGCACTATGTGCGGCCCAACATTATAAAGCGCCCCACCACTCATGCCCCACCACTCTCCGGTACAAGCCACCCCCCCCCCCCCCCACCCACACACACAGATCAAGCCGTTTTGGGCGCCCTATCAGTTGTGGTGGTAATCATGGGGGTCATTATTTGGCGCCTCACCATTTGGGTAGAGTCTCATATATAACGACATGATTGACGAGGCGCCCATAAAACCAAGTGACAATGGTTGGGCGCCAATGTCATCGTGGACGCCCAACCAATGTCAATCGTTTTATGTGGCGCCCATACAAATATGGCACCTGCCCCTCTTGCCCTCCCACCCCGCTAGCTACGGGACTGTTATTTCTGTGTTTCACCATTGTAATATTGAGTGTTATCGGATTTGAAAACAATCACGATAACTTGTGCTGTTCCATTGTCTAACGTCTTCGTCTTCCTTGGGTCCTGGGTACGCCACATGTTAAAGATCCCCTTGGAAATGGAAACAAACGAAGGTGGTAGCGACCATGTAAGATCAAACTTCCGTCATAACACCCTGCACTGATTCAGGATTAGGACGTTTATTTATTTAAATGAACCCATGATTTCACAAATTTATCTAGAAATTAAATAGTAGCCTTAAAAAAGGTTTATAGGTCTGTTTAAACGACGGAGTTGATAAGTTCCCCAGAAAGATCAATATTGTGGAACAGCGAAATAGTTGTATTTATATTTCATTGTTTAGCCTTACTTTTAAAATCCTTAATAATTGATCAACATTAATGGCTTAATAAGTAAATGTGACAGGGCAAGTTCTGAAAGAGAGTAAGCTCTCTTGAGTGACAAGACAAATTGATATGAAAAAAGTGTGTAGATGGGCAAAGCAAACGTAATCGAACGTCGTTCATTTTGGACTTTTCGCGTATTTCGCTGAACATAATTTATTAGAAATTACAACAATATTATTAGCAATTGAATATAATTGACTACATATATTCATATAACAATAATAATATGTGCTATTAGACCCAATTCGGTCTATTTAAGTTTTCAAAGAATAGTCATATGCTAGTGAAATTCAGATTATCCATCGGACATCAATAAATCAATGGTGCATACGACCGAAAAATAAACAAAAGAAAATGTACCTCTATGCTGTATTTCCATTTGATTTTTCGTTAAAATAGACGGATTTTTTTTTAACGATGAGAGGTGGAAGCGGTTTATTTGTTTGGGTTTTCAATGTTTCACAAAGTTACGTTATCTTGTTTATCCAAATTTGGAATTTTTGTACTGACACAAATAAACACCCACTACCATACGGGTCTATTCGTTTATTTTATGATATGCGACCTGACAAAATCTGCTCCAAGATTCGATTAAATCTCAGGATCGGCCATCCCCGTGTACATGTACTTAAAGTGTGCAGCCCAATTTGTTTTTAATATGTGTGCATTTATATTTCCGGTATAGGCCTACTCATAGACATATATATAGGTTTATTTATATCGGTATTTGTTACATCTGTGAATCGTTGTCGCAGCTCATGAAAAAAAACCTTTCTCACTACTCTACTAGTGGCGTGCTAACACCATTGCGGTGATTTAAAAGCTTTTGATCCGATTAAAGGTTTTTCTACAATTCCATTTTATCCTTAGATACGACAAATGTGGAATCTTCTGAAATCCGGTCTATATTGTCGCTCCGGTATCTATAAGTATTGGTAGGGTGTCGTACACGAGGACGATTTACCCAATACTACCCAATTCTACACAATACCACCCAGTACCACCTCAATATCACCACATACTACCCAAATACAACAACATAATACTGCAAATGCGATAACCGATGTCTGGCGGTTCCGTTTGCCTCCCTATATCACACAAAACAAGCATGTGGTGATATTGGGGTGGTATTCAGGTGTTATTGTGTAGAATTGGGTAGTATTGGGCAAATCGTCCCGCCGCTGCATTGGGTTAACTTTATACTGTAAACCACATTTTATCACGAACTGATTCAGTTATCTAATGTACATTGGGTGAGAGAGAGATGTTTCTTAACGTCCCGGAGAAAACCCACGATGTTGGACATGCGACTCAACTCCTTGTCACGTACAAGTGAGGAATCGAAACCACGCCACTTGACTCAATGACAGACATTATGATCAAACCTGCACGTCTTAACCATTCGGCCCCCACCCCGTTTGTCATAGCCAAAGTTTTTGCATGACTGGGAATGTGTTCAATCCAAATAATACCAGAACCATTTCTAATCCACATCAAGTTTCAAACAATGTTGTTGTTTTTTATTTTTAAAAAAGAAATAAGAAAAGCGGTATCGTACACATGATGAAAAGCAAAGATATTAATAATTTTTGTGGCTAATGTAGCACTACCACTGCCACAATCTTTGATTTGACCTGATCGTCTAGGGGTTAGTTTGACTCCGGACAAGCTACTGTTGTATCTCACTTCTTAAAGACTTCACCATTGTGTTTTCTCACGATACCGAAATCAAATATGTAACAGGAACCGAAACAGTTGTTTCTATACGTTTTATGTCGCAACAGTTACACAATAGTCTACATTACAATGTTTAAAATTAATATCTATTTCTCTCAGACAATGGTCGTCTAAAGAACCCAGTGCATGTTTGGCTTTAAAGAATCTAAATGATGTCTAAACTTATTCTAGTCCCGCTCTCTCTTATAGGTGACGAATGACGTACACTGTAAAAACTTTCCGTAGTTTAACACATTTTTTCTGTTAATTGATGGATTATTTTGAGAAATTGTGTTAAAAGAGTGAATTTTATCTTCAAATTACGTGTTTTAAGTAATTCTGTGGAATATCCAGTATTAAACAGGAAACTTCCGTGAAATTTGGGGATAGAATATTTTATTCCCTTCTATAACGGACTTAATTCTGTTATTTTACGGAATAAACGGTGGAATGACAGGAAAGTTACGTGAAATTCAGGAATAAAATGTTTCATTCCATTATATAACGGACTATTTCTGTTTTCAAATGCAACGATAAGAAATCATATACATATATAATCATTCCTAATAAGTATCATTTTATAGTATTCATTTCAATTCATTAACCATAATATGAAGGATCATATTGTGTAGAGTTTGGAAAATTAATAGTCATGTCTATCTAATTTCCATTATTTATAAGATTTTAAAGAATAGTCGAGATGCTTGTTAAATTCAGCTCGTCGATCGGACATCAATAAATCAATGATGCATGCAATTACCACCGAAAAATAAACAAAAGAAAAAAGCAGTTTTATTCCAGTTCTTGCAATCATGTTATATTTTAAATGAAATTGAAATTACAATTGGTGAAATGGATTAATTTATTATATCGTTCAAACAGGCAGATTTTGATGACATTTGATTTCAAGATTTTCCACTTCACAAGGAGGATTAAGGATAACAGAATCTATTTTGTCCACCTCATCCAACTAGACCCTATCTTCCTCTTCCATATCGTTGTTTGTCCATAATTAGGGTGCCCCGAGATAAAAACAATGGATAGTCATTACACTATATCTATATATACAACCCTAGATGATTCTCTATCATAAACTATCAAGAAAATGTACCTCTATGCTGTATTTCCATTTGATTTTTCGTTAAAATAGACGGTTTTTTTAACGGTGAGGGGTGGAAGCGGTATATTTGTTTGGGTTTTCAATGTTTGACAAAGTTACGTTATCTTGTTTATTCAAATTCGGAATTTTTGTACCGAAACGAATTAACACCCACTACCATTCGGGTCTATTCGTTTATTTTATGATATGCGACCTGACAAAATCTGCTCTAAGATTCGATTAAATCTCAGGATCGGCCATCCCCGTGTACATGTATTTAACGTGTGTCGCTCAATGTGTTTTAAATATGTGTGCATTTATATTTCCGATATACCCATAGACATATAAGGTCTATTTATATCGGCATTTATTACAGCTGCAAATCGTGGTCGTAGCTCATGAAAAAAACTCGCTTACCACTCTAGTGGCGTGCTAACACCATTGTGGTGATTTAAAAGCTTTTGATCCGATTAAAGACCGGCCCTACGAGCGATCGTCCGACCGGCCCTTCGAGCGATCGTCCGACCGGCCCTTCGGGACAACTTTGAACTCAAAATTAGCAATGACAATTGCAGTATTTTGAAAATTGCTATTGTGGTATGAAATATGCATTTTAATTGATATTAAAAAAAAAATAACAAAAGATTGCCACCATACTTTTATTTGCACTAAAACAACAACCTTCCGAGTCAACCATTCAAATGTCCCATTTTGAAACTTAAAATCAGGCATATTAATTATACACTTCAATTTTAAGTATGACTCTGCTATTTTCTTTTATATCCCTCAAACAACCCCCCTGTACAGTGCAATGTCGTTTGTAAAAAAAATAAATAGCGAAAATTCTATATGCAAAAACAAAATGAGGACCCAATTATGGAACCTTAGCAAATAAGCACTCATAACTACATGCAAATACAAGTAAATATCATTGAATACAGCCATCGAAAAACCTATTGCTGTATTCAGTGGCTCGAAAACGTACTACTTTTGTCAAGAATGACGTCACTTTCAGAATTACGTCAAACGGTCATGACGTCACCGCTATCGCTCGTGGAATACTTGCGCAGGGATACACTCTCTTGAACTATTGAATATCCCGAGCGGTATTCAATGGTCATTGAGTTCTATCTATATGTATACGCGTACATTTATTTTATATATTATAACAACGGCTTATTGAATGTTAAATATAGTGGTTACTGTATGTTGCTTAATGAAATATGTTTACATAATGTAGCTTATACATATTCATGTTGTTTACTCGGTAATAAGATCGTTAAATCAAAAACTTTCAATACAAAAATACATTAAAAACTTGTTAGCTACGTGAACTTCTCAAATGGGTGGTCTATCAATATTAGTTTTTGTCTTAATTCCGTTATGCATCATGCATCGGATGGTTAAGGATTAACATCAGTTTTTGTCTTAATTATGTTATAAATTGATAAAAACAATATGTCTATTATACGGGGTCCGGTAAGGGACGCAAAGAATAAAAATATAATAATAATAACTGGTGCGCGCCTGATAATACCGTCTGATAATAACTGTTGCGCGCCTGATAATAACTGGCGCACGTCGGATAATAACTGGCGTGCACCTGATAATAAGTGGCTTGCGTCGGATAATAACTGGCGCGCGCCGGATAATAACTGGCTCGTGCCGGATAATAATAAGCGCGTCGGATAATAACTAGCACTAATTAATACATTTCCCATATGAAATGGGGTTTATAGCCCTACTGCTCAGACTGGCCTAATGAAGACCGGCATACGCCAAATAGTGCCAATGTGTACACCGGACCTCGGTATTTCGTCCCATCCCAACGACTGTACGTTGACCGTAGGCTCACTATCCAGGAGGCCCCTTGTTCCATCCCTCTGTTAGCCAAAAAAGATCATCGGGATTTTTAAGCGCGGTTCCTCCTGCACCATTGATTGACAAGGGGGAAAATCAGGATGAACGTTCTCGGCCAACGTAGGGATGGAACACGAGACCTTCTAGATAAAGAGCCAACGTCTTATTAACTAAACCATGTGGCCCCCTTTCCAATAAGAAGGGTTGGGTAGCCAAATAAGGTCTGACATTGAATCAGGTGACGTGGTTTTGATTCTGCCTTGAACGTGGCAAAAGGAGGGTCAACCGTTTTCTTTCGTGTGTTCTGGTTTCACCCCACTGCTAATCACCCGTACGTAGAGCATTTTATAATGCATGAAATGATTAATTGATTAAAATGAATATAATCTTGTCTGATATAAATCTATAATTTTTTTTATGATTAACATTTAACGTTGTCATGGTTTACATTCAATAATCTGAAAGGGAATTAGTACACAGTGAACAAGTGGGAGAGAGAGAGAGAGAGAGAAATGGGGTTTAACGTCCACTTGACACAAACTAGGTCATTTCGGGACTAACATATATTGTTTAACTTTATTTCAATAATTCGCTTGCGCGTAGGGGTCTTTAGCAGTGGCAGCAAACCGGGGGTCCAAGAGAAAACCCACGAGGTTGAATGAACAAAATAACCCATAGAAAAACAAAAAATTATAACGATCGCGTGCATGGTCTTCCGTAAGCTAATCTACATAAGTAAGCCGATTTTTGTATCTGGTAAAGTGAACAACACATACTTTTGGTTAATGCAAAATGTATATTTTAAACAATGCGCAGTGTATTAGGTATCTTTCTATATATATAGTGCATAATATTTCTGGTCGCATGGGTAGGGCTTGTGGAATAGGTAAGTAACTTATAAGAACATAGTTTGGCATGATTTTATCAAGAAAAGCACCTAAATGTATTCTTATGACTGATAAATCATCTTTATATATAGAAATTTTTGTTTTTTTGTTCCTGCCACGACCAGGGAGCCAGGGTGACTCAGTAAGTAAGACATTGGCTCGCTAACTTCGAGGTCCCGTGTCCGATCCCTGCGTTGACCAAGAAAGTTCATCCGGATTTTTTGTTGTTCCAAGCCTTTGTCAGTGATGCAGGACAGAGGGCCTGGCAATTGCAAGGGAAAACCTACAATTGGGCCGATTGAACGTGCACTTAAAGGATCCGTTGGCAGTTATGAGAGTAAGTCGTATCGCCAGTGTCTTGGCACAATATCTCTCTTAGCACACTGAATGGCGTATGTGCGTCTTCATTAGCCCAGTCGGAACTGAATAGTAGTTCAGATGCGTCGTGCACGTAAAGGATCCCTTGGTAGTTGGATTCTATATAAGACTAGACCGTAGCATTGCTGTCCGGGCACTGTATGGTGTGTGTACGTCTTCATTTTCCCAGTCGGAGCAGAATAGTAGGACGTTAAACACCAGTTCATTTCTGTTACGACCTAACCATGGGGTAAACTAAGTTGACTTAGTTAGTTCCTGAGACCACCCCTCATGGTTATTATATTTAAAATACGAATATTGTTCATATCGTTATAAAATAAAGCTTTTCTTTCACTAGGCAGAATGTTTTCACTCTAGTTGATTCGATGGAGATTCACCGTGCAATAATTACTAGACAGTTTTCATGTTATTGAACACTTTTGCTAGTTTACGACAGTTTTAGTAGAAATCATATAGAGAAGTGGGTTGGCTTATTTGTGCAATAACAACGAACATTGACATTAGGATTAGCATGTGTAGCCCCGCCACCATTTCACCTCCGAAAATAGAACTGGTCTTAACGTGCGAGAGTACCTAAAATCGCTCGGTCTATTAAAGAGACAATTCTTACATTTGCTCACTACTACTTACATTTCCTTCATTAAAGCTTCATTAAAGGAGATAAACGTCTAGCATAATCTTATCCATAATATTTAGAATTAAAACACGAAATAGAATTCAATATTAACACATTTCAATCCAAATCGATGTTCTTATATTACCGTAAAACATATGGGATCTTAATAGCCAATATACAAAAGACAATGAACATTTTATAATCAGTAAACGAGTTGTGTAGTATATGGTGGTAATGAAACAAAAAATATATCCTAAAAAACAATGCGAAAGTAATAAGTAATGACAGATACACACACGACAAAATGATAATAAAAAGGCGCGTAGAATGGACCCTAACCCTAAATCGACCGTGTTAAATTTGTTGGACTGTTCACGTATTTCACCGAACATAATTGATTCGAAATTAAAATAATATTATTAACAATTGAATATACATGTAAATGGTTATATATATATATATATAATGGAACAAACTGAAATCGGTAAGAAAAATCTCTTTCTATAAAATGCTGAAATGTAAAGAAAAGGCTGAACTATACCAAGTTTTCCTGAATATGGTCAACCCATTTGTGCCCCGGAAACTTCGGGAAAATCCCAAAAGTTACGAGACGGAAAGTCAAGTTAAAAGAAGGAATGAACTAAGTATACAGAGAATGGAGAATGAAATAGATTTTTGTTTGAAATCTCTGCAAAGGAGTCAGAGACCCTTTTCAAAGCGGAAACCGATATTTCCAATCTGATCGAAACCCATCCAAACGAAGAGGTCAAAACATCACTCAAGTCAGTTTGGTCCAAGGAGATTAAAATGGAAGAAGATAAATCAAACAGAATCTGGAACAAAAAGAAAGAATTCCTTTCGAGTTTACCTACCAAAGAACTCGAACAAACTAATCTACATATCCAGGATGCCTCCACAGAGGTAAACAATGAGGACAACAACCCTCGTCCGCCTAGTGATAATCAGTGGAGGGAGGTTTCTAGAAAAAAGACCTCAAAATACAATAACCACAAAGGTTATACTCCTGGTCATAACCAGCACAACCAGTCGGAATATAGGCCTTTTTTAGACCAGGGCCACAACAAACCACGACGACCCCCGAACAAGCGACAGGGGAATTATCAACAGAGCAGGAGACGGACACCCTACGGACTTCATCAAGGGGAATTCCAAGAGAGGAAATACGAACAGAGGAAATACGAACAGAGGAAATACCAACAAGGGGAGGATCAAAAATGGGACAGATATCAAGACAGGGAATATCAAAACAGAGACTACAAACACAAGAGATATCAACAAGGAGGGAACCAACAGGGAACATATCAGAGGAAAGAATCTCAACAGAGGAACGATCAACGGAATCTATCGAAAAGGAGAAATTAAATCCTAAAATTATTAATATTTCTTCCCATAATTTTACTGAAATTGAAATTTTACTTTTACAAAGGGGGTTGAAATTCACACCTACGCCTAAAACCAATATGTGTGAACTCAAATGTGATGTAAAAAATTTCTGTCGAAAACTAAGATTGCGGGAAGAATTCGGGGATTTAAACTATTCTAAAGAGGAATTAGTGCGCAATAAGAGTTGTTATAATCCACGTCGCGGAAAGGATAAAACTTTAGACAAATACATCGATTTTCTAAATGATTTACCCCTACCAGAGAAGAAAAATGTGAGAAATAATATTAACAACGACGAGTATAAAGCAATTAACAGCTTACAGAATAATGATTCTAGTATCATCAAAGAATCGGACAAAGGCGGGGCCATAGTTATAATGGATATAGACTTTTATGAATCTAAGATCCTCAATATTTTAGAAGATAGAAGTACTTATCTTGAAATAGATTCAAATAGGGACAAAGGGACCTTAACGCTAATTAATATTTTAATTGAAAAAGAAGGCCACGGTTTAACAGAAAATGAAAAACAGTTCTTAACCAAATTTGATTGTAAAGCTAGTAAATTCTATGGCCTTCCAAAAATACACAAATCGGATTTAATTAAAAAGAGAGTCATAGAACAAAATAGCGAATATGTTATGATCAATAGACCGTGTGATCTTACCTTTAGGCCAATTATAGCTGGGACGTCGTGTGCCACAAATAGATTATCCTATTTAATTGATATTCTTTTAAAACCCTTTGTCCCTAGAGTTAAATCATATATAAAGGATGACATTGATCGCCTTAATAAACTACCTCAGGAAATAAACGATGGGGAAATATTTGTAACATTGGATGTCTGTAGTCTCTATAGCAATATCTCACATAATTTGTGCCTAGAGGCAGTCAGTTATTGGATAGATAGATTACCTGTACTTCGAAATCCCCGTTTTTCAAAAACCTTTATTTTAAAAGCTATCGATATTATTCTTAGGAATAATACTTTCGAATTAGGAAAATAGAATTTTATACAAATTAAAGGCTGTGCTATGGGCTCAGTGTGTTCACCTGACCTTAGCAACCTCGTTATGGGATTCTTAGAAGAAAAATTATATACAATAACTGAAAACAAATTTGGTATTAACTATAGAAACTACATCGAAGAAAATTTTAAAAGATATTTAGACGACGTCTTCCTCATTTGGAAAACCAATCTCGGCCATATAGCAGATTTGCACCAAATTTTAAATGACTTAGATATTAATATTAAATTCACTATTGAAACTAGTTATAAGGAAATTGCTTTTTTAGATGTTCTCGTTAAGAGATTTAACAATCTAATCATTACAGATATTTACTCCAAAGAAACAGATACTAAAAACTATTTATCATATAAATCATGTCACCCCCGTCATGTCAAAAATAATATACCCTTTTCTCTTGCCAGAAAACTATGCACTATTATTATAAACGAAGATCTCAGAATTCAACGACTTAATGAATTGAGATCCAATTTATTGAAAAAAGATTATCCACTTGGGGTTATTAATATAGGTATTGATAAAGCTAGGGGCCTAACTACTGAAGAATTAAGAACGCCAAAAGAAAAGAATATCTCTTCTTGTATTACCTTTATTTCGACATATAATCCTAGACATAATAATTTTTTTCAATATATTTATGATACTAAGAATGTTCTCCTTTCTAATGATAATCTTCATAATCAATTTCACGGCATAGAATTAATTAATAGTAAACGTCAGCCCCCTAGCCTTAAAAAGTTACTCACTAGAGCTAAGTTTCAAACTTCTAATAATGGAACTTTTACTACTTCGAAGTGCCATAGCCCACTTTGTAAATGTTGCCAACATATGATAATTAATAGTAAATTCACCTTTTCTAATACTAATTAGGCTTTCACCATTTTTCAATGGTGAAAGGCTATTGTTATTACTAAGATTATTATTAGGCTTTCAGACTTTCGTCTGAAAGACTATTGTTTTTACTAAAATTATTATTATTATTATTCTTATTATTATTATTTTTTTCCGCGGGAGCCTATTTCTCCATGATCGAAAACAGATATCGATCTGGAACAAACTTTTCTATCGGGAAAACATGTGGTGGCTAGTGCATAAACTATTTTTCAAACTTCTGCGCATACCGGAAGTGGCCGAACTTTGTAGGTTGTCATGATATTGAAAATCGGCCATAATTTCGTCAATTCTTTACCCATTTTTAATCAAATGACATTTTCGGAAACCCTGAATCTTTTGCGAGATAATGGCTATCTCACATTTTTCAATTTCGAACATTTGTCTATGACTTCTATCGTTCGAAAATTGAAAAGACGTTGTTTATGAGACAATTTTTGTTATTTTTCAAAATTTGCAAATTTGACCTACATTTTTGGATTCCTGAAGTCTATGCGATTCCAGTAATATAAGTTTCATTCAGAGTTATCGCCCTTTATTTTTCGAATTTTTTCGAATTTTCTGCCCATTTGGTAACCCTTATATTTTTTGGAAAGGATAAAACGATATTTCTGAAACCCCTGAAACATAAAGCCATATTGCCAAACAGCTGCATAAAGCAATTTCAACAACGATTCGTAAACCGGAAGTAGTCGAAATAATGTCTGATTTTTTGAAAAAAACTAAAAAAATGGGGGCTTTGGGAAAAACGTGATTTCTTCGTCCCATATCAACCGATCAAATGGATTAAGGTATCGTTGGTTTACATCAGAATTGGAGTATCGTATGATACCCAATTCATACAGATACGATGATCCATAAGTAAAATATGCCACGCTGAAAATCAAGCATTTTTTGATTTGGAACGTTTTTGGACGCCTTTATCTCGAAAACTGCTCCAACGATTTTTCTTAAACTTTATCTATCGATGGTCCTTCCGATAGTCTTTAGCATGGATCCATCCATTAAGACATTCGTATAATTGGAATAAGACAAAAAAGGCACTGAAAATTGAAAAAAGTCAAAAAATCGTGAAATTTTGGAAAATGCTCTACTATTTTTTTATTTTAAGAGATTTTCAAAAAAAATATATATATTTAAAAAGCTGACCTAATTACGATTCTAATGATGTATAATATGTATGCAGTTATTGAAATTTAATTTTCAATATTTTGACATTTTGAACAATTTTGAACATAGGATTTCTCAGAAGTATTTTATTTGATCGTATAGTGTCGTATATCATTAGAGAGCCTTTGTCCCATGCAAACTCTAAAACTGGATGTGAAAACTACTCGACAATGATTCGTATACCGGAAGTAGTTCAAAAAACGAAGAAAAATGTAAAAAAGATAAAAAAAAATTGGAGCTCTTGCCAAAAGTTCGAATTCTCCGTCACATATTAGCGGACCAAAACAATTAAAGTGTCGTTGGATAGTTCCATTAATAGACGATCGTATAACATCTAAATATCACGAATTTGATTTTTAGGAAAAAAATTATGGTACGCCGAAAACTAAGTATTTTCCGTTTTGGAGCATTCTGAGACGCCTTTTTCTCGAAAACGACGCCTACGATTTTTCTTAAACATTTTTTACTCTGAGTCCTATCGGTGGCCTAGCGTGTGCATCTAATAATAAAGGCGTTGCAATATTATAGGTGGTCCAAAAATGACCTCAATCTTTGAAAAAAGTTGAAAAATCATTAAATTATTGAAAATGCTCTTTTATTTATTTTTTTTTCGAAAAGTACTCAATGAATGTTTTTGATATTTCTGTTACAGGAAGTTAAGTATCTAATCAACTTGTTAAAGTTATTCCGACAATGATCGAAAAACCGGAAGTAGTCGAAAAAATCTCCGATATTTTGATTTTTTTTTACATTTTTACAGAAAACTTTTTTATTTATGAATATTTTTTGATGGTAGTTTACACAGAGTTAAAGTATCACCCTACTTGAGCATAAGTGAGAAAGAATTTTGTCTCAGTAATTTTCTTTAGTCGCCATTGGCTAATTTAGTTTTTCGTACCTAGATTAATTATTTATTGTTCGATTTGTATAAAACAAAGTGCATATGCTTCGTGATGTCAATTGTAATATTTTTTGTTACGGTGACATTTTTCTGCACGCAACGGAAGTGGCGTAATATTAACAAAAACTACAATTTTGAGAGTTAATTGCCACTTTTTGACAGCAAATATTATTTTTTTCGAAAACTGATATAACAATAAGTATGCGCCCTGTAAAGGCGCATAAAATGTTTGGCTCAGATTCTTAAATTTCAATTTCATTTTCGGGCAATTTCGAATAAAATGTAAAAAAAAGGGTAAAATTCAGTTATTACAACCCATTCAACGTCTTCATATTTTGAACTATTTATTCGTAACTTTCATAAACTCGTAGCCATAATCCAGACGAAGAGAATGTATGCCAAAAATAGTTTGTAATATGAGCAGTTGCCGAGAAATATGCAATTTTGCATGCATCACTTTTCAAGTTATTTTGCCTATAAAAGAGTAAATTATTATCCGATTTTCAATATTTTTTTTTCATTCGATGCCTAATGCCAATTCGGACTAGGTTAAGCCAATTTTACAGTTTCACTGTTACCGGAAATGACGTCATTTTGGCAAAAACTGTATTTTTAACCTAAAAAACAAATATTTTATTCAAATGAGTCTTTTTTTATAATATTTTTAAAATTATGATATTTGAATCCAATCAACGAATACCATGAACCCATACAATCATACAGATACCACAAAAAATTTTCTAACTTGTACGGTTGCCGAGAAATAGACGATTTTCTACAAGTCACTTTTTAAGCATTTTGGTCTATAAAAGTGTCAATTATTATTCAATTTTCATACAATTTTCACCATGTGATGCCTTATGCACTTTAGGATTGCAATGATCTGATTTAACATTTCCATTATCACCGGAAGTAATGTCATATTTGCAAAAACCGTATTTTTAGACTTCAAACAAATATTTTATTCAAATGAGTCTGATTTGTAATGTTTATACAATTGTGATATTTGATTCCAATCAACAAATAGATTAAACCCATACGGTCATATAAATACCAAAAAATGGTTTCTAACTTGTACGGTTGCCGAGAAATATACGATTTTCTACACGTCACTTTTCAAGGTTTTTAGTCTATAAAAGTGGCAATTATTATTCGATTTACATAAAATTTTCACCATGTGATGCCTTATGCCATTTATGATTGCAATGATCTGATTTAACATTTCCATTATCACCGGAAGTAATGTCATATTTGCAAAAACCGTATTTTTAGACTTCCAAACAAAATTTTACTCCAAAATTAGATTTTGCGCGATCCGACTCAAGATGGCGTGTTCAATGACAAATATTACGGGACGCTGAAGATCGAGTATTTTCCTTTTTGGACTTTTATATGATATCAGAATGATACAAATTCGATGGTTAGGCAATAGATTATGAGATGCCGAAAATGTAGTATTTTCCTCTTTTTTTTGGAGCCTTTTCGGACTCGTTTATCTCGAAAACTACTTCTATTTCACTTCTTAAACTTCTGTTACCCCGAGTCCTATCGGTCGTTTAGAGTATAAAGGTAAATTTAAAAGCATGGCAATGATATAAAGGACCCTGAAAGCCGATTCAGCACTGCTATGCAGGTCTAGTTATTTATTATTTTTTTTTTTTCCACTTTGCCTATTTCTCAGCAACTATAAGAGATAGAGGTCTGAAATTTGATTTTCTGTCGGGAAACTGGGTGGTGGTTAGTGCTTAAATGTAAAACCAAATTTGTGCGCATAGCGGAAACGCGTCAAATCTTTAACGTGCACTCAAATTGAAAATCGGCCATAATTCTTCTAATTCTCATCGGACTTTTCCGATATTTACATTTTTGGATAGCTGAAAACATTTCTGAGTAGATGGCAGTTCAAAAACATCGAGTTTAGAAACTTTGTCGCTCTCATTTTTTTGGTGAAAAATGGAAAATTTTCAAAATTTTCTAAAATTGTTATTTTTAGGAATTTTTAAATATGACTTATATTTTTGGATAGCTGACATTAATCCGATTCCAACAATATAGGTTTTGTTCTGAAATTTTAACTTTGATTTTTCACTTTTTTACGCATTTTGGTCAAATCGTAGAGTTCTTATTTTTTTAAAACGGCACCTACGATTTTTCTGAAACTTCAGGCATATGAAGTCAAGAGTCGTCTCCAGTCCTTAGTCTATGAATGAAAATCCTCTAATCACCGGAAGTAGTCAAGAAAAGTATCCAAACTTTGACAAAATTCTAAAAAATGGGTGTTTGTGCGGAAAATGCGATGTTTTAATTGGCTGTTTACTGAGTAGTTAAAGTACAACGTCATTTGATAGCCACGTAAAATATCTACAAGATGGTACCACAGCGACAAGTTTCTATCATAAATTATAGGACTTTGAAAAGTAAGGTTTTTTACGATTTCGAGCAATTTTAAACGCATGTTTCTCGGAAACGCCGCCTACGATTTTTTTAAAACTTTCTCAGTCGAGAGTCTAATGGGTGGTGTATTGTGTGAAACCATTGTACAATTTCTCTAAATGTCATGAGTAGTCGAAAAACGAGATTGAAAATCCAAAACGTCGTATTTTTACCATTTGGAGCATTTTTAGACGTCTTTTTCTCGAAAAGTCAACGTAATTTTTTTTTGGAACTTCTTCTACAGAGAGTTTGATCGGTAGTCTTAGGTATGAAACTATTGCGCAACATTTAGAAATATCAGGAGTATGAGAACAAAGGAATCGAAAACTGAAAACGTCACCTTTCATTGTTAAGCGAAACATGCAGTAAGAGTTGATACAATCTGTACGTTTTACCAACGTTTAGAGCCTATTCAAAATTCCCCATTTCTCTCACAGTGACGACATTTGAGCTAAAAGTATTTCAACTTTGAGTGTTTACTTATATTCAAAATATGGGTTTAGTGACCCTGTAACAGAAATAATTGATTCCTGTGTGTAATAATTAGTCTTTGAATTAATATTGTTTCTTCTTTGTCAAAATTATCTCTCAACCGTAATCATCTCGACACAAATCGACGGCTCCCGCTGTTTATAAGGAAATCCAATTATCCATAGGTTGCAGTTGTATCTTGCAGTAGTATCGTGCAGAAGTACGAATATTGCACCTGTGATAGAAAGCATGATGTAGTTTGAGCTTGGGCCCTATCTCTAATTAAAGATAATTTTTTATATGTTAGTGACGTCAAATCATTAACGTGCACGAAATCAGAGTTTTATCGGTAGTCATAGGTATGAAACAGTTAGAAATATCAGGAGTATGAGAACAAAGGGATCGAAAATTGAAAACATCATCTTTCATTGTTAAGCGAAACCTTCAGTAAGAGTTGATACAATCTGTACGTTTTACCAACGTTTAGAGCATTTTCAAATTCCCCATTTCTATCACAGTGACGATATTTGAGCTAAAAGTATTTCAACTTTGAGTGTTTACTTATATTCAAAATATGGGTTTAGTGACCCTGTAACAGAAATAATTGATTTCTGTGTGTAATAATTAGTCTTTGAATTAATATTGTTTCTTCTTTGTTAAAATTACCTCATAACCGTAATCATCTCGACACAAATCGACGGCTCGCGCTGTTTATAAGGAAATCTAATTATCTATAGGTTGCAGTTGTATCTTGCAGTAGTATCGTGCAGAAGTACGAATATTGCACCTGTGATAGAAAGCATGATGTAGTTTGAGTTTGGGCCCCATCTCTAATTAACGATAAATTTTTATATGTTAGTGACGTCAAATCATTAACGTGCACGAAATCAAAATATTGTCGATATTTCATTGAATATTCAATTTAGTTTTGAACCAGTTACATATTTGAGTAGCTGGCCTGAACGCGATTCCAAAGTTCCGTGTAACACATTGGTGTGACATCGACAAAAGCCCGAATTGGTTATAAATGGAACGTTTTGCATACGTATAAAGCATATATAGAGAGCTTTTTTTAAAACTGGCAATATTTGAACAAAGGGTGTTTGAATGGTAACCAATATCTTGCATTGGTGCTTCTAGAATGAAAATAATTCATTTTAGTAATTAACAGTTACTCCTGAAATTAATATCCCAGGTTTTATGTCTGCATGACGTCATCATTTGATACCAGTGAAAATGAAGCTCTCTGTTGAAGCCATTTATAAATAAAGTACCCCTCAATTACAATGTTGAAAAATTAATGTTGAAAGGTGCGATATTATTACCTGATACTTAAGGTAAATTTTTTTTGTCTCATTCGGAAAACTGTTTTTTTTTCTGTAGTCGTTTAGATTTCTGAAACTAAAATTGATAGAATTCGAAAAAGTTATATTTTTGTAGAGCCGGGGATATTGCGGATGCGATATAGGTCGAATTGCAATACCACGCAGTTCTCTTTTTTTCCTAACAATTTGAAAATGTACTGAACTTGTAATTTTTTTTAGAATTTTTGAGTTTTTGATTGAGTATTTCGATTTCTGGCGTCTGTAGGATTCTACCAATCCATGTTCATAATTGTTCAACTATATTTTTCACTTTCCTTCTATCGTAATGCGCATGCACAGAAAGTGTCATGTCTGAGTTGTTTAAGCGTGTGTGTGTGTGTGTTTTAAGGGGTGAGTTGTAGGCAATTTTTGCTGCCTTCGGTAAGGTGAAAGCCTTCAGCCTTGCAAGCAAGTCTAGTTATACATTTAGGATTAATCATAATATGAATTGTAGTACTAAAAATTTAATTTATGTTCTTATTTGTAATAATTGTATGAAGATTTACATAGGAGAGTGCTCAACTGAATTACGCGCACGTATCCGAGTTCATAGGCAACAGAGTTTACAAGCTAATCCGGTCTTGAAAGTGTCCAAACATCTAAATACATGTGCTAAGAATTTAAATATTAAATTCAGTATTTTTCCTTTTTATAAAGTCAATATTGACAATACTATCAAAAGAAGGAATATGGAATCACACTTTATTGACCGGTTCAAACCGGATTTAAATGCTTAATTTGCCCCCTTCCCACCGTGTTAATATTCTAATTTTAAATAAAATCTTAATATATATTTTTACACTTTTTACTTCAACACCATTAAAGGGGATTTTAAACCCTGTATATCTTTATTTCTCTATAGTCAGTTTATTAGAGAATAAGGTGGATATAAACAAGTTTACAACCATATTACATAATTGATCTATTGACATTTTTTTAATCTCTTCACTAGGGCAGACAGCTAGCTTATATAATTTAATGTATGTCAGAATGAAGTAAAGTGGAGAATTTTTTACCTGGACGTATTTTTCTATTTTTTTATGCATTATCTACCGTAAACAAAGAAGTACTTGTACTTTATTTACTTTAATATATATATATATATATATATATATATATATATATATATATATATATATATATATATATATATATATATTATAATATGTGCTTATAGACCCAGATCGATCTACATGTATTTAAAGGCCTCAATGAATAGTCACACGCTTGTTAAATTCAGCTCATCGGACATCAATTAGGAGATAAACACTTCCTGTTTCACATTTAGAGGGGTGTTATTGTCCAATAGACATGTCCTGAGATCATTAGGACCCAAGACGCGTTTATCGACATTGTAGACAAATCAGAACGCTAGGTTTACCTTTAAGCATGTTACAATATATCAACGATGCATGCAATTACGACTTCTTTGGAAAAATTAAACAAAAAAGCAGTTTTATTCCAGTTACTACAATCAGGTTATATTTTGACATAAACTGAGTTCACAATTGGTGAAATTCGCATGGCCACATGGATTAAGTTATTATATCGCTCAAACGGGCTGATTTTGATGTCTGGAATTAAACATGCTTGTTATTTGATTTCAAGATTTTCCGCTTCACAAGGGTGATTTAGGATAAGAGAAACAATTTTGTCCACCTCATCTGACTTTATTTTATAGACCATACATGATTCTCTGGATCGATATCCAGGACTGTCTATAATATTCTATTCAACAATACCTGCCTGATACAAGGCTGTTGCCGAAAGATTAGTGCAGTTCCCCTCTCTCTCTCATAAGTTGCCCTAATTCGTTGACATCCAGGGTTCAATATTTTTCTATAAATGTGTCCGGTTCAAATGGCCTCCACGTAGGTTTTAAAAACTGTATCACCTGAAAAAAACCGGGTAAAGGTCAGTCAATATTGTTACAAAGCAAAATATTTTGAGTTTGTATCGTTTTAAGTGCGACATGCAAGTAAGATTTAAATTTGTCTGATTCATAACAAATTCAAAAATTTTAATTCATAAAGAATTAGTGACATTTAAGAGTGATGTTGGAGCTTGAAAGGATTACATCTTTAACGACTAGTACATAATCATAATTAACGACTAGACTATGAATGTGTCTAACGAACATTTGATGTCATTTATTTAGATTTACACCAGCGAGTCGTAGTTCTCGCTTTCAGTGGAACCAGCCTTTTCTATGTATCTCTGAAATGCTATGGTCGTAAAACGCACACTAGAAAAGTACAAACGAGAAATACAAACAAGTACATAAACATATTTAAATATTTAAAACTAAATATAAATTGTAGGTCAAAATATTAATTTCTCGGATTTTGATTGGTCGAAAAGTGGCTTCGAAAGAGTATAAATTTCCTGGGGCGATATTAAGAAAATTTCAATTCAATGCTGGTGTCAAAATATTTGCTATGATGACCATGACAACTAATCAGACTGGTCAAATTACAATACTGTATTTCAAAACCTCATACTGGCTCGTTATAACTGATGTGACGTATTCTAAAAATACGAATGCTCTGACGGGGGAGAAAAAGATTCACTTTTGGCTTAGTAAAAGTTATACCGTCGAAAAGACAAGTCTTTATATCACCAGTACTCTACAGTGTTGTACTGGAAATAGGGCCCAACACTTTTAGGGTCTCTGTGTTTCCCTAAGCTCTCGCTTGGTTCAATAAATCCTCTCAATAATCACCTATGTAATGAAACTAATGCAATAAATGCAATCTATAATGTACATACATATGCTACTGTTATTTATTTTGATATTTTGTATTTGATGGATGGATGGATGCCTGTGTGATATTTTGGCCTAGGACCCCACAAAACCTTAATCCGGCCCTGACTGGAAGGTTTTATAAAGATCACCTGATTATCAGTGACGTAATCGATGCTAAAATAATCACTTCTTATCCAGCTAAGTTACGAAATATTACATTTGGTTCGAAAACGTCAACAAATAACCGGTATAAATGCTTCTTACAGTTTATTTAATTTTCTCTGGTATAATAAAAGCGTTATGAAATATAAGATATACAAAGGATCTCACAAACTATAGATAAAAAACGAATTTACATGGGAGACAACTCTTTAAAGTATATCACGCTTGTGTTATAGTATTAAATGGAGTTACCTCCCCCAGACCAGGTCTGTGTTACCAGCATATTGCTTAATCATATTTATTTCTAAACCTGATAGGCCTTAATAAGAAATATATCCATTACGTAATACTCAGAATGTTACATGTATCATTATATTGTACTCCTTTAATGATATCATAAGCGTACATTTATGTTTTATATAATATATAATATCAGGCGCGGATCCAGGATTTTTTGCAGGGGGGGAAGGGGTCAAGGTTTGATAATTTCTTAACTAATTGCGCTCAACCAATTAACGGGAAAAATTTGGTAAATTAGATTCAATTTGGTGCATTCTGACGTATTTTCGGAAGGTAAATTCCAAAATTACAGGTCTAAAAATCGCCAATAAAATCGCATAGATTTAAGTTTCAAATTTTCAAGTCTGAGCAGGGGGGGGGGGGGGGTCCGGACCCCCTTGACCCTCCCCCCTCTGGATTCGCGCCTGATATAATCACGGTTAATTGAATATTTAACATAGTGGTTACAGCTGTATCTTGCTTAGTAAAAAATATTTACATAATACAGCTGATACATATTCATGTCGTTTACTCGGTAATAAGATCGTTAATTCGATAACTTTCAATGCAAAAATATTAAAAACTTGTTAGCTACGTGAACTACTCAAATGGGTGTTCTATGAATATACGTTTGTGTCATCATTCTGTAATGCATCATGTTTGGGATGGACCAGGATTAACAACAGTTAATATTAGTTTGTAATATCATTCTGGGATGGTGAATGGCAGCAAAAGGTGGAGCGGACATATCATAGGATAACAATGGACGCCAATGCACCATTTTATTTCTTTCATGATAATGTTGGCAAGAATCTACGGTGAGAACAGAGATGACAAGAACCAACGGTGATAACGTTGACAACAATGGTGATTGACTGAACACTCAAAGATAGCTTTCATAAGCTCAGTACATACAAATTACTACCTAACTGTCTTATGCAACCTCAAATCATAAAATGTACATCTTTCGAAATATTAATAGTTTGCATCTTACAGGTGGTCTAGAATTTTTCTTCTGATTCTATATAAATTAATAAAACCTGTCTATCGCTTTTGACGAAAGAACCATAATGGCCGCTACTATACGCAAGTTGAGGGCACTCTAAAGGTCAAATTTTTATCCGTCTTTGATGGAACTTACAATATATGTTCATATCCAAGCGATTTTCGTTCAAAATATTAAGTTATAATGGTCCTTTTCAAGAGATCTGGGAATGTATCTCAAAAACACAGTAGCTCAGAGATATGTTTAGTTATTAGTTTATTCATATCAAAAGTTCATATGATTGAGACAAATATTTTCTTGGTTGCTGCCCAACAGCTCGCATATCCTATGGATATGCTTCCGAAACCAATTCACATTGTAAATCTTCATTCAAGGTGGTATTAAAGAAAGGTCTGTTATTTTTTCACGCAGAAAATCTTTTTTCTAGCGTTATCTACTGATGTAAGTCGCCTTTTGCGATATTTTTTACCTTGTCCGTCTCTAAGCGATAACACATACTTATGGAAGAACAATTACTGTATTTTGCCCGTCTCATTTATGAAAGACCAAACAGCTCTTTATTCAGTGTTCTTAGTTCTTAGTTCTAAATTCATAGTCCTTAATTCTTACTACACGTACTTCATTTGTTGTCGTATTTCGACATTTGTAGACTAAAATTAACATTTGTATCTTGAAATCAATATTTGTTTCACAAATCAGACATTTGTCATATCAGATTTGTAAAATGTATTTTAATATAAGATTGTTTTTTTTAAGAAAATAGAAAAAAATAGTCTATATTTACATTTGATCAGAAAAATACAACAAAAACAAATATCGAACAGCGAATTTCAAAATACAAATCCCAAAATCTTGCAAAACATTTCTCTGAAACAATTCTCCAAAAACATATCTTCAAAAACATTTCTCCAAATACATATCTCGAAATTCATTAAATCGGAACATAAGAAATCAACCTGGCATACAATAAGTCACCATACAATAATGGGAATGTACAATAAGAATAATCGTTCAGAGACCGCGACGCTAGTGAAACGATCCCTTGGCAGTTGGAATTCGATATAAGAGTTGGCCGTAACACACTGTATGGCGTATGTCCGTCTTCATTAGCCCAGTTTAGGAGCAGAACAGTAGGATGTTAAACCCCATTTCATTTTATTTCTCTAGTGAAACCACGTGCGTAGAACAGCTAATCGGACAGGGCCTTCGATAACGAAATAAATTGAAAGTAGTCTATTTTCAGAAATTAGGCTTTGTCTGATAGCGACATATTTCTTTGTTCAAAGAGAGTGAGAAATGGAGTTTAACAACCACTCGACACAACTAGGTCATTTCGGGACTAACACATGGTTCAATTTTATGTCAATAATTAGCTTGCACGTAGGGGTCTTTAGCAGTGGGAGGAAACCGGGGGCCCCAGAGAAAACACACGAGATTGGACAGGTATCCCTACTCCTCGACACGTACATCGAAATCACGCCAGTTGACTCAATGACAGACCTTATGGTACAGCGTGTACGTGTGGTTTAATGGTCGAGAGCGAGACATTAAGTAATATATTGATACTGCACGAGGCGATAGCCGAGTGTTGTTTCAATATATTACGCAATGTCTTGCTCGAGGCCATTAAACTACTTAAAATACCGATTACAGTATCATGCACGTGCGTTACTATGGGATCATCACGTGGCTATTATTTGTGGGTATCCTTTTCACGTCAGCAAAAAATGCACGTTCATTTATCACGTGATTAATATTTCCGATTACTTATATTACGTCACAATAGCATGTGACCCTATGTTAAAACGCACGTCGTGCGGCGATTTTGTTATATCCACTTTTCAACACGTGTTTAGACAGTTGTCGAATTAGAATAAATGGAGTACGGACAATTTAAAGTAGAATGGCTTTCTATGTCCGAAACGGATAATAGTGATAATATCCTGTTCGAAGCGTCCCAAATTGCTGAGCAGGAGTTAAATTCTGACCAGCAAACAACCAAAGGTGCCTCAAATACAGTGTATCACACAAACAGTTCGCATTACTCGGATATAAGCGAGGACGATTGCGACAACTTAAAAGTGACGAAATTAGTAGAAAGTACGGTGGTGAATTCCAGACAATTCGGAAAAACTGTCTCTGAAAATGAACTGAAAGATATTGTTTTTTCAAGATTGTCGCCAAATACAGTGGCCAAAAGTAAGTGGGCAGTTCGTACTTTTCACGATTGGCAAAACTACCGCCGTACCGTGGCAACTACATCGGCTATTAAAACATTTCAAGGTGATTTATTACAGATGACGAAAGAAGAACTCAATGACGCTCTTGGTTATTTTATTGTAGAAATTAAAAAGCAGGACGGTTCCGAATATAAAGGTCAGACTCTCTATGAGCTTATATCTGCTATTCAATATCATTTACGGCTTAATGGTGTAATCGTTCATTTTCTTGAAGATAATGAATTCATAGGAATGAGGAATGTACTTGACGCGAAAATGAAGGAACTTTCCCGTCGTGGTATTGGATTGGACAAGAAAAGAGCAGACAAAATATCTGTAGAAAATGAAGATATTTTGTGGAAAAAGGGGATTCTGGGATCTGACACCCATAAGCAATTGTTGGACACTATTTTTTACTTGATTGGGTTGAATTTTGCTTTGCGGGCTGGTAAAAAAAATAAGGAGCACCGAAATTTGCGATATGGACAGAATTCACAACTGTCACTTCATACTTCCGAATCCGGAGACCAATACTTGCAATACACAGAAGATGTATCGGAAAACAAATCAAGGGGGTCTGAAGCACCAAAAACACAAGAAGAAAGTCGTTAGAGCTTATGAGAACTTGGACATTCCCGAGAGATGTATTGTACGTCTCTATGAAAAGTATATTAGACTCAGGTAAGCTAAATTTGATTTATTGTAGAGCCTGTACCAAACAATTCATACAGTCTATGGTAATTAACAGGGAAAATCTTTAAAGCTTGGATTGAATTTATGAAAACCGAATTTATAAATGTCCTAATCCGGGACAATGGAGAGGAATTATATGTTAGTATATCGTGGGTTCGTTTGCAGTGAGGGGATCATGGTGGCTAAGTTGGTAAGACGCTAGTTCGAAATTTCACCCCCTTTTTCCTGCGTGCAGGTTTCGCCTTGTCAGTGATGCAGGACGGAAGTCCTAACAAGCACAACTGTGTAGTCGTTCGGATGGGACGAAAACCGAGGTCCCATGTACACATTGGCGTGTACGTAAAAGATCCCTTTGCAGATGGCACCACTACCCGGCCAAAATTTCCCTCATAGCACACTGTATGGCATATGACCGCCTTCTTTAGCCCTGATTAGGAGCAGAACAGTAGGACGTTAAACCCCATTTCATTTCGTTTGCAGTGAGCCCTCCTGGAACAGTTTTGAATAATTAAAATCGTCCATAAAACTAATTAAAATTAATTTGTATATTTCAGACCGAAAACCCGCGCCTGTGATGCATTTTATCTCGAACCAGCAAAGCTAAATTCAAAAGAGCATTGGTATAACAGCATCCCAGTTGGCGTACATACGCTCCAGAATTTAGTGAAGAATATGTGTTTGAGAGGTGGAATGACTGGAAATTTCACCAACCACTCGTTACGTGCGACAGCAGCCACGCGTCTTTATAATGCTGGTGTGGATGAGCAATTAATAGCTGAAACTACGGGTCATTCATCAGACGCTATTCGTGTATATAAGCGCACATCCAATGCCCAACTTCAGGATGTTAGTGATATCATTCAAAATAAGAGAAAGAAATGTAAACAGGAAAATATACCCAAAAGTGGAATTCAAGAACCAAGTAGCAGAGAACTTTCTATTGAGAATGAACATTTCAAGTTTAATTTGAAGTTTTGATCAATAGATTTCTGTAAAGAATAAATTTGTCATTAAAATTCTTTTCGATTGTCCGCATCGTTTCGAGTCCAATATTTTCCGCCACCTTGTGTAAATAATGTACGCTTGTCATTTTGCCGGTACCATTAGTTGAAATAATGGTACGCCAACATCAAAGGATGACGTCACATCTGTATTTTAAGTGCTATTCATTAGACCGTCCAAACCCCCCTTCTTTGTTCAAAGGAAAGAATGTTTTACCTCTTCTAAATCATGTTTTCATGAATGTGCCTGGGAATAAGTTCTGGCGTTATTTCCCCTTGTCAGTGATGCAGGACCGGGGGCCAAACAAGAACAGCTGTGTGGTCGTTCGGATGGTACGAAAAACTGAGGCAACGTGTTTACACATTGGCGTGTACGTAAAATATCCCTTCCCACAGTTGGAATTCCATATAAATAAGAGTATGCCGTAGTGTCGCTGCCCGGGCTAAATTTCCCTCATAGCACACTGTGTAACACTATAGACTTAGTGGTCTGTTTAATATAGAATTCTGTACCTACATGATGTTTGACAAAAACTAGGGTAATGAAGTAGCTTGCATTATTCTACTACTATCTTAGACTTACTCACAGACAGTTATGTCAGTATCCATTTCTGGAAAGTAGGGTACTATCGTCCAGTCCTCACGTACACAGATTAGTACAATTAACTAGAAAAGTGTTGATGTAAAACGGTGCCTTTACGAAACACTTACTCATAAATGGTAATTGTCCCGCCCTACTAGATGACGCATTAGACTTTCTTTATAGGAGAGAGTTTGTTTGATTTACGCTCAGACAACATTTGAGAGATCCAAGGGGAAGTTCACCCCGGGAGCTGGCCCGGCTTACATGCTGGACGCAGACAACATTTGAGAGATCCACGGTGAAGTACAAACCGGGAGCTGCCCCGGCTTACAGGCCGGACGCAGACATCATTCGATAAATTCAAGGGGAAGATAGTACCGTGAGCTGCCCGGACTCAGAGCCTAGGGGGTCGACTTATCCTAGCGTGAGGCCGTGAACATTATGTAGAACTATAAAAACGTACGTGGCTTTTGCCACGTTAAAGTCGTCAGGTCTGAGTTAAAAAGGATATTAAACTCAGACCGGGAATGTTATATACCTAAAGAACAATAGTTGTATCTGGGCTGTAGAATATATTATTGTAACATATAAAGAATATCTCAAGAGTACAGAAAAGAGTTGAATTCTTATTGATCACAACGTCAAGTCCTACCTAGACAAACGACAGTGTGACAGAAGATTTGGCCACAGTACGTGTCTCTAGAGTGTCACAGTCGTCGATTTGGTACCGCGACACAGGATAGTGTCACAGTCCCACAACGTGAAGTCTGAAGAAAAGCCCTAGACGATCATTGTCCCATCTGTGACACACAGGCCTGCTATTTGGGAGTCTGTGACCAGGATAGTCGCGACATTCATCCCACAGCTGTAGTGTCACAACTGTATAGCCTATACCCGTCTTCATCGGCCCAGTTCGGATCACAAAAGTAGGACGTTAAACTCCGTTTCCCTTCATTTCATTTATTCAGTGAGGGAAGGTGGCGGGGATTTAAATCTTAAAAAACGATCTCAATAAGAAATTCTCGATATTTGTTCATATACAAATGTACTACTTATAAGTATGTTTTTTTGTTCGCTACAGAATGTAAATTTATATTTACATAACTTGCAAAAAGAAAAAAAAAATGACTGGCACTAAAAAATGAGGGTGGGGAGGGTATTTAACGTCAAAATACCGGCCATAACACGAAATACAAGATATCGGGTTGCACACCATTAAGAAGGTCCAAATACATATTAAAAATTGTAAAATATTTTCTCACATGTACATATTTTCTGACATATACATGATTTTGAAGAGATAAAGCCCTCTTTCATTGACCAAACGACATATGTCTACTTTCAATTTTTTTTATTTAATGCTAGATCATATTAACCAATATATTTATATATAGAAACATAACACGCACGCGATTTCATTAAAGTCAAGGTCATTGTATGATTTTACTTGTTGTATGCTTGCTCGATTGATTCTTATTTATTGTATGGTGACTTATTGTCTGCTAGGTTGATTTCTAATGTTCCGGTTCGATGAATTTCGAGAAATGTGTTTGGAGAAATGTTTTTGAAGAAATGTTTTTGGAGAAATGTTTTTAGATAAATGTTTTTAGAGAAATGTTTTGCAAGATTTGTATTTGGAGATTTGTATTTGGAAATTTGTTGTTCGGTATTTGTTTTTCGTTGTATTTTTTTGATGAAATGTAAATATAGATTAATTTTTTGATTTTTAAAAAAAAAAATAAATATCTTATTATATTAAAATACATTTTACAAATCTGATATGACGAATGTCTGATTTGTGAAACAAATATTGATTTTAGAATACAAATGTTAATTTTAGTGTACAAATGTCGAAATACGAATTAAGGACTATGAATTTAGAACTAAGAACTAAGAACACTGAATAAAGAGCTGCTTGGTCTTCCATACTCATTATCGATCAAAATTTGAATATTTGGATCATTTTTTGAGAAGAGAATGATTGGGACATTGATTTAAGGGCTTGGGTAATTTCCCCATGTGTAATATTTCTGTCACAAAAATCTCTATCCGACTCTGACAGGGTTCTATTAATATATTTGCATACATTATTAATTTCATCTATATTTTCATTTACATCTTTTGAATATAATGACTTATATAAAAAGCTGCGCATTCGTGAATAATTGCGCAACTATCTGTTAGTATTTCTCTTCTACTATCTATTAGTTCTTTAATGTAATTTTTATTTTGTCGTTGCTTTTCTAGATTCATAAAATATTGTGTATTCCTATCGCTTTCTGTCGAATATTTGACCTTTGATCTTAAAATAGCAGCCCCACACTGTTGATTTTCAAATCTTTCAAGGTCGATTTCTAACAATATAACAGGATAATCTGTCTTAACACCACGTGCTATTAAACTCGCGTTATGAGTGTGACCAAAATGTCCGCACTTATTACATCTAATTTTGGGACACCTGGAAATTAAGTGGTGTGGGGAAAAACATTTAAAACAAACCTTACTCTGGTTATAGTGAAGAACATTAAAGCTTCTAATTCCCTCGTCTGTGTCGAAATTCGTCGTCCACGCTAAGGATGTAATGGGGGCGGAAACTTGCATTTCACAAGCCTCGTCCCGTTTGCACAAGTTTTAAACTTATCATAGAAGTGACGGATAACTGGACCAGCTATTTCTACCTCATGTGATTCTAGTTTTTGTAGTATAATCTCATCTTCGACGTGAATCGGAATATTCATAAAGGAAACAACGGTATATGGAGAATATAGCATTTCACATTTATAATTTTTTCCACTAACACTGATTCCTTCACACATATTAATCGCATTATCGACTGTATTTAAAGTTATTTCAATTATACTTGGCTGTCTTGGAACACACCCAATACAACTCCCGTCTCCATTTTTATCTTCAACTGCTTGAATAACATCATCAATACATACATTTTTTAGACTGATAACATTTACCTTCAGGGTCCTTTCTTTAATATTCTTCCAGGTATCCATTTTGTGAGGGCCGAGGCCCCTATGGGAAAATCCCAATGACCACACAATTAAATATTCCGATGACATTATCGTAACGTAAAGTTTTAAATCCAAAAAAGCGAGGGAAAAAACAAACACAAAGTCTTATGAACGAGGTCAGTTCCACTTGACCGCACTTCGGGAGCACATTTAAAACACGTCCTTACACTAGCGCGTATCAATCGACTCCCTCGCGTCGGATTATAACTGACGTGCACCTGATAATAACTGGCTTGCGTCGGATAATAACTGGCTCATGCCGGATAATAACAAGCGCGCCGGATAATAACAAGCGCGTCGGATAATAACTAGCACTAATTAATACATTTCCCATATGAAATGGGGTTTATAGCCCTACTGCTCCGACTGGCCTAATGAAGACCGGCATACGCCAAATAGTGCCAATGTGTACACCGGACCTCGGTATTTCGCCCCATTCCAACAACTGTACGTTGACCGTAGGCTCACTATCCAGGAGGCCCCTTGTTCCATCCCTCCGTTAGCCAAAAAAGTTCATCTGGATTTTTAAGCATGGTTCCTCCTGCACCATTGATTGGCATGGGGGAAACCACGCCGGAAAATCAGGATGAACGTTCTCGGCCAACGCAGGGATGGAACACGGCACCTTCTAGATAGCGAGCCAACGTCTTATTAACTGAACCATGTGGCCCCCTTTCCAAGAAGAAGGGTTAGGTAGCCAAATAAGGTCCCTCTCTGTCTCCATCAGTGTCTCTGTCTCCCTCTCGGTCTGTCTCTCCCTCTCTCTGTCAGTGTTCCTGTCCATCTCCCTGTCTTTTGCTGTCTTTCTCTCTGTATGTCCGTCTCCCTCTGTGTCTGTCTGTCTGTCTGTCCCTCTCCCTCTCTCTCTGTCGCTCTTTTTCTGCCCCCACCCCTGTGTCGGCCTCTCTGTCGGTCTCCACCCGCTGTGTCTGTCTCTCTCTATGCTTGCCTGTCTGTATGTCTATCTCTCTGTCTGTCTCCCTCTCTGTTTGTCTCTCCCTCTCTCTGTCAGTATCCCTGTCCACCTCTGTCTTTGGCTGTCTTTCTCTCTGTGTGTTCGTCTCCCTCTGCGTCTGTCTGTCTATCCCTCTCTCTGTGTCTTTGTCTGTCTCTCTCTCTGCTACCCCCCCCCCTTTTTGCCGGTCTGTCTCCACCCTCTCTCTCTCCCTCTCTATAATTAATGCCTGTCTGTCTGTGTCTGTCTGTCTCTCTCCCCCTGTGTGTATCTCTCTTTGACTCTCTCTCGCTCCCTGTCTCTCTCTATGGTGCATTGGGGTGGGACGATTTACCCAATGCTACCCAATTCTACCCAATACCACTTCAATATCACCACATACTACCGAAATACTACAACATAATACTGCAAAATGTGTATATCAATTGAATTTCTTCAAAAATAATTAGTTATAGCCTACCGTGGGAATTGTACATCAAATGCGATAACCCATGTCTGGCTGTTCCATTTGCCTCCCTATATCACATAAAACAAGCATGTGGTGATATTGGGGTGGTATTCAGGTGTTATTGTGTAGAATTGGGTAGTATTGGGTAAATCGTCCCGCCGCTGCATTGGGTTAACTTTATACTGTAAACCACATTTTATCACGAACTAATTCAGTTATCTAACGTATATTGAGTGAGAGAGAGAGAGATGTTTTTTAACGTCCCGGAGAAAACTCACGATGTTGGACATGCGACTCAACTCCTTGTCACGTACAAGTGAGGAATCGAAACCACGCCACTTGACTCAATGACAGACATTATGATCAAACCTACACGTCTTAACCATTCGGCCCCCACCCCTGTTTGTCATAGCCAAAGTTTTTACATGACTGGGAATGTGTTCAATCCAAAAAATACCAGAACCATTTCTAATCCACATCAATTTTCAAACAATGTTGGTTTTTTTTATTTTTAAAAAAGAAAAAAGAAAAGCGGTATCGTACACATGATGAAAAGCAACGATATTAATAATTTTAATGGCTAATGTAGCACTACCGCTGCCACAATCTTTGATTTGAACTGATCGTCTAGGGGTTGGTTTGACTCCGGACAAGCTGCTGTTGTATCTCACTTCTTAAAGGACAATATTGGTGCCAGTCATTATCACATATGTCATAGAACTGATTAAACACTTTCCAAATATACTATTAACACAGAGATCATCGCTACCATAGAGGAGTAATAAAGGATTCATGATTCGGAAGTGACGAACGCCAAAGGAAAACACGAGTTATCTCTCTATGTGAATGACTGAAGTGACGAGTGATGACAGATAAACGGCCGAATTTCTGCTCACTAATAATTCCTTCGAAGACAAAAAGTTGTTATATGGGACCGCAAGAGCATATCTGACGATTCAATAAAGTAATTAAGTGTCATAAGATAAGAGAACACGGGAAAAATGGAAATACTCCGTACAGCCCCTTGTTTTTTATTCATTCTATAGGGGAGACCGGGGCACATTAAACACTTTATAGCGTTGGGTTGTATAGTATTATTTATAAAGGATATATCCGTGGTTAAATGTGCCCCGGTCTCCCCTACCTTATAAAAACATGGTAATGCACGAACTTTTTTCTGTTTTTCTTTCGTGTTCTCTTATGTAGTGGCAGTCAATTCTTTTTATGAATTGTAAGATATTCTCTCACAGTGTCACACAGCAACTTTAGGTCTTCGAGGGAATTATTAGTGAGCAGATATTCGCCCATGTATCTGTTATCACTAGTCACTTCAGTTAGTTATATAGAGGAATAACTCGTGTTTTCCTTTGGCGTTCGTCACTTCCGATTCATGAATACTTTATTACTCCTCTATGGTAGCGATGATCTCTGTGGTAATATTATATTTGGAAAGTGTTTAATCAGTTCTATCACATATGTGATAATGACTGGCACCAATATTGTCCTTTAAGGACTTCACCATTGTGTTTGTTCACGATTCCGAAATCAAATATGTAACAGGAGCCAAAACAGTTGTTTCTATACGTTTTATGTCGCAGCAGTTACACAATAGTCTACATTATTATGGTTTAAAATTAATATCTCTTTCTCTCAACTATAAAAATCTAATCAGCGTGGCGAGATTCACAAAACCGCTACATCACGAAAAGATCGTCTAATTAAAGAACCCAATGCGTGTTTGACTTTAAAGAATCTAATTGATGTATAAAATTATTCTACTCCCGCTCTCTCTTATAGGTGGCGAATGACGTAAGCTAATTTAATCTCACGTGTATTTCAAACGATAACTTGCAATTTGTAAATTACCAACATGTTTACTAAACCGTACCTCCGTTATATGAAAGACCAAGCAGCACAATGATTAGATGCCTTTCTATGGATATATTATATAGGCCACATGGGTCGGGCTTGTGGAATATGGAAGTAAATTATCAGAACATAGTTTGCTTTGAATTGATCAAGACCCCCCCCCCCCTCCCGATATATTCTTGTCTGATAAAATATCTTTATATTACTATATTCAATACATATCTTATGGTAATTTTTGTTTCCGGATTTTTTCCCGCTTTTTCACGGATATTTTTGTTACAGTGTAGGCCGCATGGGTCGGGCTTGTGGAATAGGTTAGCAATACGTCGGCCATCATGTGTACCTACTTCAAGAATACACATGATGGCAAATGGCCGCCATTTAAAATACTACGCCCGCCTCTTAGAGACGATAACTTAACTCGCTATAAATTGTAAAAAAATTTACTTCGGCTAGAATTAAAAAACACCTAAGATTAACATTTGCTAAAAATTTCTAAAAAACAACCTAAATTTATGGAAATGGGGCCAAATCAAATCAGGCAAATTACATCAAATAGTCCATGTTAAACGTATAGCAAAAATTTTAAACTAACGCGAGCACGCGCGTTTCTAGACAACGCCATAGCGGGTCATAGCAACCAGTGAGTATAAATTGGAAATCCCCAATGACGTAGATATTATAAATTGGAAAGCCGAGTCTGTCTTAAAATAAGTAGTACCGTCAGTAAACAAGATGGAAGCCATCTGCTATCGTGTTTGATCATGGAGTAGGCAAGCACAGGTGTGTCGTATGTACGTCGGCATAAGCTGAAAATTTTGTGCCGCGTTCGGCGTACAACAACTTATACCATCGTATTTCAGCATACTCTCAACTTGTTAAAAACGTACCACTAACGTTTTCATCGTACACCAGCGTGCTCGCTAAATTTGTCTCATATGTCGGCATTCGCTGATGACATACGTCAATGTGTGACAGCCCTATAATGTCTTGTGGTTCTAGCGAGACTCAGCGTTTATATTTGACCTCACGTCGTCGCCATATAAGCTTCAACACGTTACGCATAAGTCAGGCATACGTTAGAATAACGTTGTACATGAGTTCTTCATAAGTCAAGAACGCTAAAAATTCGTAAGGCACACGCTGTCATATACTTGTATAAGTTATGTTTACGTTGGGGATAAGTGATGAATGAGTAACTCATACGTTAAACATATAGGCCGTGGGCCGAACCAGATAAATGTGATTTTTAGCTGCAAGTTTTTGGTGACGGGGAAATCTCATCATAATTAAATCAAATAATGTTATTTATGATTAAATCAACATTGTTTTCCCAAAAAAAGTATGTTTGCTACTTAGAAAATGCTATTTTAAAGTGACTTAATTTTAACCAATCAGAAGGCAGCATAAGGCCTGAAAACTGTCGAGTCAGAGCCTAACAAAGATGGCCGCGCCCTGGTAACTATACTTGTTACCTTAAACTGTGTTTAAGGTAACAATTGGTACAGTCTAAGACCCCTTACGCAAGTTCAAATAGGTTCAAACGCACAATTGTCAACACATATCATTACAGTTTGTATTAAAATAAGTAATTCCATCACAAATAGTGAAGACTGGACCATTTAAAGGGACAATAACACTCTGGCTGGCTTGATAGCTCCAGAAAATAGAAAAATAGCCTTATTCTAAGCGCTAGATGTGTGAATGTCTTACCTGGTGTGTTATTTATCCATTAAATCATATTTTACTTGTCCAGAAGGTTCGAAAATATTTTTAATTCCAAATCACATTTGAATAGGTGCACGAAGCTCGGTTCAAATTTTTTCTAGAGCCATTTGTCGCAAGGGAGGTAACTAGCTCCAGATTTGTTTGACTTCCTGTTCTAAGAATAGCATTTCCATGATGTCATCACTGGGATATCCCCACGTGACACGCTCGATTGTCAGTCAGTGCCCCAATGAAATATACATGTACATAAGATCGGTGTAAATGGAGATTAAAATGAACAATTAATTTAAGTTGATAAATATCATTCTATAGACAATCCGTCCGCGGATAATTGCCTGTATTGTTAACAGATATATAGTAGCGATGCCAAACGCCGCTAGGGGCGCTGACTGTACTATTTTCAGACACCACAAAAAGTTGACCGAGAAAAGTATACTTCGTGCTACGCCCTCTCATGAATTTTCAGAGTGTCAAACATTGACCACGCGATGTTTACTATCGAGAAAAATGAATGAACTTGCTGTCGAGTAGGATTTGGAGAAACTGAGGTAAGATTTTCTCATATTTTTCATCAATTGAAAATTTGAAGTTGATGGAAATTTTCGAAAAAGGCCCTCGACGCTCAAGATTTGGGTATATTTGGAAAGCCCAATTCATTAACTACTTAGTTTGACCATTTGTTAAGCCTGTATCCCCCGTAGGAATCCGTAAATTGTCAGAAATCGAACCATGTGGCGTTAAAGGGAGGTAATTTGTGGTTGATCAGGGTTCAGACCACAATTGAAAACGCCACAGACTTCAGTGTGTAAAAAAGTAAATGATAGATTTGGACAGGATTTTTCTTATATTGAATGTTACTAAAGCTACCTACCAAACTTTAGCCAGATATTTCACTAACAAAGGATAAATATCGTGAATGTTGTTGACACCTTGGATATTTTTTTCATGAACTGCACCTGAAGAAGTAAGCTTCTGCTTATAATTCAACAAAAATTAGTATTACTGTCCTTTGTTGAAGCCAGTTAGCTTAGCATACTAATAGCATGGCAGGTATCTTAGCCTTAGGTCTCAATTAATTTACAACAATTTTTTTTTCATTTCAGAATTGTTTAATTTAGTAGTGTAGCTCATACTGTGATTATTGAATTGGAAGAAGAAAATTCCCAGTCATTTTTACTGACGAAGAATTTTATATTTTTTTTCCTTGGGATAATATCTCAACAGGAAAGCTATAGGCCTATTTCTACCACTGATACTATAATCTAGTATATTGTAATGCACATATGTATCACAATTTTGATTTATTTTAAATACTCTTTCATGTAGATCATACCTTACTTTTATAAGTTTACTTTTTAATTAATTTTTTAGCAGAGTAGGCTACATTTTGTTTTTATCATTTTGCATATTTATCAGACAATTGAAGTGATCATGATACTCATTGTTTAGGGTTATTTGGACTCTTTTAAGATATTTAAATGTTTTAATTATGTCTATGTAACTGTTTTTATTTGAAATTGTAATGATGTTGATCACCGAAATATAGCTGTTATATAAATCATAGTTTAATTGTTAAATTTTCATTCCTGAAACATACAATCTCAAATTGATGTACACACAATTGATGTGGAAAAAGCGGCAAATCCACCAAAAGCTTACATGTAAATGTATATTTCTCATTTTACCACACACTTTTTGAAAATTTTTGAAAATATCTACATACATGTAAAAAGTTGTTTCTTTTTGACCTTGACATCAATCGGTCAAAAATTGTGATTTAAGGTGGTGTCATGCAAAAAATAAATAACATAACCGACTGAAAACACTTTGTTTGTGCATATTCATTTAAAAATAAGCCTCTGTATGAATGTCAAAGTCTGCAATTTAAGTATACAGGAATTTGTCAATTTTTTTGCTGTGATTTGTGCGTAATTGGCACGGACCTCAACTTTGAGCCTCTGTAACACAAAAAGTATATGCCAGAATATTATAGCGACAATTTTATTTCATTAAGTACATCGAGATCTTTAATTAGTGCAATTTTCATAGGCCTATCTTGTATAGTTACTGTCAGTTTTTTTGCGTTTTTGAAAAAAGCTGTTCTTTGTGCCCCCAGTTTGTCATCTTAAAAACGCTATAACTTTTTTAATTTTCAATATTTTTTGGAAATGTTTTCAGATTATTCATTCTAGATAGTTCACAATTACAGTATCACTGTCATTTTTGAGTCATTGGTAGTATTTGAAAACCCGTTTGCAATGCTATATATAGACCATATTACACATTGACACATGACATTGACAAGTGAGTAAGTAAGTAAGTGTTGATTTTTTTTCCGTCGATTTACAAGTAGTCACGCGGTAATTATTAGTATAATGTCATTATGCCTATTTATTCGGCTAAGAAGTACAGGCAAGCAGACTGAGATGGTCGTTTACAAATGTGAATTTGGGAACAGAGCAGATTAGGTGGGAAGAATTGAAAGACTAATACCTAAAGCCGAAGAATTGGCAACCAGGCAAAGCTGTTGTTATTATTATATCTAATAATACAATACAGGTAATTTGAAAAAAAAATTGTTATCAGTGAAAACCAAATTCAACCTATTCTTATAAGTATTCTTTGCTGTGGAAAAATATATTTTTTTAAAAAACATAATTAATTCTTTATGTTTGTAAAAGACACAAAATATTGTTTCTATTCCTTTGCAATTAAGGGCTGATCTAGTGGGGCATGCACCAAATTCCACTGGAAATGGCTTCTAGTTTCTCAAAATTTTCTGGGAGAGGCCACCTGGCCTTCGTACTGGTAAGGTCTGACTTTGTCGTCTGTGTGCACCCTGTATCCATGATCTTTGAATCTGCCTTTGTAATTGTTTATTCTCCATTTTTATTCCTTATTGTTGACTTTCTTTTGATTTAGTTGGTTAAATAGATCATTTGAGCTAATGTTTATATACATAACCTGCATTTAAATTATGACAGGAGGAGGTGTTTGACGATCATTTCAATGTTTTCACTTCAGTTTGCAAATATCCCAGCAATAACTGAAAACATGGCTTTTACTTGTTATTCTAAAGAATGTTAAGCATGTCGTACAATAATTTAGCCCCAAAACAATAATACTTTCACAATTTCAATCTTCCAGATACCACAGAAAATACCTGCAAGAGGGCATCAAACTGGGCTTTTGCCCAAATGAAAAGAGCCAAGCATTATAGCTTCATGTTTCCTTGCTATATAATATGGTGAAGGCCCCTGGGTCCAGATGCCAGTCAAATCAACAAACTTTAGCCTCGGCAGATCACAACACTGATTGCAACGCGTACCAGACTGAGCACGCTTGCCATAATACGGTTTCCCACACAAACCCCATGTGCAATTTTACCATGGATGCCACTCTGCAAAAGGCAGTGTGTCTTTATTTAAGGAAACAAAATCGAAAAGGCCTACCAATTATTGACCTCACATCTCCTACCCATACTGGTCTAGGCCTACTATGTGGCTTCTCTGCCAAATTATACGGAAACACTTGTCTGCGATATATCGCCCTACCTAATGGAAAGCGGCATTAAACCTAAAGCCCCCCCCCCATCTTCTCCATTTAGGATGGAGCATAAAGGCAAATAATGATGGGGCCCAACTTCAGAAATAGCCAATAAAGAGAACCATAATTTGATGTAAGAATTTATTTATTTTTAATAATAGTCGTCTTGAATTATAACATGTACACTGCCCATTTCTGTCCAAAAACAATCTCCATATCTTCAGGAAACAAAATGAGGATTTTAGGACTCTATTCCCTATAGCACCAAGACGTCACATCACAAAGTGCCTGTAAGCCATGTGTCGTCTCCGCGATTAACATCTTTCGTCCTTACTAATTGCCATTGGCAAGAAACTGATCAAAACACAAATCTATATATCTTTTATTTTTTTTACTTTTGATGACCTACACTACATGAAGATCCTAGTGTAAGACAAGTAAAACAAAATTTTTAACTATAAAAATATGAAACGAAATAGTATTTGTGTTTTAATCAGATTGCATTGATAAGATCCAGAACTCTTGGCTCTCTAAACCATACTCTTCAAACTCCTGAAAAATATTCAATTAATTATACATAATGCAAGTGCTAAATCTGCCTAATGCAGGTCTTTCTTTAGACCTGAAATGTTATCTAAATTATTAATTAGACATTAATTTATTTATTCACACCATAGCCTCGATTGCTAACCTGTAATATTTACTGAATTGGAATCTGATCTGCGGCTCAACGCCCGTTAATGATTGAATAAAAAAATGAATAATCCAGACTATGTTTTTATCATAACCGACTTTATTTATGATGATCGAGGCTAGGCCTAAAATTAAATCGCTAAATTCTTGGTTCAGATTGGATCAATTTGACTGAAATTTTCAAAAATGTCCATTTACATTGTCTAGTTATTAACTATTATAGTGAGAACAGTCAGCTCTTTATCTAATTTCCCATAATGCATAATGTATCTTTAACTATTTTTAAATTCTATTTGCAGTAAACCATATGTAATTTGAAAAGGTGCGAATGAAGGGGTTTTAACTATTGCTGTTTAACTACCTACGCCTATGACATTAGTCTTCCTTGATGAAATCTTTTGAAGGATATTATGACAGAAAGTCTGTAGGCATAACTCCACATCTGCCACAGGAATATAGGATTTCGTGATTGGCTTAACTGTTGATTCGCAACTTCTTCCAAAAGTCAAACAAAATTAAAGGCATTATTTCAGCAAAACACAACAAGTCGCTGTCATCCATCTACATTTGTACTTCTGCATGTAGCTCATTTACCATTTTCTGAAATTTGAAAATTGTGTAAGCAATTTATAAATAATTATCCCCCAACTCATATATACTGTTTGAATATTTCATATGTTTATTGTCAGAAATGATCATACATATTTTTGTATTTCTATTTAAATATATCAGCTTATATTTTTATACAATTAATTATAAGAAAATAGCTGTTCCTCTTGAGCTTATATTTGGGGGTTTTCATATAATAATAAGAATGTGTGTAAAAAATAATCCGTTGTGAGTTTACAAATTTTTTTTATGATAATATTTCTTTGTAAATATTCCTCTATAATTACCTGTATGCTGTTTTCGTTTCTGTGTAAATATATTTCGACTATTAAAAGAAGGGTTTGTTCTTACTTTTGAGTTCCTCTGTTCAGTCTTTCAACTCACTCCCTTGTTGTGGCAGTTTTGCCTTTTTATGGACTAAAAGGGGTGGATGGAGGGGGTGGTTTCATGACATGTTACATGTAATTGCAACTTCTGTCTAGATGAAATTGTCCCTGTTACTTTTGAAGGTTGTTTTGCATCAGCAGCTTCTGCCATAGTTGCTAAAGTAGGTGGGGGGTGTCAATACCAGGTATAGTATTGAATCTAACGATTCCACCTGGCATGTCCAACACAAAAATGCTAACTGATCTTGTATCGACTGCTTTCGAAATACCTGTAGTGTAAAACCAAAATGCAAATGTAAATAAATAAGGTTTTCAAGAATTCATATAAAATTCTAGTCAATATGTCTAATTAAAATAAATAATTATATGCAAGAAATTTTTCTGATCCGTCCCAACTTTAGAAATAAATCTTGTGTCACGAATGATATATTTAATATTTATATTTAGCTTGAGTTGATATTACTGTCTGAGGGTTCTATGATCCAATCAACAATAATTTAAAAATGGAGCTTGGTGAAGCAATGCCAAGATTAGGCCAAATCCAAGGTAATAATGAAGACAATCACCTAATTTTAAAGATAATCAGACAGTTTGATCTGTCAATTACGTTTACTCGAGACGAAGTATTACTATTGTTACAAACCAAGTACCGAAATTCCAAACATTCACTGCGCAATTTGTCCCCGGTTTTGAAGGCTTGAGAGTATAAGTAAATGATACAAACTTACCGGAAAGAATGGAATCATCGTTTGGGACGCACCGTAGCAGTTTATGCTTTCTAAAAGTTAAGGCAGTGGATATTTTACCGAATTCGGCACTTTACTCTGATTCGCTATTTTGCCGTACCTTCCGTTTGACATGCGCAGTTCCCTGTTTCCTGGACTTAGCCGTTTTCGCTAAGGTAATGATGCCGGCTATTTTACCCATAACACAAACCCTAACCCTAACCCAAAATCTACACCAAACCAAGCCCTCACCCTAACCCAACAGTTCTATCCGTCCTGTGACTAACAATAGTTCTTTCTCCTTTTACTATAAAGAGACGAAAATAGCCTACTTGAATTTCTATGGTAGAATTTGATAGAATTATTTTTTTAAAAAAATAAGATAATAAATGTAAATTGTAGAAAAAACATTTGGAATTTTACTCTATTTTGGTCGAGGTCGCATTTCTGCAGATTTTGGTTTTTAATTTAAGTACTAAGACTGTCAGTGGTGTTTGTGTTTTTCCGGTAAAATCGTGCTTTGCGACAAACTTGATATACAGAGTAATCAAAATGGTGGAATATATCAAGAATCGCACAACTGCGCATGTCGAACGGAAGTGACGGAAGTGGATATTAAACCAATCAGAAACGATGTACGGTAAAACAGCGAAAGTAGATACTTTGCCGAATTCGGTAAAATATCCACTACGAAAAGTTAAACTGTCAGTCATGATCTTTCATATCATAGCGAAGTTGAAGTTGAGAAGCGAGCTGTCAATAGAATGTAGTAAGGTGACATTTTACGCATGCGCGGCATTGGGATTTCCCCGTTTCCTGTCTGTAGACAGATTTTACAAGTCTCACTGATAGTGAAATTGTGAAAACGCCCAAGGCCTAGTTGAATTTTTTCCAATTTTTTTAATTAGGCGTTTTAATATGAAATTTGTGTCATCAATTGATTGGAATAATGTAAAATAGTACAATTTGTTGACCAGAATGAAGATTGGGAGATATTATTCAGTTACAGCCAGAGTGTTATTGCCCCTTTAAAGAGTTACCGAACAGTTTTTCTCTGCATAGCGCTGTTTATGTTGTTAGGGGGTGGAATAAAATTACAAATTGTTGAGTTCAAAGTTGACCCCCATTTTAAAACTTGGAGACATAGAAGACATTGAAGAATCAACAAAAAAATTTGAGCTTCAAAGGGTGTAACCCCCCTGTACACCCCCCTTGAAAATATCCGACCCTGATTTCCGGTACTTTTAACGGATTTGACCAATTTTTGTTGTTGTAAGGCGTCATATGTGCCTCAAATCGTTCGATTTTGATGGGTTTTGAATCTCTGAGTTCATATCTGACGTGAAAACGAACGTAACTTTATCCAAAATGGCGGAAATCCAAGACGGCGGCCAAAAATCCAAGATGGCCGACAAGATTTTATGCTATACCCTATCAAAATTGAATCTGCTTTCAGAATTTATTTTCTAGACTGCTTTCACGACTTTAACGGTTGTATGATACATTTGGATTATTCAAATTATTATAATGAACTATTATATTCATTATAAAGTTGCTTGTGCATCATATAACTGTGAAATTGGTATATACAATGGCGTTTTGAAATTTGAAATTGTTCCCATGAACAAATTGCAAATAATGTGTTGATGCCATATAATGTGTATAAAATAGATGTTTGAATTATTTGTCATGTATGACATGTGCTGTAACTCTTTATCATTAGGACGATGTTACTTCAATTCTGAGGGGTCACGGTGGCTGGGGGTGGGGGTTCGATCCCTGCATTGGCCGAGAAAGTTAATCCATATTTATCGGTGTGGTTCCCCCTCGTCAGTGATGCAGGACGGATGGTCTGACAAGGACAGCTGTTTAGTCGTTCGGATGCGACAAAAACCAAGGTCCCGTGTACAAATTAGCGTGCACAAAAAAGATCCCTTGACAGCTAGAAGTCGATATAAGGAGTAAAAGTTTTGTACGCGAGCGGAGCACTAATTGGTTTGTACATCTTGTTGAACCGTTCTTATTGTTCACCACGCTGGCTTCTACAACATATGGGGTCTTCTTCCAGGATCTAAGTGAAGTTCCTGAATGTGATCACTCCTGCCTTGTTTTTGCTTCAAAAGAACGGTTCCATAGCACTTTAACAAATGGATGCTCAGAAACTGGAAAGGGCCCCGGTACACATAATAGACACTGAGAGAAGTGTTGGTTTCATAAACTACAAAATGAAATCATGGGGGTCCATTTGCATCGGTTGGTGAAGTAGGCGACTAAATCACCAACCAAGACATACAAGTATCTAAGTAAAGTGTGTTGCAGTGGTTGATTAATACATTCATTGAGCTATGGATCGCCTAGCACCTATCCGGAAAATCTCCATGATAATGGTTTGAAAATTGCTACGATAAATGTTCTTTACATGGAACATTTGAATTTATATTAATGTGTGATAATGATGTATGTTCCCTCGCAATGGTTACTTGCATAATGCCACATTGACCAGCAGTGAATATTCTCAAGGCCGCTACAGTCACTAATAAGGATGACATCGATGCGGCTTAATGAGTCCCCAATATTAACTTTCCTATTCAGTGTAAACGGGTATTAAAATGAGTAAAAGGCACCATTCTACCCGAAACAATTACGTCTTATGTAAACAATGCACGCGCCACTGAGCCAATGATTGGCGCCGTGTGATGTGATTGCACGTGTTGAAGACAGTCATCTTTTACAGAGATCTTAGAAGACTTTCGTAATTATCTGTGAAAGAGAGTGATAATGAAATGTGAGATATAAAGAGATTTGACATGAAGTTCAGCAAGATCCTATGTATCACATATGTTGCTTGATACATGTATCTGAAAATTAGATGACGTCAGAAGACTGATGAAGTCAGAAGAGCATCTTGTGACTGTGATCAAATCCGGAGCCACATTTTGACAATAAAATCTTATTCTATGACCCCGAAAACCCTAGAATAGGCGTATTACACAACATATGTTCGGATTTTGTATAAAATTTGTTCGGTCACCTTAGATTTGTGGCGGCCATCTTGGATTTTCGCCATTTTGAATATAACTACATAAATAACCACACCGGCAATCAACTACACCACCTAAAAAACATCAATACAGAACAATTGGGTGTACTTACGACTTCTTTTAACGAAAAAAAAATGGTAAAATCAAATAAAACTACCGAAAATCAGGGTGCGGTACCTTCCGGAGGGGTGTACAGGGGGGTAACCCTCTTTGCACCCCAAAATTTGTTGTTGCTTTTTCAGTGTCTTCTATGTCTCCAAGTTTTCCGATGGGGGGCAGACAATTTCAAAATTAATTCCACCCCCTAATGTTGTAGGCCTAATGACGTATTACGCAACTTGCGGCCATGACGGTCGGCCAGTTGAAATTTCGCGTAGGAGATGGGTTTCATCAAATCATGTAATTATGCGGTAAGGCCTCACCTTTATTTCAATAAGAATTGATTTATTGTATGTTAAACTGCCTGCAGTAGTGCTTTGGTCAGTTTATTTGTAAATTAAGCGAGCTATAGGCCAGTAAACTTTTTGTAGTCATTTGACTAAAAAACTTGCGCAAAGGAACTCTGTAGGAAAAACCACTTCTGCGACTGGAGTAAAACGGAAGACAGCAGAAGTGGAACCATTTCTAGCCCCGCCCATGCTTGAATGTTGTTGTCATATCGCTGACTGCAATATTTAAGAGCTAAATATGTCTATTTCAGATCTTTCTTCAGGCCTTAATAATGTTATTTAAATTATCAATTAAACTTTTATAAAAAGAGTTAACTCTCTAATCTTTTTGGCAACTAGATATCGACACATAATATGTAACATGAATGTATATAAACAGATTGACATTCAATCGTTTCTGATTTTACTGTAATTTCTAATCCGCTAGGCCCTGTGTCAGGGGCGGTCCAGAGGAGGGGGGGGGGCAACTCCATCCTGCTAAGCTACATTAAAAAACTCAGTGACATGCATCATTAAAATTAAAACAAAATGTGACCCTACATCATTATAAAAATGATTTCTCTCTTTAAAAAGCTCAATCACCCTTTTTAGCTTGTGGTACCTCTGGAGGTCACAATTATCTGATTTAAAAAAAAACGTTTGATTATATCACAGTTACACCGTAGTTATGGGTGAGTTTGAATTATGTTTTTCTGGTGATTACTCTTGTTGACTGCCCGGACGATTTAGCTACTGTGTGGGCGTATGTTTCGTTGCCTGGCAACCTATTTTTAATTATTATATTGAGAACTGTCAGCTCTTTATATCTTAACTCCAATCATGTATCCAATAAAAGAATACGTTAGTTCATCACTTATATTGTCGATGTTTTCAACGCTTGTTCAAAGATAGATTATTTCTTCGTGGTCTTCTTTATTTCAATAATTATTGTCTGTTTTAAAGGCATTCTGAATATGATGTTATAAATAAATCAATTACATTTCATGTCTTGTCGAAAATCATATACATTTGTCAAAAAGATGGTGTACTTCTGATTTGAACAAATTGTACTATAATTTCGATCTATCTACTTATAAACATAAAAAGCAGCGTGAATATTAAAACCATATCTAACAATAGGTGTAGATTTCATTTACAGATATTATTATAACATATCCACAACAACAATATTTGGCGCCAAATCTAAAATTTGCCGGCAGAAGAGATTATCATGTTGTATTGTTAACTAGCGTAACATAAACCCATTGCCGAGAAGACGGATAAATGAACTTAATTTGTAACTAACTAAACGAAATGCCAATAAATAATGAGAAACTCTTCCATGCGTAGAAAAATAAAAACCTGATATACCACGGCGTCTCATATCTGTTAAATTTCAGGATATGTATCCAATAGGTGCATATTATTATATACATCTGATATGTACGTGAACAGAGCAAACAATTGTCCACAATACAGGATTCTATACCTTGTTTTCAAAGTATTGGCATTTCATAACGAATTGCAGTTTTGAAACAAGCACATTCTGCAGATTAATTTGATATATAGTTTATGTAGTCACCAAAAACTTGCACCCTTTGCCATTTTATAGAGGCCGTACAGGTTTCGACCCACGGCCTAATAGGTTCCATATTCGTTCAGCGCGTCAGAAGTACGTTATATATGGGTCCAAAAAGTATGGAGCGGAATCACTGATAATATGCTTACTTCTATATCCATGTAACTTATCAAACTGATCCCGCAGTGAATATTCGCTTGGCCGCTACAATCACTGATAAGCATGACATCGACGAGGCTTAATACGTACGGCATATTAACTTTTTTACTCCGACAAATTAAATTCTCAAACATTTTTTTGAGGTAAAAGAAAAATAAATAAAGACGTTTGAAGTATTTGAAGTTAAAAAATATTCCTTATTTAGTGTAAATGGGTATTAAAATGAGTAAAATGCATCATTTTGCACGAAGCAGTTAGGTGGTAAGTAAACATTGCACGAGCAGATGAGCCAATGACTGGCGCTGTTAGCAGTCAACGCACGTGCTGTGGACACTTATCTGTTACAGAGTTAATTCGTAAGTAATTCTCTGTGAAACAGATTGGTAACTTATTACTAACAAATGTTAAATTGGTTGTTTACACGTGTAAAAATGCTAATTTATATGACTTATTTATTAAATATTACAGTTCGAATACGTATTTTGTTTTTTATCCATTATTACTTTTAATTTATTATAGTCTGTTTAGTTTCGTTAACATTTTGACATTTCACAAACGTTACGCGGTAACAGGCGCGGATCCAGGATTTTTTGCAGTGGGGGGGGGTCTAGGTTTGATAAAAGGCACTCAACCAATTAACGGGGTGTTTTGGGGCCCTCCCCCTGGAAAATTTGGTAAATTAGATTCAATTTGGTGCATTCTGACGTATTTCCGGATGGTAAATTCCAAAATTACAGGTCTGAAAGTCGCCAATAAAATCGCATAAAAAATTTTCAAGTCTGAGCAGGGGGTGGGGGGGTCCGGACCCCCTGGACCCCCCTCTGGATCCGCGCCTGGGTAAAGCTGTCATAATTCTAAGCTTTATTTTGATAACAGACGGCGCTGTTTATAATTGTATGGAGGCTGATTGGGGACATGCAAAATCTCGCCCTTTTCATAACACGACATAGACCAAAATCATAAACTATTCTATATATGTTTAAAATATATAAATAGGATTCTCTGTCGTGCATTTATTATAATAATACTGCTAAATGGATTGATTTGGCATATTTTGTTTCTAAAAGAACAATAAAATATATAGTAAGAACTAATTACGTCATGCACGGGAGTGAATAAATAAATATAAATACGTAATCATTTTTCCCCTCAAATTTATGAAATATTTTACGCACATAAGTAAAATTTTTTCTATATTATTTTAGCTTTTTATCGGGTCAAGCTTCCAAATTTTTATGATCCTCGGTGGCTCGGTGGGTATGTCCTAGACTCGGTTTCGGGTTCGCTCCCGGTGTTGGAAGAGAAAGTCTCTCGGGTTTTCCACCATGATTTACCCTTTTCAGTGGTGCTGGACGTGATTCGTGACAAATGAAATAGGATTTAATGTCTTATACTCTTCTGCACCTAACCTGGGCTAAGAGAAGACGGGCACACGCCATACAGTGTGCTATGAGGGAAATTTTGACCGGGCAGCGGCGCTACGGCCAATGTGTATAGGTGACCTCGGCTTTTCGTCCCTTCGGTTCCTGACGAGGAACAATGTCTAGTCGTTCTAATGGCGTGCAAGTAAATGAACCCTGGACGTTGGAATTTGAAATAATAGTGGGCCGTAGCGCCTCTGTCCGTGCAAAATCACCTCACACTACACACTTCATGGCGTGTTCTCGCCTTGATGCTGAACGACGGGACGTTAAACTCGATTTCATTTACAGATAAATTAAGGGAGAATAGATAGGCCCAAAAAGCTGACTAATGTAAAGGGAATTTGCTGAAAATTTCAGTTTCACTCTGAACCGAGAATTTTGCGCATAGCCTCGATCATCATTACTAAAGTCGGTAAGATACAAAAAAAACCACACAATCTCGATTATCCATTTTTTGATTTAATCATGAATCAGCGTTGAGCAGCAAATCGGATCTTTATACAGTAAACATCGCAGGCTAAAGGTGACATCGACAGTTGATAATGCCGATTCTGCTCTTGCATAATGTATGTTTAATTTCCAAATCACCGGGTTGTCTTATGAGGTAGAGGGTCTCTTTAGGCATTGGGCGAACGATATTGATCTTATTAATCTCATTCCAAAGTTTGGGTTGGTGGGTGGGTGAGGTGTGTCTGGAGTGGGCGGGGTGTGGCTTTGCTTTAATATTTATATCTGAATTATCATTTCCTGTTTCTTAATCCAAACTCAAATAAAATAAGATATTGTTTATAAACCAAAACAAGCACAAAATAGCTTTGTTCTACTGGTGTATTTCTATATTATTTAAATAATATTAGAATAATTTACTTTTGTACGTAACATATTTTATATATCTTTAGAGATGAAAATAGCCGATTACTTCTCTCAAAAATATTAAGAACGAATATTGCAAAAAAAAGATGGCTAAATCAATCGATAAAGCCGTATCGGGGCAAATGCACGAAAAGGTATCATATTTATTCATCTGAAAAATATGTAGAATAATTCGCCTTTTTACGTAAAGTATTTTAGTATTTTTGACATAAAAATGTCGTCATGTCTGACGGGTAATGAAAAGAGCGATATTGTACATGTCCCAATGAACCACCATACAGTACACAGCGCCACCTGTCAGCATAATGCGCGTTAAAATTATGACATAATGCGCGTTAAAATTAGTCAACAAATCATATTTTAATTTATTCTATAAAAGAGTAGGACGTTAAAACCCCTTTCATTTCTTCTCTAAAAGGGTATGGTTTTAACTTTTAAAATCTTGAATGGGTTGAACTATTATATAATAAATCACGGTTTGGATTCAGTTAAATGAAATGAAACGGTGTTCTGCATTGGGTTAACTTTATACTGTAAACCACATTTTATCAGAAACTGATTCAGTTATCTAACGTATATTGGGTGAGAGACAGAAGGACCCGGAGAAAACCCACGATGTTGGACATGTGACTCAACTCCTCGTCACGTACAAGTGAGGAATCGAAACCATGTCACTTGACTCAATGACAGACATTATGATCAAACCTGCACGTCTTAACCATTCGGCCCCACCCCTCCCCCGTTTGTCATAGCCAAAGTTTTTGCATGACTGGGAATGTGTTCAATCCAAATAATACCAGGACCATTTCTAATCAACATGAAGTTCCAAGCAATATTTGAAGTTCTGTGATATTGTGAACAGGAGGGCAGTGGCGAAGACAATGAACATCGACATACAAATGCGGGCGTATAAGAACTGATAATTAAAGTATGAGAAAAATATCGCTTTGATATAAGATAACATAATCTATCATAAACAGAAATAAACATTGACAATAAAAGAACTATAATAAAAATATCCTTTTGGTATATAACTTGCAAGGGGAATTATACCCAACTATGATCTACATGTATGTCAATACTGCATCTCGAAGATTCCAAAAATTAGATTTTAAAAACTTCCACAATAAATTAAAAGTTCATCTCTATGAAGACATGAGTTATGGATTCAATTATGTAAGAAATATTAAGAAAGTATGCCATTTAAAATACTGAACTTCATGATATACATGTAATGGGTTACTGATTCAATATCTCATAACAGTGCTTCATACACTCAATAGATTGTATTCAGTACGGTTTTACAAACCAGGCAACGAAACATACGCACACACAGCAGCCAAATCGTCCGGGCAATCAACAAGAGTTGTTGCATTTTAAGTAATCATCAGAAAATCATAATTCAAACTCACCCATAACTACGGTGTAACTGTGATATATATAATCAAACGTTTTCTTAAATCAGATAATAATTGTGACCACCAGAGGGACCACGAGCTAAAAAGGGTGATTTTTCGTACAATCAGGGGACATAATTCAGGAAGTTACGATCCGATATGGGAAAATATGCAATGGTAGGGTGCCCCACCATATATAAATATCTCCAAATAGCTAAACAATTACACCACAATATTTATATATATAACATGTCTTAAAACTATTTCACAAATTTATAGTCACTAAATAAACGGTCATGTTAAACTTAATAAGCTATGACCATTTAAACATCATAAATAATACACTGAAAAATGGTTCGGAGCGTCGTCCATAACATCCAGACACTTTCGAGTAAAAAATAGGTTACGTGCCCTTGTTTTGAAACTAGTCTCACTTCACCAGCCTACCGACCATTCTCCGTCTGATTGACAGGCCGGGATAATCCAGACTACTTTTTACGAAACGTGACTGAAAGCTGGAACAAGAAATCGAATTTATAAATAACACACAGTGTTGACTCAACAATTGTTTTTTCTAACCTTGTAAAAGTAAAACGAAACTGCTGCTGGTATCATGATTCTGTACAACCCAAGTTATTCATAGATATTATTTGTACTAAACCAAAATATGTCGCTTCTAACGGTTATGCGAAGGATAAAGCAATTTAAAAAATAAAACGAACGTAATTTCTAAGTAAGAGTTAGAACCCATATAGAAAATTCTTCATGGTTTAGAAAGGGCGTAGCCCTTTCTAAACCATGAAGAATTTTCTATATGGGTTCTAACTCACTTAGAACATGATCTCTACTTTCAAAACTTATACAAAATATAGTATGATATTTGTATTATTTATATTTCATAAAATATTTGGGGAAAACTAATTGAAATATGAAATTTGTTAAAGTTGAATAATTTGTAGGTGTGGTCATAGAGTGATTGACAATTGGGTGGAGTCATTCAATGTCGCCTGTATAAGTCATGAGATTAAGAGATTAAAGGTGATTACAAGTGATTACAAGTAACTTTTGATCGTTAATGAGTACAACTTTAATCTTATTATGTTCCTTCATTCATTCAGTAGTAATTTTATAGTCACTATAGTAAATGTACTTCAATATGGATGTGCCAGATTTTGCTGTCGACTGGGCATCGTTTCCATCAGATGATGAACTAATTAGCCTATCGCAAGTGATGGATATTCCGACGCAACAACTAGTGGATATGCCATGTGTGACTCGTGATAATAAAGGACGTTTTTCTAGTCCTGTGAAGCAGGCAGATTTAGAAAATATACAAAAATGTTCAGTTCCAATCAAGACCAGAAACAACAACAAATGGGCGTTAAATTTATGGGTTCTAACTCTTACTTAAAACTACCGGTACACAAGAAGATAATGACGAAATTCAGGAAATTAAGAAGTTGAAAACTTGCGTAAACCAAGATGTGCCTTCAAGTGCTAATAACACTCTCGAAATAATAATTCCAGATTGTGTAAATAAAGTAGTTTTGCGAAAAAAAGATAAAACTGTAACGGTTGAAATATAATGCATGTAAATTATATTGTAAATATTAAGATATAACCACAATTAAATTATATTAAATGTTGTTGTCTTTATCCTTTATTTAGCTCACCCTAAATCAGCAGACCGTGTAGTTAGCTTACTGTGTTAATCCCAATTAGTGATCACATACCATGACCTGAGCTGTGGGTGGGGTTTTCTACAGCCAATGGCAAGTACTTAAGATAACTTCATTCTTCATGAAATAGAACAGTGTCACATGGTCATTTTAAAGGTATCTGATTGGAAGAAAAATGAGGTTATGTTCTAAAGATGCCGTAATAACCAAAACGATAAATATTACTGCTACTCAGAATCGTCAACAATAGATTTTTTACGACTGTAATAGTTACCAGTGTGTTTAGAATTTCCACGGGCTGTTGCTATTTATAGACTCAACTAGTGTAACACTACATACAGATAACAGAATATCAGCGTAATTGATAGACCTTTATTGAGAGGCATACTCCAGGAGGAGCGCCATTCCAAGTCTTCTGAAACTAACAGTAAACTCTGGCTTATAAAGCATACAATTAATTAAGAAAAGTGATACACAAGCGATGTACATATTTGGCATTGTTTATTTATGAGATTATAGTATCTGTAACTGCACTGCATATTTAATAAGATCGTGAATGAGATCGTGCCTATTGTCAAAACGAGCAGAGGCCATTCGTGTGTAGTCCGTAAATAACATATTGAACACATTAGCTGTTTTATTAAGTCCGTGCCTTGAAGAAGTTGTGTCGAGTTGAACACGTCAATATCATTAATGATCAAAAATCAGCAGAGGTCAGAAAGTTCTATCTGTATATTTATATTTCAATATGATGTAGAGATCACTTTGTCACATTCCATCCCCACCCATTTAAGTTATTTATTAAAAATAAATAACTAATACCATTCTCACAGGTGGGACACTGTCTTCATCTCTATCAATTGAAGGTACACACAATTAAGTTAAATCACACACGAATTAAGAAGAGCACACACGATATAATAATAGTAATGAAAACACACACGATTATATAGTTATATGATATTTTCGGAACACTAGGTCCTTGACTTTTGTAGGACGATACCATTATACCATTAAATTCTGGCATTCCTCTTGATTAATTATGACAAAGTGAATGACACTTGTTTTTTTCTTGGTGCTGGTGTGGAAACATCTGTTCCATGGAGCGTATTCTCGTCCTCGGTCTCAGCCGACACCATCCCCTTAATTATCGTTATCTAACATACATTAAATACAATACAATATCAATATCAACACTTGAAAACATTTTATATGGATATAGTACCGGCGAGCCGTGGGTCGTATTAAGGGCGTAGTTTTGCTGTATCACTGGTGATTCGATATCAACAATAACAATCCAATATTATTTTCGTACGATGATATATTATATTAAATAAATGTCATACAAACAAATAAGAAAATGTTCAGCGAAAAGTAAAGAGTTCACATCACGGTTTGATCACATCACACAAATGACCAAGTAAATTCACCTTTATAAAGTTATAGAAGATTCACCATGTATATTCATTCACACAGAATACATATTGAGTTAACAATTCACCATTATAATGAAGGAAAGTTAAGTGTCAACACCAAATTCATCGTGAAAAACGATATCAAAACCCCGCAACACACACACACGCGGGCCTGGCTCACCGTTCACCATGCGTCTGCTTTACATCCTATAGTAGGGTGCCCCACCCTAAATGAATATCTCCAAATATCTCGACAATTACACCACAATACTAATATATTTAGAAAGCCTTAAATCTGTTTCACACATTTATAGTCACTAAATAAACGACCATGCTGTACTTCATAAGCTATGATCATTTAAACCATACATAAATAATACTGAAAAATGGTTTGGAGTGTCGTCCATAACATCCAGACACTTTTGAGTAAAAGATAGGTTACGTGCCCTTGTTTTGAAATTAGTCTCGCTTAACTAGTCTACCGATCATTCTGCGTCTAATTGACGGGTCGGGATAATCAAGACTACTTTTTTTACGAAACATGGAACAAGAAATTGAATTTAGAAGCACCAACATCAGGCAACTCAACAATATTTTTAAGAACCTTGTAAAAGTAAAATGAAACTACTGCTTTGATCATATTCTTGCATTACGGATGTTGAGTCAGAGATATTATTTGTACTTAACCAAAATATGCAGCTTCTAATGGTACAGCTAATTATAAGGCAATTTAAAAAATAAAACGAGCGTAATTTCTAAAGATGCCGTAATAACCAAAAAGTTAAATATTATTGCTATTCAGAATCGTCAACAATAGATTTTTTACGGCTGTAGTAGTGTTTGGTGTTTTGAACATTCCCGCATGCTGTTGCTATTTATAGCCTCAACGAGTGTGCGAGACTGTTAGAAATCAGTAGTAAGTCATTGAACTAAAACGTGCAGGATCAACGTGTCAAGAACAACTTTTCAGTTGGCACGTGGGGCACCCTACCTATAGTATTCAATCACCCTAGCAACACGGTAAGCGTTAAATCATTCCTTGCGAGGCCGATTTTATAGATTTTGCTGAGCGAGGCATATGTAAGCCCCGCCTTTTTCTTGTTCGAGTCCCTCCCATTTTATTTGAAGGTGGAGTTTATAAAGGACTATTTATTGTTAATAATAGAATAAATCTCAAGTGATACTACACTTACGCATACCTAGTGGTTTCCATGGTCCGAGTGTGTGATTATCAATAGTCGCTCGTAACACTTCCTAACAATTTCAAATCTCTACGACCACGGGAGTACTAGCGGTACGAAAATTCAATAACGACCAAATGTACTCTCCCTGACCTGCTCTACTATGTAATTAGTCTCTATCGTCAAGACAAATATTCTACGTTGAAGACTGGGGGGGGGGGGGGGTCGAGACTACTGTGTACTCGGAGTTTTAATTGGTCGATGAATTTCCCTATTTCTGGAATATAATATTCTAATAATATGTCAATCACTTACTGAAATATCATTTAATTTACAAAATATTATATTTCTATGAAAATTATTTCATAGAAATACTTTATAATCTTTCATAATTAAGAAAAAGTCCCACTGCTAAGCGAGGCCGATTGTACACTGCATGGATTATAGTGCCATGTCTGTGATATATAAGACACTCCCATTCATTTATATAATACATTCACTCAAATATTATTTTTCGATGTAAATTTATTCATAGAAATACTTTACAATCTTTCAAAATAGAAGAAAAAGTCCCACTGCTAAGCTACGCCGATCTGCTTCAAAGTATACTGACTGCTGAGCTATGCCGATTGAGTTCAAAGTATAATGACTGCTAAGCTAGGCCGACTGTATGTCTGTGAGATATAAGATACTATCATTCATTTATATAATACATTCACTCAAATATTATTTTTTGGTGTAAATAATTTAAAATCTTTCAAAATAGAAGAAAAAACCCCACTGTTAAGCGACGCCGATCTGCTTCAAAGTATACTGACTGCTAACCGAAGCCGATTGTATGCTTCATGTGGTATAGTGTGATGTTCGAGATATATAAGATACTATCCTTAAAATAGCATTATGCAAGAGCAAAATCTGATTTTTACAGGTCTTTCTTTAAGCCAGAGATGTTATCTAAATAATCAATTAGACATTAATTAACATATTCAGACCATAATAAACTCTTTATGTCAAGACTAGCCTTCGATGTTGGCAGATTAAAATCGTATATGCCGCTTAATGGCGGTTGATAATTAAATCAATCAAGTGGATAATCGAGACTATGCTGTTTATATTAATGATTTGAGTAATGATGACCGAGGCTATGAATATTTCAAAAGCTTTTTTCTCGGCTAATAGTGAATCAATTTGACTGAAATTTTCAGCAAATTATCTTTACACTATCTAGTTTTTAACTATTGTAGTGAGAACTGCCATCTCTTTATCTTATATCATAGTGGCTATTGTTACGACAATGCCTTTCAAGGCACTCCATTGGCTAAATAGAAGGAATTCCAAAATGGCTGCCAATCTCCCCAACACCAGCTTCAGGAAGCGAATCTCCCCAACACCAGCTTTAGGAATCAAGTGGCAATGCAAATTTGTACACACGGAACTCTCAATCTATACCTTACCCTAACCCTAACCCAAATATAGCCGATGGATGGCCCGGAAAGCATCGTTTTAACAATCGGCCAAGGACTACTCGTCGTAACAATAGCCACTATGATATAAGATACTGTTTGTTCAAAGTATAATTACTGCTAAGTGAGGCCTATTGTATACTTCATGTGGTGTAGGCCTAGTGCGATGTCTGTGGTATATAAGATGCTATCTTCATTTATATAATACATTCACCCAAATATTATTTTTTGGTGTAAATTTATTCATTCAAATACTTTAAAATCTTTCAAAATAGACGAAAAAGTCCCACTGCAAAGCGACGCCGATGGGGTTTAAAGTATATTGACTGCTAAGTGAGGCCTATTTTATACTTCGGGTGATATAGCGCGGTCTAGGTGATATGTAAGATACTGTCCTTCATTTATATAATACATTCACTCAAATATTATTTTTCAAAGTAAATTAATTCATAGAAATACTTTAACATCTTTCAAAATAGCACAAAAAATCCCACTGCTAAGTCAAGTCGATTGGGTTCAAAGTATATTGACTGCTAAGCGAAGCTGATTGTATACTTCATGGGGTATAGGCCTAGTACGATGTATGTGATATACAAGATGCTATCTTCATTTGTATAATACATTCACTCAAATATTATTTTTCGATGTAAATTTTCGAAAGAGAGAGAGACAGAGATAGAGAGAGAGAGAGAGAGAGGGAGGGGGGATTTAACGCCCACTCGACACAAACTAGGTCATTTCGGGACTAATATAGGGTATTAAATTTTATTTCAATAATTTTCATGCTCGTAGGGGTCTTTAGCAGGGGTAGGAAACCGTAGAACCTGGACAAAACTCACGTGATTGGTTCAATATTAAGAAAACGCCCCACTGCTAAGCGAGGCCTATTGGGTTCCAAGTATAATGACTGCTAAGCGAGGCCGATTGTACACTGCATGAGGTATAGTGCCATAGATACTCTCATTCATATAATACATTCACTCAAATATTATTTTGCGATGTAAATTTATTCATAGAAATACTTTACAATCTCTCAAAATAGAAGAAAAAATCCCACTGCTGAGCGACGCCGATCTGCTGATTGAGTTGAAAGTATAATGACTGCTAAGCGAGGCCGACTGTATACTTCATGGGGTATAGTGCGATGTCTGTGATATATAAGATACTATAATTCAATTATATAATAGATTAACTCAAATATTATTTTGCGATGTAAATTAATTCATAGAAATACTTTAAAATATTTCAAAATAGAAGAAAACGTGCCACTGTTAAGCGACGCTGATTGTGTTCAAAGTATATTGACTGCTGAGCGAAGCCGATTGTATACTTCATGTGGTATGGTGCGATGTGTGTGATATATAAGATATTATCCTAAATTTCTAAAATGCATTCACTGAAATATTACCTTTTGATATAAGTTATTTCATACAAATACTTTAAAATATTTGAAAATAAAAGGAAAAATCCCACCGATTTGGTTCAAAGTATACTGACTGCTAAGTGAAGCCGGTTGTATACTTCATGTGGTATAGTGCGATATGTGTGATATATAATATACTATAATTCATTTATATAGTAGATTGACTCTAGTGTGAGATATATAATAAAATTTAAATAATAAAATGACCCAAATATTATTTTTCCATGAACAATAATTCAAAGAAATACTTTAACATCCTTCAAATACAAGAAAAAGACATAGCGAAGCCGATTGGGTGCTATATTTCTATGTGAGAGAGAGAGAGAGAGAGAGAGAGAGAGAGAGAGAGAGAGAGAGAGAGATCCAACATCTCATTTTTGCAACTACTATACTATACATAGAGTCTGTTTAGATATTTTGTGATTATAGGGCGATGAGTTTTCCTACTAGATATAAGATAATATTAATAATTTTTATTTACATTAAAGTATGGAAATTAATTTCGAAAATTTATACAAAATATAAACACCAGAAACGGCTGCCGGAAGATCCAAACCCTCATTTTAACCTCAACTAAACATCACATCAAGGCCGTTTACCAAACTGTCAATCAAATTGACTGACATGCGGCCTCCCTCAACATCAGTCTTGGTCTTTACAGTTTATCATTTACCCTAGCAACACGCGCTTCCACTCAGTCTCTTTCATTCAGACACACTCGTACACCCAGACTCTAATTTACCGATTTTGAACATAACATAACCGGCCCCTATCGAATTATACATAATGAGATACAAATACATATATGTTCAAATATAAACAAATAATGAATCATCATTATTGACTTAAAACTTAATTCAAATGTTAATACCTTTAACACAAAATGTCACTTTAAGTATGAATACTGTAGTTAATAATAATAACTAAATATTATTTTGCACTTATGAAATCTTATCACCATCACACTAATACTGAGTTATTTTAGTATATCACATTAAAGTCTGTCACACTTGACCTTTAAGTAAACTACAAATAGCATAATTTAAATTCTAATTCTTAAATTCTAAATAAGGAAGTCACCAAATTCACTTAACACCTTTCACCCAAAATATTTATATGTTTACTGTATAATATAACTAATACTAGCAATGATTACAATTACACCACTAATTATCTTGTTCTAACAAGAGACATAACTTATCAATTGGTCTTACTAAAAAACCAGTTTGTGTTTTCAGTTTGACACTTCTCACCAATCCAAGTTTATTTGGATAAGTTTCAACTACTTTACCCATAGTCCAAGAAGCTCTTGGCGACATACTATCAACAACTAAGACTATATCACCTATTGCAATATTCTTAAGAGGTTTTAACCATTTTTGGCGTTTCTGAAGGGAAGGTAAATATTCTTTAGTCCAACGTTTCCAGAACAAGTCTGACAGATATTGTACCTGTCGCCACCGTCTTTTAGCATAAATATCTCTGTCACTAAAAGTACCTATGGGAAATAATACATTATTATCATACAATAATATGGAATTTGGGGTAATTACATCTAAATCGTTAGGATTGTCTGAGGTTTTGGTAAGTGGGCGACTGTTAATTATAGCCTCTACTTCACACATAAAAGTTCGCAAATGTTCTTCACTTTGACACGTTTTTAAGTACTGATCACATAGAATAGCTTGTAAAATCTTTCTTATGGTACGGATTTGTCTTTCCCATATGCCACCGAAATGGGATGCCGCTGGAGGATTAAAGTTCCATTTGAAACTATATCTAGCAGAGAAATGATTTAATACATTTTGATCTAACTGTTGTAAGGAAGATTTCAATTCTTTGTTGGCAGCGATAAGATTTGTCCCATTATCTGAAAATATTTCCACTGGATAACCTCGTCGAGCAATAAATCGGCGAATAGCACTAACACACGAATCAGTGTCCAACGTATCTGCCACCTCTATATGTATTGCACGCGAAGCGAGACAGGTGAATATTACACCATATTTCTTCCTCACCGAACGACCTACTTTTACACAAAACGGGCCAAAATAATCTATGCCCACTCTACTAAATGGTTTCTCATCTGGAGTAAGTCTTGACACAGGAATATCTGCCATTTTCTGTTCACAAACACGGGAATTTAATTTTCGACATGTCACACAATTTCTAATAAAGTTTTTCACTAGAAGTCCAGCTTTTATTATCCAAAATTTTTGTCTAAGTTCTGATACTGTATGATTCACACCTTGATGTCCTACAACTTTGTGAATATGTTTCACAATTAACCATGCAATATGACAATTTTTGGGTAATATTATTTGGTGCTTGGCATTATAAGGAATATTGCTATTTCGTAATCGTCCACCGACACGTAAAAGATTATCCTTTAATATGGGATCTAAACTGGAAATGTCACTATTCGATGTCACACACTTCTTACTGCTGTCATTCTTAAGGATATCTATTTCCTTCGAAAAACAGGAGTTTTGAACATATCTTAATATCACACTTTCTGAATGGACAATTTCTTCATGAGATAATGAATGTTTACATAAATCATCGGGTATTGTCTGTTTCTTTGCTTTAAGTTTAAGAATCGCCTTCAACCGCATCCACCATGACACGCCACGTTTTAGTTTAACCCAATCAGAGTAGTTCTGAAATAACTGAGTTACACAGTCATTTTCACATTTCACACTGTTCACCTTGATTTCATTGTCACAAGTCTCATTATTCACATTGTAATTTTCAGGCCACTCTGTTTCAGGATTATGTAGAAACTCTGGTGCTGCAATCCACCTTTTACTTGAGAGTTCAATAGCACTAAGTCCCCTTGAACAATAATCTGCAGGGTTCATTTTAGACGGAACGTATCTCCAATCACTAACATTGGATCCATCACGTATAGCAGCGATTCTGTTACTCACAAATACTGGATATCGCGACGTATTATTGTTTACATATTTCAGCACTGTTTGACTGTCAGTCCAAAATATTTCACGGTCTACTGGAATTGAGAATTCACGAATCAACATTGTATTTATTCTTACAAGAGAAGTTGCTGCAGAAAGCTCTAACTTCACAATAGTGTGGGGCTTTAAGGGTGCCACGCGCGATCTAGCTAACACAAAAGCGGTATGCACACTTCCACTGTCATTTAAAAAACGTATATATGTAACAGTACCATAACCGTCCTGACTTGCATCAGCAAAATGATGTAATTGAGTATTTACAATGTTACCAAAATTATCAGGCTTAAGACATCTTTGTATTCTTAATTGTTCTAAATTACTTAATTGACTAAGCCATTCACACCACTTAATATTCCACTCAGATGGAATGGGTTCATCCCATGTTAATTTTGCACGACATAAGTTTTGTAATATAATTTTAGCCTTTAAAATAAATGGCGAGGCAACACCAAAAGGATCGAAAATAGAACTCATTACAGACAAAATGTTACGTCTAGTTGCTAATGAACTTAAAATATCAACCTTAAATTCAATCATATCACTTTCCACACACCATTGCACACCTAATGCTCTTTTAACAGGTAAATCATTACATAAATCTAAATCTCTCACTTCTTCAATACGATCTTGTTCAGGAATACAATTTAACAATTTACGACTATTACTTATCCATTTAGTTAATCTAAAACCACTTTTAGATAAAAGTTCACAAATATCATGAATAAGTGAAATACCTATAATTTCATCACTAACTGACTTAAGAAAATCATCTACATAAAAATCATTCAGTATACTATCAATGACAAAAGGGTTATAATCATTTTGATTATCTAAGGCTACCTTCTTTAAAGCGTAATTTGCACATGCAGGGGAACTGGTCGCACCGAAAACATGTACAAGCATCCTATATTCACACAAAGGTTTTGTCAAATCTCCCTTTGGCCACCATAAATAACGTAACATGTCACAATCAGATTTAGCTACCCTAACTCGGTAGAACATGGATTCTATATCTGCCATGACTGCAAATAATTCTTGTCGCCAACGTATCAATACACTTAAAAGTCTATTAGTTAGGTCTGGACCTTGTAACAAGTGGTTATTTAAAGAGAAATTATCATATACAATTGGACAATTAAAGACTATTCTTACTTTATCAGGTTTTTTAGGGTGTTTTACAGAGTGGTGGGGAATATACCATAATCGTTTATCTAAACCATTAATATCATAAATAGGAACACGTTCACAATAATTTTTAGATTCTAAATCATTCATAAACTTAGTATATTCACAATGAAGCTTATCATTTACTAACAATTTTTTCTTAAGTTTTTCAGCATACATTTCAGCTTGTAATTTGTTATTAGGTACATTTACATTTTTATTTCTTAAAGGTAATTCTAACTCATAATGTCCATCTACAAGTTTTGCAGATTTATCCATAATATCTATAAATCGCTTATCTTCAATGGAATAATTCAATTGATCATCATTAAGGCGCTCAGCAAATTCTAAATCAAAATAAGACTTGACTTGTTTTTCTAATCGCGAGTCAAGTTGACAAAAGTTAACTCTGAAACTGTTTACATTGCGTAATTTTCCCGGGAGTCCATATAATAACCAACCGAGAGGAGATTTAATTGCATACGGTTCTCCGATATCACCGATCGCAACCTCGAGGGGCATTGTAGCTGCGGGCATATTACTACCAATCATTAATGTTACTTCTGGAATGCAAAATTCACCACTCAATTCAGGCACCTGTATATGACGCAAATGTTCATACTTGTTTATATCTTGCTGACTTGGAGCATCTGACTTGTTCACAGGCATTGATGTTCTAATGTAAGACTGTGTCACAAAATCATGCTTTGAGGGAGGTATTGCCCCTTTATTGAATTGGGTACTGTCTCTTTAATGTACTTATTGACCCTGTTTACTGCCATAGATTGATTACTGATTATCCAGACAGAAATAAATGTATTTCATTCAACAAGATGTTCTGGTTATCAATTATAAAGTCACAAGTGATGGGTATGTGTGTATATGACTGACTGGAAAGCATGCTGTTTGTGAGTTGTAGTTGAGGTAGAGTATATAAGAAGTTATTCAGAATTTGTCTGTTGCTGTTCCCGAAGTATAGTAGGGAGTAAGCGACATGTCTAATGTCTAATCTGTGTTACATGTAACTTTTAATTGTATTTGTGAAAGTCCTAGGTGAATTTCTTGTCTTTGAATGGCAAATGATAGTCTTGGTGACATAATATTTCTTGTCTTTGAATGGCAAATGATGGTCTTGGTGACATTGTGTATATAGTCTTAAGTGACGGACATTGGGGTAAAACGACTACAATCTATGGCAGTAAATTGTAATATGTTTAATTAATGTAATTCGACACAGTAAAACAGAGTCTGTGTTCAGCTCGTATCAAGTAGTGATTTGTTTAATGTAATTCGACACAGTAAAACAGAGTCTGTGTTCAGATCGTATCAAGTAGTGATTTGTGCCTCGTTATATGGTGTTTAATCGCGTGTATAACAGAACCAAAAGTGAAACTTCGTTGCATACAGTGGTTCCTGGTGATAATTGATAAACTTTGTCGACATGGGGGTTGGATATTGAATATGTGTGTTTTGTGTTTGTATATATGTTGTGTTTTTGTTACCGGTAATAAATCATGTTTAACTGTTTTTGTCTTGTGATGAGAAATGGGTGGCTATAGAGGTGGCCGTTCGTCCGTCTTGTAACATTTGGTGTCAGAAGTGGGATAATCCTCTAAGCTACATTTCTTATCCCAAGATAAAGATACATTCTAGTACTAGAATTTTCATTGTGTTAGTCAAGGGGGTATAATTATTGTGTAAGACATATAATGGAATTTGTAACTTATCTGTAAGTAAATATAAACTAATAGTAATGACTGGGTGTATTTAAATTTAGTTCGTACTGACAGACCAGGAATAGTTGAATTGATGTTTTGAAGGCTATTTCGTTATTTATAGGTCCATTATTTGTGTTGTAAGCTTTTTAGTTAGTTGTAAGGATGGATATTAAACAGTTTGTTAAGCTTGGAAAGGAGATTGGTTTAGAGGGTGAAGAGTTGAGAGGTTTTGTAGATGAACAAAAGAAGTCTGCAAGAGAGGAGCGAGATCTTGAGAGACAGGAAAGAGCGAGAGAACGTGAGCTTCGAATGCGTGAAAGTGAGAGAGCGAGTAAGGATTTAGAAATGCAAGGGCAAATTGTTGACAAGGAGATATTATTAGAAAATTTAAAACAACAAACAAGGGAGACAATTGATGCTTCGAGTAGGTGTGAAAGTAGACCGGCTCGTCGTCCGAAATTGCCGAGTTTTGATGAAACGAAGGATGATATCGACGCGTATTTATATCGTTTCGAACGCTACGCGAATTCTGAAAATTGGGACCGCGGGGACTGGGCAGTTAATTTAAGTGCACTGCTTACAGGTAAAGGGTTGGATGTCTTTTCAAGATTATCTACTGAGGATTCTTTGAATTATGATGTTTTAAAGGAATCGCTTTTAAAAAGGTATGATTTGACAGCGGATGGTTTCAGACAGAAGTTTAGAACAGCCAAACCAGAAAAAGGTGAGTTTGCTAATTCATTTTTTGTGAGACTTGAGAATTACTTAAACAGGTGGATCAATTTGGCCAAGGCAGCCGAAACGTTTAATGGCCTGAAAGATCTTTTACTTCGTGAACAGTACATGCAGTCTTGTCCCAAAGATTTGGCACTGTTTATTCGAGAGAATTGTCCTAGTAATGTGACAGAAACTGCCGAACTTGCAGACAGGTATATGGAAGCACATAGTAAACATAATTTTAATAAAGAGTTTTCAGGTAACTGCGAAAATGAGGGTTTGCAGCAGATTAAAAGGTGTTATATTTGTAAAAGAGTTGGTCATGAAATGAAGAGTTGTCGTTTCTTAGGTCGGCTCAGAACTCAAACAAGTAGTGCGTCAGTAGAACCCACTTCTAATTTTGGCGGTCGAAGGTCTTTTAATGCGAGTCGAAATACTGGTCACGATACAAATAGACAAGGGTTTTATAGTCATAATTATAATGGATCGAATCAAGGTTATAATTCCAGATATAGTCAGGATAACCGAGTCAATGGTTCAACTAGGAAGTCTGATCATCGCCCGGAACGCGCTTGTTTTGTTGACGGGTGCGATGAGGGTATAGATGAAAAATTACCTTATGTAAGTGCTGCTTATAAGAAAGAAAGGACAAATAATAATATGCCGATAACTAATGGGTTACTAGGTGATGTTGAAATATCAGTACTGAGAGATACTGGTTGTTCGAGTGCAGTGGTTAGAGATTCGCTGGTAATTGACGATGAATATACAGGTGAGATTCAGAAATGTATTTTAATAGATGGTACTATAAAATGTGTTCCTGTTGCAGCACTGAATGTCAACACACCTTATTTTAAAGGATCACTGAAAGCTTTATGCATGGAAAACCCTGTATGTGATCTTATTATAGGTAATATTGAGAATGCGAGGAGACCGTTTGAACCTGATGAGAATTGGGTGAAGGAAGAGCAGGGGATAAATGATTCGGAGAAAGGTGTTCAAACACTAAATGCTGTTGACACCAGGTCAAAAATAAAACTCAAAGCCAAGTTGTTTGAGGGCATTAAGGCCCCTGAAACTATTGAAAGTGTAAGCCGCGCCGAGATTCAACATGGTCAAGAAATTGATGTGACATTAAATAAAGTAAGAGAAAAGGTCAATACCTGCGAGCGAAAGACCACGGGTAATAATGTAATTTTTTTTGAAACCCGTAATAACCTGATATATCGTATTTTTCAGTCACCATCTTTAAAAATTAGTCAGCTTGTAGTGCCTTTAGAGTATCGTAATAGAGTGTTACAGCTAGCTCATGAATCGATGTTTGGTGGTCATTTAGGCGTTCGAAAAACAGCAGATCGAATTCTAACAAAGTTCTATTGGCCAGCTTTGCAAAATGATGTTAGGTGTTTTTGTCGCTCTTGCGATGTGTGCCAACGGACCTTTCCTAAAGGTAAAGTTATTAAGGTACCCTTGGGCGAAATGCCTATAATTGATATTCCGTTTAAACGTATAGCCATTGATTTGGTTGGCCCTATTAAACCAGTGACGGAGAAAGGTAATAGATATATTTTAACAGTAGTGGATTATGCAACCCGTTATCCAGAGGCGGTAGCTTTACCTAGAATCGAGGCAGAAAGAGTGGCGGAGGCTTTAGTTGATATTTTTTCAAGAGTTGGAGTACCGGAAGAAATATTGTCTGATAGAGGTTCACAATTTACGTCTGAAGTAATGAGAGAGGTAAGTCGTTTGTTATCTATCAAACAGTTAGTTACAACCCCATATCACCCAGCATGCAACGGACTTGTAGAACGATTTAACGCCACACTCAAATCCATGTTAAAGAAAATGTGTGCAGAAAAACCTAAAGACTGGGATCGCTATTTATCACCGATCTTATTTGCGTATCGAGAAGCTACTCAGGAAAGTTTAGGTTTTAGCCCTTTTGAGTTGTTATATGGTAGGAATGTTAGAGGGCCAATGCAGATCTTACATGAACTTTGGACTGGTGAAACATCTTCGACTGAGGTAAAAACAACCTATCAATATGTTTTAGATTTGAAAGATCGTCTTGAAGAAACGTGTAAACTTGCAATGGATAATTTGCTCAGATCTAGTAAGAAATCGAAATATTATTACGATAAAAAAAGTCGTAAGAAAAGTCTTAAGGTTGGGGACAAGGCTTTAATATTATTACCAACTGATAATAATAAACTGTTAATGCAATGGAAAGGCCCGTATCCCGTTGTAGAACTTCAAGGTAAATTTGATTACAAATTGGAAGTAAATGGCAAGATAAAAACATTTCATGCTAATCTGTTGAAACCTTACATTAGTAGAATATCTTGCAATGCTCATCAACATAATTTAGTTCAGACTGCGGCAATAACAGTTTGTGAACCTGTGGATACATCTGTAAATGAAAGCGAGGTGGTTTTACCTCCCTTGATGGCTAAAGAGACGATCCGAGATGTCGTTATTGATCAAAAGTTGACAAAGAATCAATTGTTGGAGATGGAGAACTTCTTAAGCCAATATACAGATGTCTTGACTGATTTACCAGGTAAGACTAACTTAGGTGAACATTCAATCAAAGTAACAAATGGTGAGCCTATTCGACTACGCCCTTATCCCATTCCTCATGCAATGAAAGATGTTATCGAACAAGAAGTGACATCGATGTTAAACATGGGTATAATTGAGGTTTCGAACTCTCCATACTCGTCGCCTATTGTCATAGTGAAAAAACCTGATGGTTCCAATAGGTTCTGTATTGATTTTAGAAGATTAAATCAGATAACAGTTTTCGATGCCGAACCAATTCCTAAATCAGATGATATATTCCATAAACTTTCAAATTGTAAGTATTTGTCAAAACTTGATCTTACTAAGGGGTACTGGCAACTACCTATGGAGGAGAATTCCAAACAATATACTGCATTTTCCACTCACATGGGCTTATTCCAGTTTAACATGCTTCCTTTCGGATTAGTTTGCGCACCCGCGTCCTTCTCCAGAATTATGCGGAAATTGTTAAGGGGCATGGAAGGAATAGCAAATTATATGGATGATATATTAGTTTTTAGCTTGACCTGGGTGGAACACCTTAATAGTTTAAATAAACTTTTTGCAAGGTTACGGAAAGCAAACTTGACAGCTCGGCCGTCGAAATGTCTGTTTGGATTTAGACAGCTAGATTACTTGGGTCATTTTGTGGGTAATAAGGTTATACAACCCCAGGTTAAGAAAATAGAAGCCATTGAATCTGCCATGATCCCAAACAGCAAGAAAAACCTGCGCAGTTTTCTCGGCCTGGCAGGATACTACAGGAAATTTGTTCCTAATTTTGCAACTATAGCTGCTCCTTTAACTGATTTAACGAAAAAAGGTAAACCAAATAAAATTGTTTTTGGTCAAGAACATGTTAAAGCATTTGATGAATTGAAACGGATATTATCATCGTCATTAATCTTAAGATTACCTAATATTGATAACACATTTTATTTGCAAACAGATGCTTCGGATGTTGGTTTAGGTGCTGTGTTGCTGCAAGTGTTCGAAGATGGTAAATTTCCGGTGGCTTACATTAGTCGTAAGTTATTGCCAAGAGAAACCCGATACTCGGTCATCGAGCGGGAGTGTTTAGCTTTAGTTTGGTCTATTCAAAAGTTTCAAGAGTATTTGTATGGTAAGGAATTTATACTTGAAACTGACCACCAACCTCTTATTTATTTGAATAAGACGGGTATAAATAATAATAGAATTATGCGATGGGCTTTATCTTTGCAGCCTTACAGATTTCGAATTATGGCTATAAAAGGTAAGGATAATGTGGGAGCTGATTTTATGAGTAGAAATATTCAATGATTTTGTGTTTGTATGCCAAAATTCCTTTGGAATTTAGTCAGAAGATGGGGGAGTAAATGTCACAAAATCATGCTTTGAGGGAGGTATTGCCCCTTTATTGAATTGGGTACTGTCTCTTTAATGTACTTATTGACCCTGTTTACTGCCATAGATTGATTACTGATTATCCAGACAGAAATAAATGTATTTCATTCAACAAGATGTTCTGGTTATCAATTATAAAGTCACAAGTGATGGGTATGTGTGTATATGACTGACTGGAAAGCATGCTGTTTGTGAGTTGTAGTTGAGGTAGAGTATATAAGAAGTTATTCAGAATTTGTCTGTTGCTGTTCCCGAAGTATAGTAGGGAGTAAGCGACATGTCTAATGTCTAATCTGTGTTACATGTAACTTTTAATTGTATTTGTGAAAGTCCTAGGTGAATTTCTTGTCTTTGAATGGCAAATGATAGTCTTGGTGACATAATATTTCTTGTCTTTGAATGGCAAATGATAGTCTTGGTGACATTGTGTATATAGTCTTAAGTGACGGACATTGGGGTAAAACGACTACAATCTATGGCAGTAAATTGTAATATGTTTAATTAATGTAATTCGACACAGTAAAACAGAGTCTGTGTTCAGCTCGTATCAAGTAGTGATTTGTTTAATGTAATTCGACACAGTAAAACAGAGTCTGTGTTCAGATCGTATCAAGTAGTGATTTGTGCCTCGTTATATGGTGTTTAATCGCGTGTATAACAGAACCAAAAGTGAAACTTCGTTGCATACAGTGGTTCCTGGTGATAATTGATAAACTTTGTCGACATGGGGGTTGGATATTGAATATGTGTGTTTTGTGTTTGTATATATGTTGTGTTTTTGTTACCGGTAATAAATCATGTTTAACTGTTTTTGTCTTGTGATGAGAAATGGGTGGCTATAGAGGTGGCCGTTCGTCCGTCTTGTAACAGACTGTGGTAATTCTATGTACTCATTGTTGTTCACACCACCAATGATCAAATTATCTAATATCACTTCTGTATCTGTCCACTCTTCTAAGTTTAATGTTTTTAATAAGACTTTAGTTGTTTTGGTTCTAACACGAAGTGCATTGGATAACACTTTACTAAGAAAAACAGCACTGCTACCATTATCTACAAATGCTAATGTTGTAATGGGATAACTGTTCAATGTCGTTCTGATTTTCACTGGAATCACTGCCATTAATGGTTCATTACCTATTACTTCAGCACAACCAGAGGTAATTGTTGGTTTATTTTCTGTTTTACTACAAACATCACTTATATTTCTATTGTTACTTTGAAAGGAATCACGGGTGGGATCATGCATTATTGTTGGGTGTGATCTAGAACAGTTCATGCACTTTGACCATTGGGGATTAGGGCAATTTGGTTTCATATGTCCTGGGTTTAAACATGAGAAGCACAAACCAGATTTCTTCACCACATCTGATTTCTGGTGTGGACTTAAACTGCCGAATTTACGACATACTAATATGGAATGGTTTGTGTTATTACCACAATATAAACATGGGTGTGTCGAAGCTTGTTGATTGGTTCATGTGATGTACTGTTACTACTGGGGTTTACTGGATGCAGTCCACTTGCGTAGGCTCTCTTAGAATGTGATGGGTTCATACTATACTGCTTATTTTGAAAGGATTTCTGTTGATAACCTAGGCCTGTTATTCGTGGATCATTTTCATTGCGAGATATATGACTGACGAAATTTTCAAAGTCCATGAGCTTAGGAGATCTTTCTTCTTTATCACGAATATCACCGACTTTATTTATCCAAGCTTGCTGTAAAGCGGTTGGCAATTTCGATGCTAATGTATGGAGGAATTCAAATCCATCCATAGAGTTCATATCGCTATTGTTTATTTTGGAATTAGTACAGTTTATCAAGAATATTGAGAATTTTCTTAAAGCTACACGATCACCAGACACGATTTTAGGCCAACTTTCAGCTTTCGACGAAAAGGCAGCTGCTAATAAGGGTAGATTTCCAAAGTCTCTTTCTAGTAATGCTTTGGCTCTTTTATATGCATGAGAAGGCGGATCAATTAACGGACAGTTCTTGATAATTTCATGCGCATCACCACGTGTGTATTTCAACAAATATTCTAGGCGTCGTGCACTGTCTTCAGTGTTTCTTTCTACTATTAATTCAAAGTTTTTAATGAAAGTTCTGTATGTCATAACATCTAAGCCATCAAATGGTTTGATTTCATGTAAGGGTAAGGCTTGATCCCTTTGATTGTCAATTAATTTATTCAGCACCGATTCCATACTAATATTTGTACATGGTGTATGGATAGAAACTGGTTGAGGTAAGTTGGGTGTATTTGTTACAACTGGAGGTAAATCAACATGAGTAGGTGTATTTTCGACTGGAGGTAAGTTGGTGAAATGTTCTTTAAATTTATTATGTGTCACAGAATGTTCATGGATCACCGATGATTTAGCACTAGATTTACCTTTACTCGCATTGTGTATTTCAACTAAATCTGTAGCAGCCTTTAGTTTTGCTTTAAGTGCTATTTCTTTCTGTTTTCTGTCTAATCTCATCTTCTCTTCTTCGATTTTGTTTTGTTCTTGAAATACTTCTAATAGATATTTTAATTCTAATTGTCTTTTTATATTCATTAAACGAAGAGTTGAAGATGTTGTTGATTTTGTTCTATTACTCGGTACATTAGAAATGCTATCTTGGGGTCTAATGTCATCTTTAGGATGCACAAAATTGGCAACTGATTGATAATTATCTTCACTTGAGGCAATGTTTATAATTGAATGTTCATGGTCTACACCGGCCCCATGTGGCTCTGTATTCTCATCCGCACCGGCCCCCTGTGGGTAATTATTGTTACCTGGTGTTTCAGTATTGTTTACTTCATGCTGCAACACTGGAGGAGCAGTATCATTATTTTCATTCATATTCATATTCACAATATTTATCACAGGTTCCAAAACTGGTGGATGAATATCACTATCAGAACTATCACGTGTTGACATTTTTAAAGTTAATTTATCATAGTCAATACGTTCACCATATGTCATACACAAGAGTAGAAAACAAAAAGTTACTGCAGTACGAAAGTACATAACAAACAATAAGTGTCACCGCTTCACGCTTGCTAACTTCGTCATCACGTGTTTACAAAATGACCAGATTTTGACGTTTTTCACCTAATATAGTACCGGCGAGCCGTGGGTCGTATTAAGGGCGTAGTTTTGCTGTATCACTGGTGATTCGATATCAACAATAACAATCCAATATTATTTTCGTACGATGATATATTATATTAAATAAATGTCATACAAACAAATAAGAAAATGTTCAGCGAAAAGTAAAGAGTTCACATCACGGTTTGATCACATCACACAAATGACCAAGTAAATTCACCTTTATAAAGTTATAGAAGATTCACCATGTATATTCATTCACACAGAATACATATTGAGTTAACAATTCACCATTATAATAAAGGAAAGTTAAGTGTCAACACCAAATTCATCGTGAAAAACGATATCAAAACCCCGTAACACACACACACGCGGGCCTGGCTCACCGTTCACCATGCGTCTGCTTTACATCCTATAGTATTCAATCACCCTAGCAACACGCGCTTCCACTCAGTCTCTTTCATTCAGACACACTCGTACACCCAGACTCTAATTTACCGATTTTGAACATAACAATGGACATCACAAAGTCAAGTCCTAATTCTATAAAAACAATTACATTGATAAACATGCTACAATAATATAAGTTCAATATAAATACTCGCTACAATAATATAAGTTCAATATAAATACTCGGTTATACGTTCCAACCGAAAAAAAAAATCAAAAAACACTTTTTCAATGTCAATAATTTCACTGTTGCCACCACTGAATAAGTTCAGGTCATGTTAGAATTGTTCTTTTTCTTGCACAGCTAATTTGATGCACGTAGGCACTTCTGCAAACTGGGCTTGAGGGTCATAGCTTTTGACATACTGGAATGCCCTGGTCTGGTTCAACGTTGGGGTACGTTAAGATAAGGTACAATAAATCCCATAAATGATCAATGTACTTGCTAAATTAGACCAATTACAATTACATTACCCTTAATTTACAACATTGATTTCAATTGGATGTCATAATACTTAATCATATTCTTACACTTAAGTTTATTTAAAATCAAAATTGTATTTACTTTTAAGTGAATAAACTATTAACAATGCAATTTAATCTGCCCCTAAGTAAAAATAAGCAGTATTAATTAGTACTTATCACCTAAAGTCATTAATAACATTGAAACTCATTAGTAGTCAGCTTTACTAATTGACAGTGACAGGTTAAGATTATAACCCGTCTTAACATTGGTGCTATATAGCGCTTCGTGTATATATCACAAGCTTGTAGCCAAGGGGTGCTATCTTACACGCGGAGAACAGAAAAGACAGACATGTGCCTGTGTGAGATGTCCATATAGATACTCCCTATTAACATTTCGTTCTGAATTCAAACGAGAAACAGCATCTTGATACAAGGGATCAGTATTTATTACAAGACCTGATTGTATGATACTCCTTGTTGTAAAATAAAATAAATAACCATAATCCATAAGTTATGATATTCCTGACATTTATCACATATAACAAAATAACAATTTACAATTCTTGACGTCTCCAATACATTAGTATAGTTTTACGCAACACTACTCATGGCATATCAGGTAATTCAAAATGTATTCGACAGCTAATCGCACATTCAAATTCAACTTTAAATTATCCATTTTACCACGTTATACTTTGTTTTTGGTTTGAATATTACTTAAAACTTATTCTCCTTTATAATTTTTTAACAAAACGACATGAATAATCCAGAAACAGTTACATTGCATAAGCAACTCGCTATATATTGCAATGCACCCTGTTTCAATTTAAAACATTTTTTAAAACCTAATACCAACCCACACAAAGGGCCATTAAGTTTTTAATTTTTCTTGGGCATTTTCCTTTATAACCCTAAAACCTAAACGCGATTTTACACATATTCATACCTTAACCATACCCGGTTAAACACATATACATTACTTGGACATAACACTACATTACATTATTACGATCTATAACTTTATAGAACGGAGACTTCATTTTATTTCTTTTAGCTTGGTGATACTGTTTCAGTTTTAGAATTCTGATCTACACCGACGTTTATAGAAATTATTTACCCATGTGTAAAACTAACTCTTATTTCCTTAACGTAATTATTTACTAGTTTGCCATTTTTTTGAAAACTTTATATTGATCAAATCCCTAATCTTTAAAAAAAAAATTTAAATTATCCCTTGGTCATTTTTGGCGTTCCATTGTCAGTTACGAGGAAATATGCACCTACCTTAAAACGACTGGAAACTTCTTCTTCCAAGGGTTTCCTCCCGGGATCGAACCCGAACGTCAGTGATTCCATGACTGATGGCTATGGCTGTAATTATTGGCCCATGGTCACTGGTAAGACTTCCCGCTGGTATGGCGATTCACTCCCAGGGTCATATAGTCACGGCATCCAAATCTGATACCACCCAGGACGGTCACAGCAACCAAATCTGATATCTTGACTAATTGTAATTAACAATCCCGGTTGATTACTAATGAAACTAAAATCTTTTCAACTTGCAGATTAACTGGAGAATTCTGTCTAACAAGATTGCCTGCGGCTTCATGGGACTGGGTCCCGTTCTGTCTGGTTCACTGATTCACGGCGCCAAATCTGATATGACCCAGGACGGTCACGGCATCCAAATCTGATATCTGTAACACTACATACAGATAACAGAATATCAGCATAATTGATAGACCTTTATTGAGAGCATGAAATAGGCATACTCCAGGAGGAGCGCCATTCCAAGTCTTCTGAAACTAACAGTAAACTCTGGCTTATAAAGCATACAATTAATTAAGAAAAGTGATACACAAGCGATGTACATATTTGGCATTGTTTATTTATGAGATTATAGTATCTGTAACTGCACTGCATATTTAATAAGATCGTGAATGAGATCGTGCCTATTGTCAAAACGAGCAGAGGCCATTCGTGTGTAGTCCGTAAATAACATATTGAACACATTAGCTGTTTTATTAAGTCCGTGCCTTGAAGAAGTTGTGTCGAGTTGAACACGTCAATATCATTAATGATCAAAAATCAGCAGAGGTCAGAAAGTTCTATCTGTATATTTATATTTCAATATGATGTAGAGATCACTTTGTCACACTAGTGTGCGAGACTGTCAGAAAATTAGTAGTAGTGAACCAAGTAAAGCGTGCATATTCAACGTGTCTAGTACAACTTTTCAGTAGGCACGTGGGGCACCCTAGCAATGGAACCAAGATCATTAGGTTATAAACATGTATTTCAAGTTTCATAAAAATCAGTTCAAAACTGTGACCTCCTTAATATAAGCCTTAATATAACATATTTTCAAACAATTCGCGTACAGACGGCGGCCATTTTATCCTTCAACTCTGGTCCGATTTTCACGAAATTCAAATTTTCTCTTCATTACCATGTAACGGTGATATAATCAAACGGTTTTTTAAATCGGATAATAATTTTGACCTCTAGAGGGACCACAAGCTAACAAAAGCGATTTTTCAGACAATCAGGGGACATAATTCAGGAAGTTATGATCCGATGGGCGCAAATATCGAAAGGAACCAAGATCTTTGGGTTATAAACATACATGTCAAGTTTCATCAAAATCGGTTCAAAATTGTGACCTCTAAGAGCTGGATGAAACATCTCTAAATATGTGAATAGGTTCCCATTTTGTTGGGGTGGACGCTGGGGTGGTTCCCCGTGAGTGTGAGTGTGAGTGTGTGGGGGGGGGGGGGGCTGACATCATGTATTTTTGTGGACAGAAGTCATTTCGTTCTTAATTGAGCTAAAAGTAGTATTTCGTTAGTGCTTTCGTTCAAAATATTAAGTTATAATGGTCCTTTTCAAGAGATCTGTGAATGTATCTAAAAAACACAGTAACTCAGAGATATGTTTAGTTATTAGTTTATTCATATCAAAAGTTCATATGATTGAGACAAATATTTTCTTCCGAAACCAATTAACATTGTAAATCTTCATTCAAGCCCTGCAGTGTATACGGCAAGGTGGTAATAAAGAAAGGTCTGTTATTTTTTCATGCAGAAAATCTTTTTTCTAGCGTTATCTACTGATGTAAGTCGCCTTTTGCGATATTTTCTACCTTTGTCCGTCTCTAAGCGATAACACATACTTATGGAAGAACAATTACTGTATTTTGCCCGTCTCATCTATGGAAGACCAAACAGCTCTTTATTCAGTGTTCTTAGTTCTAAATTCATAGTCCTTAATTCTTACTTCTTCATTTGTTGTCGTATTTTGACATTTGTACACTAAAATTAACATTTGTATCTTAAAATCAATATATGTTTCACAAATCAGACATTTGTCATATCAGATTTGTAAAATGTATTTTAATATAAGATATTTATTTTTTTAAGAAAATAAAAAATTTATCTATATTTACATTTCATCAGAAAAATACAACAAAAACAAATATCGAAAAACAAATTTCAAAATTATTCATATTAGATTTGTAAAATGTATTTTGATATAAGATATTTATTTTTTTAAGAAAATAAAAAAAAAATAGTCTATATTTACATTTTATCAGAAAAATACAACAAAAACAAATATCGAACAAGAAATTTCAAAATACAAATCCACAAATACAAATTTGCAAAAAATTTCTCTGAAAACATTTCTCCAAAAACATATCTTCAAAAACATTTCTCCAAATACATTTCTCGAAATTCATTGAACCGGAACATTAGAAATCAACCTGGCATACAATAAGTCACCATACAATAGCCCAGTTTAGGAGCAGAACAGTAGGATGTTAAACCCCATTTCATTTTATTTCTCTAGTGAAACCACGTGCGTAGAACAGCTAATCGGACAGGGCCTTCGATAACGAAAATAAATTGAAAGTAGTCTATTTTCAGAAATTAGGCTTGGTCTGATAGCGACATATTTCTTTGTTTAAAGAGAGGGAGAAATGGAGTTTAACAACCACTCGACACAACTAGATAATTTTTGAACTAATACGTGGTTCAATTTTATTTCCATAATTAGCTTGCGCGTAGGGTCTTTAACAGTGAGAGGAAACCGGAGGCCCCAGAGAAAACACACGAGATTGGACAGACGTCCCTACTCCTCGACACGTACATCGAAACCACGCCAGTTGACTCAATGACAGACATTATGGTACAGCGCGTACGTGTTATTCATTAGACCATCCAAACCCCCTTCTTTGCTCAAACGAAAGAATGTTTTACCTCTTCTAAATCACGTTTTCATGAATGTGCCTGGGAATAAGTTCATACAGATTTTCCGGTGTTATTTCCCCCTTGTCAGTGGTACAGGACAGAGGGTCTATCAAGGAGAGCTGAGTAGTCGTTCGGAAGGTTCGAAAAACCGAAGCTCCGTGTTCAAATTGGCGTGCACGTAAAATATCCCTTGGCAGTTGGAATTCCATATAAGTGGTAGTGTCGCTGTCCGGGCAAACTTTCCCTCATAGCACACTGTATAGCCTATACCCGTCTTCATCGGCCCAGTTCGGATCAGAAAAGTAGGACGTTAAACTCTGTTTCCTTTCATTTCATTTATTCAGTGAGGAGAGGTGGCGGGGATTTAAATCTTAAAAAACGATCTCAATAAGAAATTCTCGATATTTGTTCATATACTACTAGAAAGTATGTTTTTTTGCTTGCTACAGAATGTAAATTTATATTTACATAACTTGCAAAAAGAAAAAAAAAATGACTGGCACTAACAAATGAGGGGTGGGGAGGGTATTTAACGTCAAAATACCGGCCATAACTAGAAATACAAGATATCGGGTTGCACACCATTAAGAAGGTCCAAATACATTTTAAAAATTGTGAAATATTTTTTGACATATGGGTCATTCCATGAAGTTGACACTTTGTTACCAACGAGAATTAATGTGATGATAAAATACTCAAGAAATAGAATTCAATAAATGAATTGTTGATAATTATCTTGGGGGTCTGATGTTAAGATAATATTAAAATGTCATTTTGTGAAATAAAAAAAATTCACTTGAAAAAAGGATGTGTAAAATGCATTTTCTGCAGTTTGACATGCACCAAAAGTGTGACATTTTCACCCCCCTGAACTTTGATTTGATCCCAACTTTTTATTATGTGTTTAAATCATCTATCCGAGGTGCAGTTGCAAAGATTTAACTTTCAATTTTTCAAATACAGCACAACAAGAGCATCGATATGACTATTTGTTGAGATATCGTCACCCAAAAATACAGAAAAAATCGTAACTATATCTGTCAACTTTGTTACGTACGCTAATGACACGATGAGACAGAGCGCTTTCGTGTGACGTACTTAAATAATGTCGTAAAATGTAACCACTCTTATTTCATCTCGGAAAAGGGAAAATGTTTATCGGCTAGACTTTTCAAATGTTTTAAACTGCAGTCATTGCGAAAAGTGTTGATTGTCTGTCAATTTTACGTTCGCGCGATTTCCATCTCTTTTTACGCCGGCGAAAGTGATCGAAAATTTAACGACACCACACAACTCTATGGCGATACTCGATTCACAGTTCCGGAATTGAATTCCAAAACTGGTGTCATTCGGGTGAAAAGGAGAATTTCGGATTACAGCGCATGTGTCGACTGTATAAAAAGTATCCCAACCAATCATGACTGCTGAAACATATTTTTTACCTAGGAATACGTCACGATTCTACTCACTCCACCTCAGCTGTCGGGACTGGCAGAACTGTGACAGGACTGAATTCCGCGTCACTCGATTGTAATTCTGTCGATTCGGGACGTTCTGGACTGTGAATCGAGCACCGCCATTTACAGCATAGACGACTGGTTAATGGCAACATGGCGGAGAAAGCCGTAGAAAATATGGAATTCGGTAAGGAAAATGGAATTTGTCAATTTGTTACGTACATTTGAATCGCTTGTGTCAAGTTACGAACAACATATGAATACTTATTCAATATGAATGTTCCTTTTCTTTATATACATAAGTATAGAATACTGTTATGCAAACATTTTGTCCGCAAAACAAATGGTTGTCATTGCCGATCTCGGGAACAAATCGGGATTGCGTTGGTTGGTAACTTGACACGGTTAAGCTTTCAGTTGAATGTCAAAATTACTAACAACCTCTGTCTGGCACATTTATTTAATTATTTGTTAGATTTTTACAAAAGCTTATCTTTTGAAATAGTTCATGGTTCTATAATGCCATTACGACTTCGTTGTCATCCTTATATGTACCTACACCTGTTCAAGACTTGATGAAAATGATAGTGACTGTTGGTAACAATGACCAAACAACTGCCCTTGAGAAATTTTTGTTACCAACACAGTTATATTTCTTGTTTAGATTTTATTCAATAATGGCTGTACTTATTTAATTTGCATGTTCTGAACACGTTGTGGGCTATTTAACATTGAATTGCAAAATAGTGTAGAATTAACCTTGTGTTTAAATTAATTTCTTTCTAGGTTGTTGGTTGTTCGTGTGTCAAGTACTACAAACCAGCAGAGAATTTTTGGTTGGAAAGTGAACTGTTATTTGAATCTCTAATAGGAATAGCAGTCCGAAATTGATTTGATTCTGTTGACAACTTGAAAATGCTTCTCCCTATGTAAACAAGCCTTCCGTCATCTTTGTTTCGCAAAATATGATGACCAAAAGAACTTTTCGTCATCTTTGTTTCGCATTTAATCTGATTGAATCTATGCAGGGAAATTATCTCTTGCTGATTTTTTGATTTCTTAGTTATACTATTAATTCAGTCAATGTTGAGTTTCAGCATTGGTTATGAAGAAGAAAATATTTTCTGAAAAATGCAAATCCCATGTCGTTACTTTAATTAAATCAGTATTGATGCTTTATCAGTCCAATTTAATTGAATAGTATTGATGCTTTATCTGTCCAATTTAATTAAATCAGTATTGATGCTTTATCTGTCCATTTTAATTAAATAAGTATTGAGGCTTTATCCATCCAATTATTTTACCATTATTGTAATGTCATTTACATTAAACCCTATTTTATTTGTTATGTCATTTTTATTTTGTCTTTGTTTTTACACTGATCACTATGTTACATGTTGAATAATAAATGAAATATTAAATCATATTTCCAAAGTCGTTACTTATTTAATGATGGTTGTTCGAGAAAGATGGATTTTAACGGTCACTTGACTCTAGGTTATTTCAACGAGTGGCTTGTGAGGTCTTTAGCAGTGGGGGTAAATGATAGTCCTTGGCAAAACTCACAAGGCACAAGGTTAGACAAATGACCCTTGTGCTTGTCACATACATGACTAAAATCAACGTTATCATTTGTATTTGAAGGCCATAGCTTCTTCGGATGGTTAACACAATTTTTTATCCCCGATTACTGAACAATATATCACGATTCCAAAAGAATTTGATGTGGTCAATGTTACCAACTCTTTTTACCCAGAATATGTATTTTTTTTAATTATTATTAGACAGTATAATCAACAGGTCAAAAACTGTACAAGGCAAATAGATGTACAATATTAGGAATTGATTTCCAAAGGAATTTGATGTGGTCAATGTTACCAACTCTTTTTTTTCCCAGGATATGTAGTCGTTTTTATTTTTAGATGGTAAAATCATCAGGTCAAAAACTGTACAAGTCAAATAGAAGTACAATATTAGGAATTGTTTTCGCTTTTTTTTATGAGTATTGTTTTATAGAACTTTAACGTGTGTTTTTGGTCATTGTTACCCGCAGACTCATTTTGAGAGATGATGTAAAATAAATTACATTTTTTTTACATTTTGATACCACCAAATGATAGACACTTTGGTCTTGAGTACTGAGTTGCCTTTGATCATGATTTATTTATCTTAACAAGAAGAAAAATAGGTTGCCAGGCAACGAAACATACGCCCACACAGCAGCCAAATCGTCCGGGCAGTCAACAAGAGTTGTCGCATATTAAGGAATTATCAGAAAATCATTAGAATTTGTTTGGTTTTTATAATCAAACGTTTTTTTTTTAAATCAGATAATAATTGTGACCTCCAGAGGCACAACAAGCTAAAAGGGTGATTTTTCGTACAATCAGGGGATATAATTCAGGAAGTAATGACCCGATGGGCGCAAATATCGAAAGGGACCAAGATCTTTGGGTTATAAACATACATACATATAACAACGGCTTATTGAATGTTTAATATAGTGGTTACTGTATCTTGCTTAATGAAATATATTTACATAATGTAGCTTATACATATTCATGTTGTTTACTCGGTAATAAGATCGTTAAATCGATAACTTTCAATGCAAAAATACATTAAAAACTTGTTAGCTACGTGAACAACTCAAATGGGTGTTCTATGAATATACGTGTGTGTCATCATTCTGTAATGCATCATGTATGGGATTGACCAGGATTAACAACAGTTAATATTAGTTTGTATCATCATTCTGTTATATGCATGTGATGGTGAATGGCAGCCAAAGGTTGAGTAGACAGATCACATAGAATGACAATGAACGGCAATGCACCATTTTATTTCTTTCATGATAACGTTGGCAAGAATCTACGGTGAGAACAGAGATGACAAGAACCAACGGTGATAACGTTGACAATAATGGGGATTGACTGAAAACACAAAGACAGCTTTCATAAGCTCAGTACATAAAAATTACTACCTAACTGTCTTGTCACTTATGCAACCTTCAATGATAAAATATATATCTTTCAAATTAGTCAAAATAAGCTAAACATGCATACATATTTATCTAATTAATATACCAAGATACGAATATGAGAAAATAATCACAAACATAAGTTTTTGGTTTAAACAGGCGTTTATATTATATGCAATTCACCATGCCTTATGAAAGGACCTTTACCAAGCAACAATGTTTGGTAGGTGCGACAATAGGACAATTTTAAACTTATGAAAAAACACTGTGACAGCTAATAAAAGTAATATAAATATTTTCCCTCATTACCTTCCTCAACAATAACGTAATAATTAGTACGCTCATCGTATTTTTTGTATTTAGAATAGCAACCTAGACCAATAACGCTATTCTCAAACTTGCCAATTTCATGAGGAGGGTTTAAGGTTGAATCTAACAGTACTGGTGTTTTATTGTTTTTCTTGCATGAAATATTGAAAGATAGGCTGGTACTGCCAGGCAGGATACGCACACATTTTTGAGAGATGGATAGAGAACAAGCAATACCGAAAGTGATTTTTCCTACATCATTAAGTCCTGTATTTCATACTGTATTGGGAGCAGCCATTTTGTTGGTCAGTTCCAGTCTGATATTCATGAAATTCGAAGCCGACAATGATTATGGTGTGACGGTACACAACCTAGAAATGTTACTTTTCGTCAAAATTGGATAAGAATTGTGACCTGTATTGAGTCCACAACCATGATATACTATATTTTTACACTATTCGCGTACAAACGGCGACCATTTCGACCGGCAATTTTGGTACGATTTTCACGACATTCGAACTCAACCTTGCTTACGATGCAACAGTCATATAATCAGAGTTATAATAATTGTTCGAGAGATAGATAGAGAACAAGCAATACCGAAAGTGATTTTTTCTGCAATCAAAGGCCATAATTCATTAAGTTACAATTTGATATGCGCAAATATCGACAAGAATCAAGATCTTTAGGTTATAAACATACATTTCAGGTTTCATCAAAATCGAATTCAAATTGTGACCTCTACAGGGTCCACAACTTTGATATACTATATTTTTACACTATTCGCGTACAAACGGCGGCCATTTTATCTGGCAATTATGGTCCGATTTTCTCGAAATTCGAACTTAAACCTTCCTTAAAGTGTAACGGTGATATAATCAAACGTTTTTATACGCCCACATTTTCATGTGGACGTATTATGTCGTCGCCCCTGTCCGTCCGTCCGTCCACAATTTGTTTGTGGACTCTCTACAGATCACAATTCTTATCCGATTTTGACGAAACTTGAAATATAGGTTTATCCCCATAAGATCTCGGCTGCTTTTGATATTGGCATGTATCGGATGGAAACTCCATGGATTATGGCCCCTGATTGTACGAAATATCATGTTTTTAGCTTGTGGACCCTATAGAGGTCACAATTTTGAACCGATTGTGATGAAACTTGACATGCATGTTTATAACCCCAAAATCTTGGTTCCTTTCGATATTTACGCCCATCGGATCGTAACTTTCTGAATTATGGCCCCTGATTTGTCCGAAAAAGCGCCCTTTTTAGCTTGTGGTCCCTCTGGAGGTCAAAATTATTATCCGATTAAAAAAAAAACCGTTTGATTATATCCCCGTTACATGGTAATGAAGGTTGAGTTCAAATTTCGTGAAAATCGGACCAAAATTGACAAACAAAATGGAGGGGGGCACGATGTTTTCATTGGGGTAGACAGTTCCTGAACTATTTAAGGTATCTCTGTCGAAATTCGACGGCACATTTTCGGAAGAGGGGGCACATAGCCACCCCCGCGGCATACCCTATACCCTAGTACAAAATCTCATCGGATTCGAGCGTTATCAACCATTTCCAGTTTCTGCCTTTATGAGACCGGAGTAAGCGATTGACTACCTGCCCAGCACGCCTCTACAGTGAGAATTTTTGCTTAGGTTACACAGAGGGATGAGCCTTTAAAGAAGCTAAATCGCTAATATTTGGGACTGAGAAATTGACCCAAAAGGGCCGCAACGCATATAATAAAGTAATCTGATTGTATATGAACTAATTTACATTCAATTGTTTCCGTTTTGACTCTAATTTCAAATCAGTTATGTCCAGCGAAATATGGCATGAGTCTAAACTGAATAGAAATTTCTAGTGTCTGATTATTCAAGTCTTTTGTGCATACTCTCCAACTAAGTTATATCTACGTGAACTTCTCAAATGGGTGGTCTTAATTCTGTTATAAATTGATAAAAAAAAACCAATATGTCTATTACGGGGCCCGGTAAGGGACGCAAAGAATAAAAATATAATAATAATACCTGGTGCGCGCCTGATAATAACTAGTGTGCGCCTGATAATAAGTGGCACGCGACTGATAATAACTGTGGCGTGCACCTGATAATAAATGGCTTGCGTCGGATAATATTTAACTGGCGCGCGCCGGATAATAACTGGCTCGCGTCGGATAATAACTGGCTCGTGCCGGATAATAACAAGCGGGCCGGATAATAACTGGCTTGCGTCGGATAATAACTAGCACTAATTAATACATTTCCCATATGACTAATAACTGGCTCGTGCCGGATAATAACAAGCGCGTCGGATAATAATTAGTACTAATTAATACATTTCCCATATGAAATGGAATGAAATGGGGTTTATAGCGCTACTGTTCTGCTCTGACTGGCCTAATGAAGACTGGCATACGTCAAATAGTGCCAATGTGTACACCGGACCTCGGTATTTCGTCCCATCCCAACGACTGTACGTTGACCGTAGGCTCGCTATCCAGGAGGCCCCTTGTTCCATCCCTCCATTAGCCAAAAAAGTTCATCAGGATTTTTAAGCGCGGTTCCTCCTGCACCATTGATTGGCAAGGGGGATCCACGCCGGAAAATCAGGATGAACGTTATCGGCCAACGCAGGGATGGAACACGGGACCTTCTAGATAGTGAGCCAACGTCTTATTAACTAAACCATGTGGCCCCCTTTCCAATAAGAAGGGTTGGGTAGCCAAATAAGGTCTGACATTGAATCAGGTGACGTGGTTTTGATTCTGCCTTGAAAGTGGCAAAACGTGGGTCAACCGTTTTCTTTCATATGTTCTGGTTTCACCCCACTGCTAATCACCCGTACGTAGAGTATCTTACAATGCATCAAATGATTAATTGATAAAAATGAATATAATCTTGTCTGATATAAATCTATAATTTTTTTTATGATTAACATTTAACATTGTCATGGTTTACATTCAATAATCTGAAAGGGAATTAGTACACAATGAACAAGTGAGATACAGAAATGGAGTTTAACGTCCACTTGACACAAACTAGGTCATTTCGGGACTAACATATATTGTTTAATTTTATTTCAATAATTCGCTTGCGCGTAGGGGTCTTTAGCAGTGGCAGCAAACCGGGGGACCAAAGAAAACCCACGAGGTTGAATGAACAAAATAACCCATAGAAAAGCAAAAAATTATAACGATCGCGTGCATGGTCACCCGTAAGCGAATCTACATAAGTAAGCCGATTTTTGTATCTGGTAAAGTGAACAACACATACTTTTGGATAATGTAAAATGTACATTTTAAAAAATGCACAGTGTATTAGGTGCCTTTCTATAGTGCATAATATATCTGGTCGCATGGGTCGGGCTTGTGAGATAGGTAAGTAACTTTTAAGAACATAGTTTGGCATGATTTAATCAAGAAGAGCACCTAAATGTATTCTTACGACTGATAAATCATCTTTATATATAGATTATTTTAAGCAAATTACATACTACAGTACACGAATTACGTTTTAAATTAGGAAAATATAAAAGTCTGTGAGAAAAATAAAAATTATATAACTTGAAAATATAAATTGAAAAAATAGGCCTATATATAACACATAAGTACTAATCAATTGCAATGTACTTTATTTCACATTTGCTGAAGTAAATATGTGTCGCTGGAAAGTTACAAATAAAGTTTGCCAGGAAAATGTGTATCCATTATGTGTTACACTATAGACCCTATATACTGTAGAGGTTACCTTAGTTTGTAAAATATCTTCTGGTTTATGTATTGAAGTTGTTCGCTTGTACTAGTGACAACAAGAACCAGGCTAACAACAATATGTCTGGTAGTTAAAATCGGGCAATGACATCATTGTCTGATAATCAAAAAATAGGTAATCCCATGAAGTAAAAATAGGTTGCCAGGCAACGAAACATACGCCCACACAGCAGCCAAATCGTCCGGGCAGTCAACAAGAGTTGTCACATATTAAGGAATTATCAGAAAATCATTAGAATTTGTTTGGTATTTATAATCAAACCTGTTTTTTTTTTAAATCAGATAATAATTGTGACCTCCAGAGGCACAACAAGCTAAAAAGGGTGATTTTTCGTACAATCAGGGGACATAATTCAGGAAGTAATGACCCGATGGGCGCAAATATCGAAAGGGACCAAGATCTTTGGGTTATAAACATACATGTCAAGTTTCATCAAAATCGATTCAAAATTGTGACCTTTATAGGGTCCACAATTTACAGTGTGTCTATAAATGTGGTTGATATCATTCGAATGATTCAGGAGAAGTAGAAAATGTAGATCAAACAATCTGAATCAGCGACAAATCAGGTTGAAATACATCAAGCAGTTAAGGAGAAAATTCCCGTATTTGCCCCCCCCCCCCATGATCCGTCTTTATAAAATAGTTACCTAATAATTCTTTATATTTTTTTTTCATGTTTTCTGAAACAGATTTGGGTGAGTATTACAAATTTATATTTTAATTTATCATGCACTAGTTGTTATATTGTGTATAATATACGTCAATCCTGTCTGTCAAAGGCTTCTGGGGGCTTCCGATGGGGCTTCTGTGGGCGCTGATGACGGTCCGCTGCGAACGGTACAGTGCAAGGATGCTCTCCATAGGCATACGGACTTGATGAATTTTAAGGGGGCAGAATCCTGACATGCTCGAACAAATTTCGGGTGAGGCCTACATACGTCTAGGGACGCCCCACCACCTTCCCCCTAGAAAAAAGGTAAAATTTAACGACCTCAAACGCGCTTTCTTGCAATTCCTTTCTCTCAATACAGTAGGTGGTACTGATACTGATACTGATACGCGCTTTCTTGCAATTCCTTTCTCTCAATACAGTAGGTGGTACTGATACAGTCTAACCAAGGTAACTTAGTCGAATTCCAATCAATCGTTTATAATCCACAAAGACGGGGTCGTTGGGAGCAACTTTTGATTAACGCAAACGTGTTTTTCTGCTATTCCAGCCCGTGAATTCAGCAACTTGAATGTGGTCCAATGTAGTCTACCTTAGGTGGCGTACCACACTCCTCGTAGTGTTTCGTCTGATTAGAGCTAATCCCACTTAACACTGCTGTAATGGAAGTAAATATCTGTTCCAAATTATGACTGGTCAATAATCCGATTAACAACCAATAGCTAACTGCGTAACCAGGGGCGTAAATGTGGGGGTGTGGGTTTGGTGCACCCCACTCCCAGGAAAAAAATAGTCGGTCGCAAAACCAGTGCAGTCGGTCGCAAAATAGGAGCAGTCGGTATCAAAATAAGTGCTCACTGCATACGTCACACTACTCACGCAAAACTTTAATATAAATAACCTTGTCAACTTACCACGTATGAATAATTGTTGAGTTTCAATATTATTCTGTTGTGAGTAATGATCTGTTTCTCCCGGGGAGAAAAATAGTCGTTCTCAAAATAAGTGCAGTCACTGCCGTCGGTCTCAAAATTAGGCATCGGCGACTTCATGAAGTAGGCCTAATGTGGTAAACAAACAATGCCAGAATAGATCCCAAATATTATGTATTTACGTGAATCCGTGAGCCTAAATTGTACATGTCTACGTCACATAAAACTATAGTATAGAATAACCATGTCTGCTTGTAATGTTTGAATAAAGGTTTGTCACTCTTATTCCGTTGTGAGTATGTTGTTCTATAAAATGTTTTCCACCCATGGCAAAAAAATGTACGGTCTTAAAAAAAAGTACTCACCGCAGTCGGTCTCAGACTAAATGAATTATTGAGATAAACAAACAATCACAAAACGGGCGAATCTGACAGACAAGCCTCAAGATTTTGTCCCGTTTCTTATTCCCTCGTTAACGAAAATTTGGTTCCATTTGCCATGACAATGACTAAAATTTTCAAGCCAAGTCCCCAAAATTTAAAAGCTGGGTTACATATCTGAATTTTTTTGCGCCAGCGGCACTCGATTCCATTATAACATCATTCTTCTACTCGTCTGTAATCTTGTACTGTCTCAGAGACTATATAGATGTAATGTCAACTCTTGCAAAACGGGCTGAGTTGACAGGGACAGATCTCGAGATTCTGTCCCATTGACTCACATTTCTGGTCCTCTCGTCCTCAAGTATTTCTCCCAGCAATGACCTCAGATGCCAGGATATTGACTCAATTTTATAAAGTTTTCTCAAATTGCTCAGTTTTATAGGCACAATCATCATATATGACATCAACTTTATGTCAACTTAAAAAAAGCTATGCTTTCCGGCGAGACAACGATCGGCGTTCAGCTATATAATTATACAATACTATCCATGTTTTACGAACCGTTTTGGGCGCACCATTGATCAAGTCGTGGGTGTCCAACCAATCTGATTCGGCATAATTCACTATGTGCGGCCCAACATTACAAAGCGCCCCACCACTCATGCCCCACCACTCTCCGGTATAAGCCCCCCCCCCCCACACACACACAGATCAAGCCGTTTGGGCGCCCCATCAATTGTGGTGTTAATCGTGGGGGTCACTATTTGGCGCCTCACCATTTCGGGAGCGCCTCATATATAACGACATGATTGGCGAGGCGCCCATAAAACTAAGTGACAACGGTTATCAATGTCACTCAGGTTTATGTGGCGCCCATACAAATATGGAGATTTTAGTCGCTGGCGCCGACATTTTCCAGGAGGAGGGGGGGGGGGAGCTTCATCCCTTGCCCTCCCACCCCGCTAGCCAAGGGCCTGTTTTTAGTGTGTTTCAATATTGTAATATTGAGTGTTGTACTTGTATACCCGATTTAAAAACAATCACGATAAATTGTAGTGTTCCATTGTCTAACGTCCTCGTCCAAACTGATCCCGCAGTGAATTATATATATTCGCTTGGCCGCTACAATCACTGATAAGCATGACATCGAAATTAAATTCTCAAACATTTTTTTTAAGTATAAGAAAAATAAATATAGACGTTTTGAAGTATTTGTAGTTAAAATATTTCCTATTTAGTGTAAATGGGTATTAAAATGAGTAAAATGCATCATTTTGCCCGAAGTAATTCTCTGTGAAACAGATTGGTCTTCGTCTTCTTCCTTGGGACTTAACGTCCCCTTCCACCTAAATTAATTGTCCATCGTCTTCTATAATACAGATCATATTGTTGATTATTTAAAATAGACCGCGATGTTAGTGACCGCGATGTTCATCTACGACGTCTCCATGGTACCACGTTCAAAGTTCGATGATTAACACATTAATAAATGTCTGGTTCGCGCCCGGTGTTGCTAAGAAAGTTTCAGGGGTTCTGGTCTAGATGTCCTTATCAGTGATATAAGACTGAGATAGACCTAGTGATATGGATATGGACAAATGTCTAGCTGTTCGGATAGGACGCAATATCGAGGTCCTGTGTACGTCACACATTAAAGATCCAATTGGAAATCGAAACAAACGAAGGTGGTAGCGACCATGTAAGATCAAACTTCCGTCATAACACCCTGTACTATTTCAAGATTAGGACGTTAAACCCCATTTTATTACATTTTATTTTCAAGTAACGTTTTAATTTTATTTAAATGAACCCATGATTTCACATATTAATTGAGTTTAAAGTATTCTGGAATCAAATCAGTGAAGCGACAACGAATGTATACTTTTGGTGTGAAAATAAAACTGTTCAACGTTGATTTCAAGTTTAACATGGAGTCAATTGACAAGTCAAGTTTGTTTTGATATCATGATTTATTCTATAACTATAGATGCAAATACAAGCGCGAGTTAGCCTTTGCCTTCAAATGGCACTGAGTTTGATTTTCGATAAATTATACATTTATCGATATTGGAAATGATTAATTTTTACTCTATTATGTGTGCGTGATCGCCAGGAACATTTTTTATGTGAAATGTATGTATACTGTTTTGCTGTTTGTCGTAATTATAAACAAGAACTTTTGATCAGCTGTTAACTGTCAAAATATTTAAAATGGCCGCCTCCGATGATCTGCAGATGTATACTTTATTTGACACCATTTCATTAACTATTTAGAAATTTGCTGATATTTACGATTTATTGTAACGTGTCGAACGTTTTGATGTGAGTTATATATAGAAATTTACTGCTCTGCGTAATTATGACTAAGAGTATGTTTATATTTGACCGTTTGGCTGTAGGCCTACTGTAATTTTCCAACATGGCCGCCTTATCTGATTCTGATGTTATCATTTCACATTTATATCTGAGATATTTGTACCAAAGCACTCGGCAAACCTCGGAAGATTTCGGACAATCTAAACTCGGCTGTATGATGAATTCCGCCATATTGGAACTACTTTAAAGGTCCCGGATGAAACATGGCTGCGCCATTCCGAACACAAGTTGGCGACCTATTTGGCTAGCGACCTATTCGACCGATCCAGCTGTAAGGTAATGACGAAATTACACTTATATTGTGAGCTAAAGGAATGGATACAAAATAATATATTCTGCTTTCCTTTGATAGACATAACGTTGCATTTTATTGGTTGATAAATAGATGAGTTAAGGCGACTGTTGTATTTATTCTAAATAGGTTTCCAACGAACAGGTTGCAGCTCGATCGGTCGAATAGGTCGCTAGCCGAATAGGTTCCCAATTTGTATAATAGCGTCAAATTTTCCTGTTAAAGTAAACCGGTAGCCGCATCGCAAATGTATGGGCGTAGGTACATATCACTTACTGTCATACAGCCGAGGCTAGATGTAGTTTACGGAATCTGCCGAGATTTGCCGAGTGTGTACCAAAGATCTTATTCATTTCCTCTATGAGCTTAACATGCACCGTATCAATATTATTATTCGAATATATCTTATATTACCGTAATATTTTAACTATAGTAGATCTAATAATAGGCCTAGATGAGAAGATCTCAACATGAACAGATTTTCTTTGTGTATTAAAACTGTCGACCATGACTCTCTGAAACACCTCGATTTTTAAGTTTATTAAATCAGATGAATTGCGTGATGTTTGTGATTCTGATGCTCTGTCGAGTAGGCCTGAAGTAGGCCCACCGTTATCAACAACTCTTGTCAACTCTATCTATACAATATATGACCATACTGAATATTCCACATCGATTGTTATTCAGTTCCACTGTGTGAATTTTTACAATTTAACTCAAATCATTTCTTCTCCAACTCGTGCTACAAATTCATCTTCTACGTTAATATTGATCATGTCATTGTATCTGACGCCAACTATATTATTGAAATTAATGTGCCATGCTACTCTATATCCGACCACTTTCCGACTTGTTTTACATGGTCTAAAAGAGGAGTAAAGATCCCCAAAACAAAACATATATATGTTTCATACAGATCCTTTCGAAATTTTGTTGAAGATAATGACATGAATGACCTACGCTTAATTAACTTTGAAAATATTTAACTGACAAATAACCCTACAGATGCTCTTCAAATTTGGTATGAATTAGTAACTCCAATAATTAATCTCCATGCTCCTATCAGAACCAGGCGTGTTAAGTCTGCTACCAAACCTCAATGGCTCACTAGTGAAATTTTGAATTTAATGCGACAGCGTGATTTCCATAAAAGTAAGAAAAATGACACCGAATATAAAAAGTGTCGAAATTGTTTAAAAACAATGATTCGTCAGTGTGCCCCAATGATCAATATTAGGGCCCATATTATTTAATATTTTTATAAATGATTTACCATTATACCTTTCCTCCAAAACTGACCTCTTTGCGGATGACACCACAGTTTACACTTCTGGACAAAAACTTCAAGTCGATGCCAATATAGTATTAGCCCGGTGTGATAAGAACCATATGAGATTAAATCTATCGAAAACCAAAACAATGCTAATCACGACGCAACAAAAACAAAATACCCTCCCTGCTACTTTGAATATTAAATTACGTAATGAACCATTAGAAATCGTCTCCTCGGTAAACATATTGGGTGTTTTTCTCAATCATAATCTAACATGGAAAGATCGTGTCGAGTATATTTCTAAAAAGTTAAGCCAGAAACTTTTTCAACTCCGTCGACTTAGAAAATATCTTCCAGCTCCATTCCGTATCCTTATCTACAATGCCCACTTTCAAACACATATAGATTATTGTTCCCCAATATGGGACCGCTGTGACGCTAAATCTCTTGATTGACCGTCTTTCTCGGCATCAAATAATGGCCTTAAAATTAATTTTAGATGTTAAACATACCGCCGACGTTTACCCTCAACTAGACAAATTGAAAATTCTTACAATAGTAAATCGACATATCTCTAATCAATGTATATTTATTTATAAAATTATTTTAAAACAATGCCCTGATTACTTATTTGACCTATTACCGTATTATAAAACTCCTTACAATCATCTTAACAATAAACTTACTACTCTCAAGCCAAATATTAATGTACGTAGCTAAAAGCAGTATACGCTTTAAAGACCCCAAGCTCTGGAATTCGTTGCCAGCTTCTTTAAAAACTTTAAATAACTTGAATCTTTCCAGGAAAAAACTTCTTCTTTACCTTAAATCTACTTCAAATATCTTATCTTAAAAACCTCTAAGCTTATCTATATGTGTTCTGTGTATCTCAATATTATAAGCATGTACATATTGTATATTTGTTAATACATGTTATATCTATATGTTATCGAACTTTCTGTTATATGACCCGCATATACATATACATAAATTAATCTTTTAATTAATTTGTATATTTATTCTATGACAACATGCAAATACAAGCAAATATCATTGAATACAGCCATTGAATACAGCCACTGAATAACCGGTATTTGTTACAGCCGCGAATCGTTGTCGCAGCTCATGAAAAAACTCTCTTACCACACTTCTAGTGGCGTGCTAACACCATTGCAGTGATTTAAAAGCTTTTGATCCGATTAAAGGTTTTCTACAATTCCAGTTTATCCATATAGATACAACAAATGTGGAATCTTCTGAAATCCGGTCTATATTATCGCTCCGGTATCTCTAAGTATTGGCAGGGTGTCGTACACGAGAAAGCGTATGCTTACTGGTTAGAGAACTACTGATACACTTCTTGTTCAGGGAATTAACATATAGCTAACTAACATTCGTCCTGCTATTGCAATTCTACATTACTTAAATAATACGTAACATAATTTACTTTTGAAGGCAACATGTTTCATTATCTGAGAAATGGGAGCCTAGGTGGCTAAGCGGGAAAGACGCTTGTTCGCTAGCCTGGTGGTCGCGTAGTGCACAATAAAGACATGGAAACATGTTTTTCTCTTCTCATGTATGCACGAAAATGAAATGGCGGTAATTTTACGGGGAGTAATCATGGGAATTAATTATACAGGGAGCATTCATGAAAACACTCATCAAACAAAATAAAGTATCGGTTTTCAATGACAGTGTCTGAGTGTCCGTATTTCAAAACAACATTCGCGTCGCCGTAAATTCGTTCGACTACGGCGACCTCGGTCGTGATCAGTTGTTTTAGGAATTCCACGCTTGACATTTAGGTCATAGCTTTAGGTGATTTCTGAAAGTTCTCAAATAAGAGTAAAAAAAAACGTCATGGCAAACCTATAATCCACTCTCTAGTCAATCGGATGGCCCAGATTTAAATAGATTAAAACAGCCGTGAGTTTTGATTATTTAATTAGATAGACTTAGTCTCGATTGTCAAGTACCATTGTTAATATTTTAAACGCTTATAATAATGTAATTTGAAAATCTATTTTTAAACTATTATTATATCAAGAACGGCCAGCTGTTTATCCAAATCTTACATACATGTACTGCATCTTTAATAATATATTTCAAGTCACCGCCATAAATATAATGAAGACCTTTATAATAATACTACTAATAATAATGATATTTGTATCGCGCAACTATTCAATCCACTAGGGAATGCACTAAGCGCTAGAAAATGTTCTCACATTAAAAGTGTTAATGATAGTGACTAAATAACCACGTTATTCATTTGGATTTAATAACCGACACAGATTCACATTGTCGGATATTTTCTGGAAGTGTATTCCAAACAATTGATGCACTGTACCGAAAAGTTCTGTATCCAAATGATTTCAAATTATAGGCAGGTACATCCAGGAGTTGTCCTTCCGGTCTTAATGATCGTCTGGGTTGATACAGTGATACTAGATTTTGAAGGTTACCTGACACGGATTTGTTTATCAATTGATAGTTTAACGATAAGATTTTAAAGTTGATCCTTTCTCGAACACCGAGCCAGTGTAATTTGTTCAAGACTGGGGTGATGTGTGATCTTGATTTAGTTTTTGTGACAATGTAAGCAACGCGACGCTAGTGAAACGATCCCTTGACAGTTGGAATTCGATATAAGAGTAGGCCGTAGCACACTGTATGGCGTATGTCCGTCTTGATTAGCCCAGTTTAGGAGCAGAACAGTAGGATGTTAAACCCCATTTCATTTTATTTCTCTAGTGAAACCACGTGCGTAGAACAGCTAATCGGGCCGGGCCTTCGATAACTAAAATAAATTGAAAGTAGTCTATTTTCAGAAATTAGGCTTGGTCTGATAGCGACATATTTCTTTGTTTAAAGAGAGTGAGAAATGGAGTTTAACAACCACTCGACACAACTAGGTCATTTCGGGACTAACACATGGTTCAATTTTATGTCAATAATTAGCTTGCACGTATAGGGGTCTTTAGTAGTAGGAGGAAACCGGAGGCCCCAGAGAAAACACACGAGATTGGACAGGTATCCCTACTCCTCGACACGTACATCGAAATCACGCCAGTTGACTCAATGACAGACCTTATGGTACAGCGCGTACGTGCTATTCATTAGACCATCCAAACCCCCCTTCTTTGTTCAAAGTAAAGAATGTTTTACCTCTTCTAAATCATGTTTTCATGAATGTGCCTGGGAATAAGTTCATACAGATTTTCCGGCGTTATTTCTCCTTGTCAGTGATGCAGGACCGAGGGTCTATCAAGGACAGCTGTGTAGTCGTTCGGAAGGTACGAAAAACCGAAGCTCCGTGTTCAAATTAGCGTGCACGTAAAATATCCCTTGGCAGTTGGAATTCCATATAAGTGTAGGCCGTAGTGTCGCTGTCCGGGCAAACTTTCCCTCATAGCACACTGTATAGTCTATACCCGTCTTCATCGGCCCAGATCGGAGCAGAATAGTAGGACGTTAAACTCCGTTTCCCTTCATTTCATTTATTCAGTGAGGGGAGGTGGTGGGGATTTAAATCTTAACAAACGATCTCAATAAGAAATTCTCGATATTTGTTCATGTACTACTGATAAGTATGTTTTTTTGATCGCTACAGAATGTAAATTTATATTTACATAACTTGCAAAAAAAAAAAAAAAATGACTGGCACTAACAAATGAGGGGTGGGGGAGGGTATTTAACGTCAAAATACCGGCCATAACTAGAAATACAAGATATCGGGTTGCACACCATTAAGAAGGTCCAAATACATTTTAAAAATTGTGAAATATTTTTTGACATATACATACGTTCTGACATATACATGATTTAGAAGAGATAAAGTCCTCTTTCATTGATCCAACGACATATGTCTACTTTCAATTTATTTTAGTTAATGCAAGATCTTTTTAACCAATATATTTATATATGGAAACATAATACGCACATGATTTCATTAAAGTCATATGGTCATTGTACGATTTTACTTATTGTATACTTGCTCGATTCTTCTTTATTGTATGGTGACTTATTGTATGCCAGGTTGATTTCTAATCTTCCGGGTAGATGAATTTCGAGAAATGTTTTTGGAGAAATGTTTTTGAAGAAATGTTTTTGGAGAAATGTTTTGTAAGATTTGTATTTGGAGATTTGTATTTTGAAATTTGTTGTTCGATATTTGTTTTTTTGTTGTATTTTTCTGATGAAATGTAAATATAGAATATTTTTTAAATCACTAAAAAAAATAAATATCTTATATTAAAATACATTTTACAAATCTGATATGACAAATGTCTGATTTGTGAAACAAATATTGATTTTAAGATACAAATGTTAATTTTAGTGTACAAATGTCGAAATACGACAACAAATGAAGTTCGTAAGAATTAAGGACTATGAATTTAGAACTAAGAACTAAGAACGCTGAAAAAAGAGCTGTTTGGTCTTCTATACGTCTAGGGGTTGGTTTGACTCCGGACAAGCTACGGTTGTATCTCACTTCTTAAGGACTTCACCATTGTGTTTTCTCACGATACCGAAATCAAATATGTAACAAGAACCAAAACAGTTGTTTTCTATACGTTTTATGTCGCAACAGTTACACAATAGTCCACATTAATTACAATGTTTAAAATTAATATCTCTTTTTCTCAACTATACAAGTCTAACCAGCTTGGCGAGAATCAGACAATGATCGTCTAAGCAACCCAGTGCATGTTTGACTTTAAAGAATCTAAATGATGTCTAAAATTATTGTAGCCCCACTCTGTCTTATAGGTTAATGAGTATTTTTCAAGTCACGTGTATTTCAAACAATAACAGCTTGCAAAATGTAAATTACCAACGTGTTTACTAAACTATACCTCCGTTAACGTATAAAAATATCCAACATACGTTCTATATTTTTTGTCATGAAATTAGAATCAATAATTTGTGAAGATAACAATATTGTTTCAGCCATCATTTCTCCATTCCTTGCGTCTATGAATTTGAAAACTATGTCGCAACGACAAAATTGTTACACTAACGAAGATTAAAGCTTATGTATCTTATAAAATTTGTTCCATGCATGTTTTTGTTTAATTCTCGATTTTATGAACATGTATACAATTTCATTCTAAAATACAGAGATCAACACCCCCACACATTTTAATGTAAATACTGCAAGCCGAGTATGGTATGGTCTGACCGATTAATGGACACAGTTCCAAATTGTTATGATTTTGACATATATATATAGCAGCATTAGTAATTGGGGAACAAAAAGGCATTTGCAACAACCATTACGCCACATTTTTTTTATCCCGAACAATCCTCATTCTTAGTACCGTCCCAATATTCGTAGAGTATTTTACAATTCATCAAATGATAAATTGATAACAATAGATATAATCTGTCTGATATAAATCTACAATTTATTTATGATTAGCATTTAGCCTTACCATGCAACGTTCGATCAAATTATTAAGATAATAATCATCGTCTAATAGCAGGTTAATAGCCTGGTTTACATTCAGTAATCTGAAAGGGAATTAGTACACAATGAACAAAGTGAGAGAGAGAAAGAGAGAGAGAGAGGGTTTAACGTCCACTTGTCACAAACTATAGCTAGGTCATTTTGGAACTAACATAGGGTTTAATTTTATTTCAATAATTCGCTTGCGCGCAGAGGTCCTTAGCAGTGGGAGGATACAGAAGGACCCAGTGAAAATCCACTAGGATGGTATATTTTGGGCATTTTCATAGATAAACAAAAAATTATAGCGACTATCTTCCGTATACTTTTGGTTAGTGTATTATTTTCAACAATGCACAATGATTAGATGCCTGTCTATGGATATATCATATAGGCCGCATGCATGCTTGTGGAACAGGGAAGTAAATTATCAGAACATATTATAAATTGAATCAGTAATAACTAATTGCTATGTACTTTATTTCACATTTGCTGGAGTAAATATATGTCACTGGAAAGTTACAGATAAACTTTGCCAGGAAAATGTATATCCATAATGGGCCCATGACGTGACTTTTGAAATATTTAATATCAATACCTGTATTACTATAAAAACTGTTGATGTGTTATTTATGTAATGATGGTATTTAGATTTTAAACATATTTCACTGAGCGTAGTCAGGCAAAAAAATATTAGAACGGTGTACATCGTCAAGTGTAGCCTGTGATTATACCTTTATTATAACATCGGACTGATAGTCAAATTCATGATATATTCAAACTAAGTACAGCTGCGGACACTTACAATTATGTGTATTAAATCATCTTACAAATTCTATTGTGCATGGTTATTCAACTACCAAGAAAGATATTTCGCCCACTCTATTATATATACGACATATAAAAAACTAATATGTGTAGAACATCGACAGTTCGACATGTTTGTTTTTTGTGTTTTGTTACTGTCACGACCTGGGAGCCAAGGTGACTCAGTGAGTAGGACGTTGGCCCGGTAACCTGGAGGTGCCGTGTCCTATCCCTGCGTTGACCGAGAAAGTTCATCCGGATTTTTTGTTGTTTCAAACCTTTGCCAGTGATGCAGGACCGAGGGCCTGGCAAGAGAAAAACCACAGTTGGGCGGATCGAACGTGCACTTAAAGGATCCGTTGGCAGTTATGAGAGTAGGTCGTATTGCAGCTGTCTTGGCACAATTTCTCTCGTAGCACACTGAATGGCGTATGCGCGTCTTCATTAGCCCAGTCGGAACTGAATAGTAGTTCAGATGCGTCGTGCACGTAAAGGATCCCTTGGTAGTTGGATTCTATATAAGATTAGACCGTAGCATTGCTGTCCTGGCACTGTATGACGTATGTACGTCTTCATTTTCCGAGTCGGAGCAGAACAGTAGGACGTTAAACACCAGTTCATTTCTGTTACGACCTAACCATGGGGTAAACTAAGTTGACTTAGTTATTCCCTGGGACCACCCCTCATGGTTACTATATTTAAAATACGAATATTGTTCATATTGTTATAAAATAAAGCTTTTCTTTCAATAGGCAGATTGTTTTCACTCTAGTAGATTCGATGGAGATTCACCGTGCAATAATTACTAGACAGTTTTCATGTTATTAAATCTCATGATCGGCCATCCCCGTGTACATGTAATTAACTTGTGTCGCCCAATTTGTTTTAAATATGTGTGCATTTATATTTCCGGTATACCCACAGACATATAGAGCTATTTATATCGGTATTTATTACAGCAGCAAATCGTTGTCGCAGCTCTTACCACTCTATTTATATCGGTATTTGTTACAGCTGCGACTCATGAAAAAACCCCCAACTCTCTTACCTCTTCTAGTGGCGTGCTAACACCATTGCGGTAATTCAAAAGCTTTTGATCCGATTAAAGGTTTTCTGCAGATCCATTTTATCCATAGATGCAACAATGAGGAATCTTCTGAAATCCGGTTTTTATTGTCGCTCCGGTATCTATAAGTATTGGTGGATGTCGTACACTAGGCAGGGTATGCTTACTGGTTCGAAAACTACTGACACCAATTCGTATTCAAGCAATTAACATAGCTAACTATTACTACCCTGTTATTGTAATTCTACACTACTTGAATAATACGAAAAATAATTTACTTTTTAAGGCAACATGTTTCATTATTTTAGAAAAGGATGCCACGGTGGCTGGCTGGGTAAAACGCTGGCTCTCTAGCCAGGAGATCACGCGTTCGATCCTGCATTGGCCGAGAAAGTTCATCGGGATTTTCCGACTTGGACATGGATTCTCCTTATCAGTCCTGCAGGACGGAGGACGAGACAAGGACAGCTGTCTTCGGATGGGACAAAAAACCGAGGTCCCAGTGTATTAGGGTATACATTTGCGTGCATGTAAAAGATCCCTTGGCAGTTGGAATTCAATATAAGAGTAGGCCATTGTGCCGCTGTCAGGACAAAATTTCCCTCAAAGCATACTGTATGGCACATGGCGCCTTCATTAGCCCAGTCGGGACAGAACAGTAGGACATTAAACCCAATTTCATTTCGTTTTAATTTGAGAAAACAAATAATTAATCAAAATTTTCCTATTATCTCTCAGGGTTCGATGGTCGAATGGTTAGCGCGTGCGGGTTGTTTCATAAGGTCTGTCATTGAGTCAACTGGCGTGGTTTCAATTCCCCAGTGATACGTGACAAAGAGTAGCGTCGCCTATCCAACCTCGTGGTTTTTCTCCGGTTCCTCCGGTTTCCTCTAGAAATGGAGTATTTTGTGTCGATTGGACGTTAAACCACATATCTCCCAGACACACGCTTTAAATCATATTTTAGATCTTTCATTGGAAATGTAAATAAAAGATAAAACATTTCTACACCACAAATTTTATTATACTCTTCACTGTCATCATGCTGTAATAGTTCTAGTATAATACTTGTCATCAAAGTGTACTGTTTTTTTTGGTATATAAAGTACTTATCATCATGCTGTAATATTTCTAGTATATTATATATAGTACTTGTCATCATTGTGTAGTATTTATAGTATACAGGGGGACCGCACCACACACAATAACACAATACTTGTCATCACCTATTTATCGTAGTCTTCAATTTAAAGTGTGACTATAAATGTGGTTGAAATCATTCGAGCGATTCAGGAAAAGTAGAAAATGTTGATCAATCAATTTGAATCAGCGACAAATCTATCAAATCTGGTTGAAATACATCAAGCAGTTTAGGAGAAAAAAAAATCCAAAACCTGTGAAAATTCCCGTATTTGCCCCCCCCCCCCAATAATCCGCCTTTATAAAATAATTACTTAATAATTCTTTATATATTTTTATACGCCCACATTGAAATGTGGTCGTATATTGTCGTCGCCCCCGTCCTTCCGTCCGTCGGTCCGTCGGGTCCGTCCGTCGGTCCGGTGTCCACAATTGCTTGTGGACGCTCTACAGGCTAAAGTTAATATCCGATTGACTTTAAATTTATACACAGTGTTTAAGGTCATGAGACGAAGAAGCCTATTGTTTTTCAGCGATTTCCGATAATTAGTGCCAGAGTTATGGCCCTTGATCACTTCAAAAAATCTTGTGGACGCTCTAGAGGCCAAAGTTAATATCCGATTGACTTCAAATTTATACACAGTGTTTAAGGTCATAAGACGAAGAAGCCTATTGATTTTCAGCGATTTCCGATAATTAGTGCCAAAGTTATGGCCCTTGATCACCTCAAAAAATCTTGTGGACGCTCTAAAGGTCAAAGTTAATATCCGATTGACTTTAAATTTATACACAGTGTTTAAAGTCATAAGACGAAGAAGCCTATTGATTTTCAGCGATTTCCGATAATTAGTGCCAGAGTTATGGCCCTTGATCACTTCAAAAAATCTTGTGGACGCTCTAGAGGCCAAAGTTAATATCCGATTGACTTCAAATTTATACACAGTGTTTAAGGTCATAAGACGAAGAAGCCTATTGATTTTCAGCGATTTCCGATAATTAGTGCCAGAGTTATGGCCCTTGATCACTTCAAAAAATCTTGTGGACGCTCTAGAGGCCAAAGTTAATATCCGATTGACTTCAAATTTATACACAGTGTTTAAGGTCATAAGACGAAGAAGCCTATTGATTTTCAGCGATTTCCGATAATTAGTGCCAGAGTTATGGCCCTTGATCACTTCAAAAAATCTTGTGGATGCTCTAGAGGCCAAAGTTAATATCCGATTGACTTTAAATTTATACACAGTGTTTAAGGTCATAAGACGAAGACGCCTATTAATTTTCAGCGATTTCCGATAGTTAGTGCCAGAGTTATGGCCCTTGATCACCTCAAAAAATCTTGTGGACGCTCTGGAGGCCAAAGTTAATATCCGATTGACTTTAGATTTATACACAGTGTTTAAGGTCATGAGACGAAGAAACCTATTGATTTTCAGCGATTTCAAATAATTTCTGCCAGAGTTATCTCCCTTGATAACTTCAAAAATTCTTGTGACCCTATAGAGGCCAAAGTTACTATCCGATTGACTTCAGATTGATACATAGAGTTTAAGGTGTTGAAACGAACAAGTATTTTGATTTTCAATGAATTTAGATAACTGAACAGCTAAATCCATGATATTAAATGTTTCATGTATATACTAATTGTTAGCGTGGGGTAAAACTTTATAAAAAGCAATCAAATTCTAATGATTTTCTGATAATTACATAATGAGTTGTTACTCTTAATCAGTTTTTAGTGTATTACAAATGTTTCATTACCGAAATTAGTAAAAATATGCGACAACCCTTGTTGACTGCCCGGACGATTTAGCTGCTGTGGGCGTATGTTTCGTTGCCTGGCAACCTATCTTTTTTCATGTTTTCTGAAACAGATTGGAGTGAATATTGCAAATTTATATTTTAATTTATCATGCACTAGTTGTTATATTGTGTATAATATACGTCACTGTATCTTATAATCCTGTCTGTTTACCTAACGTCACGTTCAAGTTGAATCAGAACAGTCGGACGTTAAACCCCATTGTATCTGATTTTTTAACCTGATATCACGTACAACTGAATATAATTAGAATGATTTGAGTCAAATATCTCATCTGATTTGTGACGTGACAACAGTTTAATCATTGCCGGGAACCAGTTGATGTTCATCATCTATAAATATCTCATCTGATTTGTGTCGTGATTCCACCGGTTTAAATCACTGGATGCATCATCGTCGCGAACCAGTTGATGTTCATCATTTATAAATATTACCGTAACGTAATATCGACTGAATTATTCCTGTTTCTATTACTGTTTACACTCTCTGTAAATGAGATATGTTCACGAATTATTGATCAGTAGAAATTTGATATTTAATTTACCCTTGATTTGATTCATCACGAACTAGTTGTTTAGTTGTTTGCTAAGAGAGATATTATTCAGGTCCGTAGCTAGACCAAAATTGTTAAGGAGAGGGGGGGGGGCAAAGGCTTCCGACGGGGCTTCTGTGGGCGCTGATAACGGTCGTCCGTGGCGAACGGTACCGTGCAAGGGTGCTCTCAATAGGCATACGGACTTGATGAATTTTAAGGGGACAGAATCCTGACATGCTCAAGCAAATTTCGGGTTAGGGCTACAGACGTCTAGGGACGTCCCACTACCCCACCCCTGGAAAATAGGTAAAATTTAACGACCTCAAACGCGTTTTCTTGCTATTCCATTCTATGAATACAGTAGGCGGTACTGATATAGCCTAAGTAAGGTGGCTTAGTCGAATTCCAATCAATCGTTTATATTCCACGGAGACGGGGTCGCCGGGAGCAAATTTTGACTGCCGCAAACTTGTTTTCCTGCTATTCCAGCCCGTGAATACAGCAACTTGAATGTGGTCCAATGTAGTCTACCTTAGGTGGCGTACCACACTCCTCGCAGTGTTTCGTTTGATAAGAGCTAATCCCACTTAACACTGATGTAATGGAAGTAAATTTCTGTACCAAATTATGCCTGGTCAATAAGCCCATTAACAACCAATAGCTAACTACGTAACCAGAGGCGTAAATGTTGGGGTGTGGGTGTGGTACACCCCACTCCCAGTGAACAAAATAGGTTGCCAGGCAACGAAACATGTTTGTTTTTTATAAGGATTAGTATACGAAACATATTATGGATTTAGCTTTTAAATTATCCATTTCAAGAAATTCAAACTCAACCATCATTCATGTATAATGGGGATAGTAAAACGTTTTTTTAATTCGAAATAAAATTGTGACTTCCATAGGGTCCACAAGTTAAAAAAAACATAATGGCGATGCTCGATTCACAGTCCAGAACGTCCCGAATCGACAGACTTACAATCGAGTGACGCGGAATTCAGTCCTGTCACAGTTCTGCCAGTCCCGACAGCTGAGGTGGAGTGAGTAGAATCGTGACGTATTCCTGGGTAAAAAATATGTTTCAGCAGTCATGATTGGTTGGGATTCTTTTTATACAGTCGACGCATGCGCTTTAATCCGAAATTCTCCTTTTCACTCGATTGACACCAGTTTTGGAATTCAATTCCGGAACTGTGAATCGAGTATCGCCGATATTCCGTACAATCAGGGGCCATAATTCAGGAAGTTATGGTCCAATGTGCGCGAATATCGAAATAAACCGTGATCTTTGGGTGTTAAACTTACATTTCAAATTTCATCAAAATCGGATTAATATTGTGACCTCTACAGGTTCCACAACCTTGATATACCATATTTCTACACCATTCGCAGGGTCGGATCCAGGAATTTTTGCATGAGGTCGTTTGTCAGGTTCCAGTTGGGGAAATCTGCCATCATCGTCCCTAAATTACATAGGCATACATACAAATTGAGCTTTTTAAAGAGAGAAATCATTTTTATACCGACGTAGGATCACTTTGTGATTTCATTCTATTTATGCAAGGCATTAATTTTTTTTATGTAGCTGAGCAGAGTGGGGTTTGGACCCCCTACCCCCCCCCCCCCCCCCCCCGCTGGATCCGCCCCTGATTCGCGTAAAAGTGGCATCTCTTCCCTCATAACACCCGGCACTGATTCAGGATTGGGACGTTAAACCCCATTTTATTTTCAAATAACGTTTTAATTTTATTTAAATGAACCCATGATTTCACAAATTTATCTAGAAATTAAATAGTAGCCTTAAAAAAGGTTTATAGGTCTGTTTAAACGACGGAGTTGATTAGTTCCCCAGAAAGATCAATATTGTGGAACAGCGAAATAGTTGTATTTATATTTCATTGTTTAGCCTTACTTTTAAAATCCTTAATAATTGATCAACTTTAATGGCTTAATAAGTAAATGTGACAGGGCAAGTTCTGAAAAAGAGTAAGCTCTCTTGAGTGACAAGACAAATTGATATGAAAAAAGTGTGTAGATGGGCAAAGCAAACGTAATCGAACGTCGTTTATTTTGGACTCTTCACGTATTTCGCTGAACATAATTTATCAGAAATTACAATAATATTATTAGCAATTGAATATAATTGATTACATATATTCATATAACAATAATATGTGCTCTTAGGCCCAATTCGGTCAATTTAAGTTTTCAAAGAATAGCCATATGCTAGTGAAATTCAGATTATCTATCGGACATCATTAAATCAATGGTGCATACGACCGAAAAATAAACAAAAGAAAACGTACCTCTATGCTGTATTTCCATTTGATTTTTCGTTAAAATATACAGATTTTTTTTAACGTTGGGGGTGGAAGCGGTATATTTGTTTGGGTTTTCAATGTTTCACAAAGTTACGTTATCGTGTTTATCCAAATTTGGAATTTTTGTACTGACACGAATCAACACCCACTACCATTCGGGTCTATTCGTTTATTTTATGATATGCGACCTGACAAAATCTGCCCCAAGATTCGATTAAATCTCAGGATCGGCCATCCCGGTGTACATGTGCTTAACGTGTGCCGCCCAATTTGTTTTAAACATGCTTGCATTTATATTTCCGATATACCCATAGACATATAGGTATATTTATATCGGTATTTGTTACAGTTGCGAATTGTTGTCGCAGCTCATGAAAAAAAACTCTCTTACCACTCTTCTAGTGGCGTGCTAACACCATTGTGGTGATTTAAAAGCTTTTGATCCGATTAAAGGTTTTCTACAATTCCATTTTATCCTTAGATACGACAAATGTGGAATCTTCTGAAATCCGGTCTATATTATCGCTCCGGTATCTATAAGTATTGGTAGGGTGTCGTACACGAGGACGATTTACCCAATACTACCCAATTCTACCCAATACCACCCAGTACCACCTCAATATCACTACATACTATCCAAATACTATAATCATGCCTGTTCCGTTTGCCTCCCTATGTCACATAAAACAAGCATGTGATGATATTGGGGTGGCATTCAGGTGTTATTGTGCATTGGGTTAACTTTATACTGTAAACCACATTTTATCACGAACTAATTCAGTTATCTAACGTATATTGAGTGAGAGAGAGATGTTCCTTAACGTCCCGGAGAAAACCCACGATGTTGGACATGCGACTCAACTCCTTGTCACGTACAAGTGAGGAATCGAAACCACGCCACTTGACTCAATGACAGACATTATGATCAAACCTGCACGTCTTAACCATTCGGCCCCACCCCCGTTTGTCATAACCAAAGTGTTTGCATGACTGGGAATGTGTTCAATCCAAATAATACCAGAACCATTTCTAATCCACATCAAGTTTCAAACAATGTTGTTGTTTTTTATTTTTAAAAAAGAAATAAGAAAAGCGGTATCGTACACATGTTTAAAAGCAACGATGTTAATATATTTATGGCTAATGTAGCACTACCACTGCCACAATCTTTGATTTGACCAGATCGGCTAGGGGTTGGTTTGACTCCGGACAAGCTACTGTTGTATCTCACTTCTTAAAGACTTCACCATTGTGTTTTCTCACAATACCGAAATCAAATATGTAACAGGAGCCAAAACAGTTGTTTCTATACGTTTTATGCCGCAGCAGTTACACAATAGTCTACATTACAATGTTTAAAATTAATATCTCTTTCTCTCAACTATAAAAGTCTAACCAGCTTGGCGAGAATCAGACAATGATCGTGTAAAGAACCCTGTGCATGTTTGAATTTAAAGAATCTAAATGATGTCTAAAATTATTCTAGTCCCGCTCTCTCTTATAGGTGACGAATGACGTACACTGTAAAAACTTTCCGTAGTTTAACACATTTTTGCTGTTAATTGATGAATTAATTTGAGAAATTGTGTTAAAAGAGTGAATTATTTCTTCAAATTACGTGTTTTATATAATTCTGTGGAATATCCAATATTAAACAGGAAACTTTCGTGAAATATGGGGATAGAATATTTTATTCCCTTCTTAACTTAATTCTGTTATTTTACGGAATAAATGGTGGAATGACAGGAAAGTTACGTGAAATTCAGGAATAAAATGTTTCATTCCATTATATAACGGACTATTTCTGTTTTCAAATGCAACGATAAGAAATCATATACATAATAATCATTCCTAATAAGTATCATTTTATAGTATTCATTTCGATTTATTAACCATAATATGAAGGATCATATTGTGTAGAGTTTGGAAAATTAATGGTCATGTCTATCTAATTTCCATTATTTATAAGATTTTAAAGAATAGTCGAGATGCTTGTTAAATTCAGCTCATCGATCGGACATCAATAAATCAATGATGCATGCAATTACCACCGAAAAATAAACAAAATAAAAAAGCAGTTTTATTCCAGTTCTTGCAATCATGTTATATTTTAAATGAAATTAAAATTACAATTTGTGAAATTTACATGGCCACATGGATTAATTTATTATATCGTTCAAACAGGCAGATTTTGATGACATTTGATTTCAAGATTTTCCTCTTCACAAGGAGGATTTAGGATAACAGAATCTATTTTGTCCACTTCATCCAACTAGACCATATCTTCCTCTTTGGATCGATATCGTTGTTTGTCGATAATTTGGGTGCCCCGAGATAAAAACAATGGATAGTCATTACACTATATCTATATATACAACCCTAGATGATTCTCTATCATAAACTATCAAGAAAATGTACCTCTATGTTGTATTTCCATTTGATTTTTCGTTAAAATAGACGTTTTTTTAACGGTGAGGGGTGGAAGCGGTATATTTGTTTGGGTTTTCAATGTTTGACAAAGTTACGTTATCTTGTTTATCCAAATTCAGAATTTTTGTACCGAAACGAATTAACACTCACTACCATTCGGGTCTATTCGTTTATTTTATGATATGCGACCTGACAAAATCTGCTCTAAGATTCGATTAAATCTCAGGATCGGCCATCCCCGTGTACATGTACTTAACGTGTGTCGCTCAGTTTGTTTTAAATATGTGTGCATTTATATTTCCGATATACCCGTAGACATATAGGTCTATTTATATCGGCATTTATTACAGTTGGAAATCGTTGTCGTAGCTCATGAAAAAAACTCGCTTACCACTCTAGTGGCGTGCTAACACCATTGTGGTGATTTAAAAGCTTTTGATCCGATTAAAGACCAGCCCTACGAGCGATCGTCCGACCGGCCCTTCGGGACAACTTTGAACTCAAAATTAGCAATGACAATTGCAGTATTTTGAAAATTGCTATTGTGGTATAAAATATGCATTTTAATTGATATTAAAATAAAATAACAAAAGATTGCCACCATACTTTTATTTGCACTAAAACAACAATCTTCCGAGGCAGTCATTCAAATGTCCCATTTTGAAACTTAAAATCAGGCATATTATACACTTCAATTTTAAGTATGGTTCTGCTATTTTCTTTTATATCGCTCAAAAAAAACCCCTGTACAGTGGAATGTCGTTTGAAAAAAAATAAATAGCGAAAATTCTATATGCAAAAACAAAATGAGGACCCAATTATGGAACGTTAGCAAATAAGCACTCATAACTACATGCAAATACAAGTAAATATCATTGAATACAGCCATGGAAAAACCTATTGCTGTATTCAGTGGCTCGAAAACGTACTACTTTTGTCCAGAATGACGTCACTTTCAGAATTACGTCAAACGGCCATGACGTCACCGCTATCGCTCGTGGAATACTTGCGCAGGGATACACTCTCTTGAACTATTGAATAACCCGAGCGGTATTCAATGGTCATTGAGTTCTATCTATATGTATACGCGTACTATACATATTATATATTATAACAACGGCTTATTGAATGTTTAATATAGTGGTTACTGTATCTTGCTTAATGAAATATATTTACATAATGTAGCTTGTACATATTCATGTTGTTTACTCGGTAATAAGATCGTTAAATCAAAAACTTTCAATACAAAAATACATTAAAAACTTGTTAGCTACGTGAACTTCTCAAATGGGTGGTCTATCAATATTAGTTTTTGTCTTAATTCCGTTATGCATCATGCATGGGATGGTTAAGGATTAACATCAGTTTTTGTCTTAATTATGTTATAAATTGATAAAAACAATATGTCTATTATACGGGGTACGGTAAGGGACGCAAAAAATAAAAATATAATAATAATAACTGGTGCGCGCCTGATAATACCTAGCGTGCGTCTGATAATAACTGTGGCGCGCCTGATAATAACTGGCACACGTCGGATAATAACTGGCGTGCACCTGATAATAAGTGGCTTGCGTCGGATAATAACTGGCGCGCGCCGGATAATAACTGGCTCGCGTCGGATAATAACTGGCTCGTGCCGGATAATAACAAGCGGGCCGGATAATAACAATCGTGTCGGATAATAACTAGCACTAATTAATACATTTCCCATATGAAATGGAATAAAATGGGGTTTATAGCCCTACTGCTCCGACTGGCCTAATGAAGACCGGCATACGCCAAATAGTGCCAATGTGTACACCGGACCTCGGTATTTCGTCCCATCCCAACGACTGTACGTTGACCGTAGGCTCACTATCCAGGAGGCCCCTTGTGACAGTATTTCTTCTTTTAATCAGTTTCTTAGATGACAACACTGGTGTATACTTCTAATAATGGTTTTATTCTGCTTCTTACAAATATGTACAAACATCGTGATGTAAACGACCGTAGAACTATCTATATGGAGGGAGTCATGACTTAATTAGCCTGGCTTAGCACGAGTGTGCTAACTCCAGAAGCTCGCGTCTCGTCTCCGGCTCCTATACCTGACTATAGTACTCCTGAGGTACCTTAACTAGGCGCCCGCCTAGCATGGCCTCCTGGACCTGCCTGATCCCAAAACGGTTTGTCTAATCTTTTAATTCCTGGGCCGAATCTATGTCCAGCCTTGCAGTCTCGATACCACACCCATGCACCGTAACCTGATTGGTCAGTATCCGGTCGGGGTGGGTTAATAACCTGGACGGACATATAGTTATTGGCCAATCAACTAATTCCAGGTATTATATTTCAGATTATATTATGACCGGGATTGGCAGCTGGTCATTATATAATAACAGATTAAGCTTCCCGTGCAGATTGCTTTACTATTCAAGATCTTGCGTAACTCGGGACAGCTGTGATGATTAATGACTTCCTAACGACCTTTGTCTGTCTGTTAGACTTATCATGTTTACTGCCATCTTTTGACCACCTGTGATCTGTCTACTAGCCCTGTGATAAGATTGCTAATTTATTTCGTGAGGGTATGCAATTATATATCCCCCCAATTTTGTAACATTCCTCACATTGCCAAAGAAAAGTTATTTTGCATAACTTTTTAAAACTGTTTACAATATTAATTACAATATGAATAAAATGGAACTAAAAAATAGAAAAAGAAAAGAAGATAAACATTTGTAAAATGTATACAAAAATGTTTAAAAAAACAAAGGAAATGTAAATGAAACACACAAATTTAAAAGTTATATATGCATTTGTAAAATGTCATAATATCCAAAATTGTCTATAAACAAAAGGAAAATGTAAATGAACACACGAATTTAACAGTTATATATGCATTTGTAAAATGTCATAATATCCAAAAATGTCTATAAACAAAAGGAAAACGATAAACACACGAACGTAAAAGTTATATATACAACACCCGTCACACACGTGGGTCGATGCAAAAAAACAAAAAATCAAACGAGATCCTGGAATCACACAACACAAACTACTCTAATTATTCACATATATGGTGGAGTCTGGAATCACGAAACAAACTACTTTGCACTCTGGAACCACGAACACACACTATTCTAATTATTCACATATTATGGGGCACTCTGGTCTGATGTTCACACACGCAGATAGATGCGCGAATAAGGCGCAAAATTGCAGGGAAGTACAAAGAGTATTCGTCTTCTTTGACCGCTACTTCGCTGTCGTAGCTAACTGTAGGGAAGGGTACAATTGATGCCCTTCCTCTTTTACTTCTACTTCTTCTGTTCCAGGTTCCGGTTCCGATAATGGCGAGGGGTTAGAATTTTCCCTGCTTTGTGTAGATCCACTATTGGCATTATTTGCCACCATTTGTTTTGTCCGGTAGTCCTTTCTTTTTTCATACCGTCTGGCAAAACGGCGTGTTATGACATGTGCATATGAAGAGTATTAACTGCTTATCATATATATCATGGAGTGAACTTAATTAATAGTTAATCAAATTAGCAAGTGGAACAGACTTGACTTTAGATAACGATCTAACGATATTTACAATTGAAATTAGGGAGTCATATTGTTTTATCTCAAGAATAATGAATGATCTGAACACATTTAACCAATCTTAAATAAGATATTTTTGAAAGAACTAACGGTTTATCTCTATAATTCTTAAACACAACACAAAACAAGACAATACGTTCGCTCTAAATCCGAGCACAACCCTCCTGGGGTTAAACCACTTAACATAAACTTCTCCCGTTACATATCGGGGCATTTCCCATTAAAACTTTGGGGTATTACAAATAAAACTCTCTACCGTAAATATCGGGTCTTTCCATTAATATTTGGGGCACTACATCACAAATAATAATCCCGTAAACCTCGGGGCATAAATATATATACACAAACAACAACAAAAAAACTTATAAGAGACAAAACCGTTAATACCGTGTGAATGTTTAAAGAGTTATATCTCTCAATAAGGATACGCTTAACTCTATTCCAGATAATTAAACAATCATAAAACATTTCACTTCGCAGTTATTAGCCTGATAATACTTAGCTACTACTAACTTTAAAAGCCAAAATATGTGTTCAAAACAATTATAATTCATAATCTTTTAAAAACAACATGACGCATTTTAAAACAAATAATATATATACAATTTTGTTTCAGTAATTTTCCTACATATAGTTAAAGACTGTTCCACTACTAGCTTGAAGGACGATATAATATATTAAATTTAGTAACGACACCATGATGTTGAATGACGCGTGATGATAAACTGCTGGTTTCCCAGTTAAATTTTAATCCATAGCACTTATGTCATTTATGAACCGTCGCCATGGTAGGATTTAGAAAAGACTTACCCGTGAATACTAAAATCAGTAGCCTGTGGTCGTCTAGTGGTACAGGACTTCAAGCGTGGATCCTGGTCACGGCACCAATTAATATGTGACAGTATTTCTTCTTTTAATCAGTTTCTTAGATGACAACACTGGTGTATACTTCTAATAATGGTTTTATTCTGCTTCTTACAAATATGTACAAACATCGTGATGTAAACGACCGTAGAACTATCTATATGGAGGGAGTCATGACTTAATTAGCCTGGCTTAGCACGAGTGTGCTAACTCCAGAAGCTCGCGTCTCGTCTCCGACTCCTATACCTGACTATAGTACTCCTGAGGTACCTTAACTAGGCGCCCGCCTAGCATGGCCTCCTGGACCTGCCTGATCCCAAAACGGTTTGTCTAATCTTTTAATTCCTGGGCCGAATCTATGTCCAGCCTTGCAGTCTCGATACCACACCCATGCACCGTAACCTGATTGGTCAGTATCCGGTCGGGGTGGGTTAATAACCTGGACGGACATATAGTTATTGGCCAATCAACTAATTCCAGGTATTATATTTCAGATTATATTATGACCGGGATTGGCAGCTGGTCATTATATAATAACAGATTAAGCTTCCCGTGCAGATTGCTTTACTATTCAAGATCTTGCGTAACTCGGGACAGCTGTGATGATTAATGACTTCCTAACGACCTTTGTCTGTCTGTTAGACTTATCATGTTTACTGCCATCTTTTGACCACCTGTGATCTGTCTACTAGCCCTGTGATAAGATTGCTAATTGATTTCGTGAGGGTATGCAATTATATATCCCCCCAATTTTGTAACACCCTTGTTCCATCCCTCCGTTAGCCAAAAAAGTTCATCGGGATTTTTAAGCGCGGTTCCTCCTGCACCATTCATTGGCAAGGGGGATCCACGCCGGAAAATTAGGATGAACGTTCTCGGCCAACGTAGGGATGGAACACGGGATCTTCTAGATAGCGAGCCAACGTCTTATTAACTAAACCACGTGGCCCCCTTTCCAATAAGAAGGGTTGGGTAGCCAAATAAGGTCTGACATTGAATCAGGTGACGTGGTTTTGATTCTGCCTTGAACGTGGCAAAAGGAGGGTCAACCGTTTTCTTTCGTGTGTTCTGGTTTCACCCCACTGCTAATCACCCGTACGTAGAGTATTTTATAATGCATCAAATGATTAATTGATAAAAATGAATATAATCTTGTCTGATATAAATCTATAATTTTTTTTATGATTAGCATTTAACGTTGTCATGGTTTACATTCAATAATCTGAAAGGGAATTAGTACACAATGAACAAGTGAGAGACAGACAGAGAGAAATGGGGTTTAACGTCCACTTGACACAAACTAGGTCATTTTGGGACTAAGATATATTGTTTAATTTTATTTCAATAATTCGCTTGCGCGTAGGGGTCTTTAGCAGTGGCAGCAAACCGGGGGACCAAGAGAAAACCCACGAGGTTGAATGAACAAAATAACCCATAGAAAAACAAAAAATTATAAAAATCGCGTGCATGGTCTTCCGTAAGCGAATCTACATAAGTAAGCCGATTTTTGTATCTGGTAAAGTGAACAACACATACTTTTGGTTAATGCAAAATGTATATTTTAAACAATGCGCAGTGTATTAGGTATCTTTCTATAGTGCATAATGTTTCTGGTCGCATGGGTAGGGCTTGTGGAATAGGTAAGTAACTTATAAGAACATAGTTTGGCATGATTTTATCAAGAAAAGCACCTAAATGTATTCTTATGACTGATAAATCATCTTTATATATAAAAATTTTTGTTTTTTTGTTCCTGCCACGACCAGGGAGCCAGGGTGACTCAGTAAGTAAGACATTGGCTCGCTAACTTCGAGGTCCCGTGTCCGATCCCTGCGTTGACCAAGAAAGTTCATCCGGATTTTTTGTTGTTCCAAGCCTTTGTCAGTGATGCAGGACCGAGGGCCTGGCAATTGCAAGGGAAAACCTACAATTGAGCGGATTGAACGTGCACTTAAAGGATCTGTTGGTAGTTATGAGAGTAAGTCGTATCGCCAGTGTCTTGGCACAATATCTCTCTTAGCACACTGAATGGCGTATGTGCGTCTTCATTAGCCCAGTCGGAACTGAATAGTAGTTCAGATGGGTTGTGCACGTAAAGGATCCCTTGGTAGTTGGATTCTATATAAGACTAGACCGTAGCATTGCTGTCTAGGCACCGTATGGCGTATGTCCGTCTTCATTTTCCCAGTCGGAGCAGAATAGTAGGACGTTAAACACCAGTTCATTTCTGTTACGACCTAACCATGGGGTAAACTAAGTTGACTTAGTTAGTTCCTGAGACCACCCCTCATGGTTATTATATTTAAAATACGAATATTGTTCATATCGTTATAAAATAAAGCTTTTCTTTCAATAGGCAGATTGTTTTCACTCTAGTAGATTCGACGGAGATTCACCGTGCAATAATTACTAGACAGTTTTCATGTTATTGAACACTTTTGCTAGTTTACGACAGTTTTAGTAGAAATCATATAGAGAAGCGGGTTGGCTTATCTGTGCAATAACAACGAACATTGACATTAGTATTAGCATGTGTAGCCCCGCCACCATTTCACCTCCGAAAATAGAACTGGTCTTAACGTGCGAGAGTACCTAAAATCGCTCGGTCTATTAAAGAAACAATTCTTACATTTGCTCACTACTACTTACATTTCCTTCATTAAAGCTTCATTAAAGGAGATAAACGTCTAGCATAATCTTATCCATAATATTTAGAATTAAAACACGAAATAGAATTCAATATTAACACCTTTCAATCCAAATCGATGTTCTTATATTACCGTAAAAAAATATGGGATCCTAATAGCCAATATTCAAGAGACAATGAACATTTTATAATCAGTACACGAGTCGTGTAGTATATGGTGGTAATGAAACAAAATATATCCTAAAAAACAATGCGGAAGTAATAAGTAATGGCAGATACACACACGACAAAATGATAATAAAAAGGCGCGTAGAATGGACCCTAACCCTAAATCGACCGTATTTAATTTGTTGGACTGTTCACGTATTTCACCGAACATAATTGAATCGAAATTTTAAATAATATTATTAACTATTGAATATACATGTAAATGGCTATATACATTCATATTATAATATGTGCTTTTAGACCCAGTTCGATCTACATGTATTTAAAGGCCTCAATGAATAGTCACACGCTTGTTAAATTCAGCTCATCGGACATCAATTAGGAGACAAACACTTCCTGTTTCACATTTAGAGGGGTGTTATTGTCCAATAGACATGTCCTGAGATCATTAGAACCCAAGACACGTTTATCGACATTGTAGACATATCAGAACGCATGCAATTACGACTTCTTTGGAAAAATTAAACAAAAAAGCAGTTTTATTCCAGTTACTACAATCAGGTTATATTTTGACTTAAACTGAGTTCACAATTGGTGAAATTCGCATGGCCACATGGATTAAGTTATTATATCGCTCAAACGGGCTGATTTTGATGTCTGGAATTAAACATGCTTGTTATTTGATTTCAAGATTTTCCGCTTCACAAGGGTGATTTAGGATAAGAGAAACAATTTTGTCCACCTCATCTGACTTTATTTTATAGACCATACATGCCTCTCTGGATCGATATCCAGGACTGTCTATAATATTCGATTCATCAATACCTGCCTGATACAAGGCTGTTGCCGAAAGATTAGTGTAGTTCCTCTCTCTCTCATAAGTTGCCCAAATTCGTTGACATCCAGGGTTCAATTGTTTTCTATAAATGTGTCTGGTTCAAATCGCCTCCACGTAGGTTTTAAAAACTGTATCACCTGAAAAAAAAACGGGTAAAGGTCAGTCAATATTATTTCAAAGCAAAATATTTTGAGTTTGTATCGTTTTAAGTGCGACATGCAAGTAAGATTTAAATTTGTCTGATTCATAACAAATTCCAAAATTTTAATTCATAAAGAATTATTGACATTTAAGAGTGATGTTGGAGCTTGAAAGGATTACATCTTTAACGACTAGTACATAAACATATTTAACAACTAGACTATGAATGTGTCTAACGAGCATTTGATGTCATTTATTTAGATTTACACCAGCGAGTCGTAGTTCTCGCTTTCAGTGGAACCAGCCTTTTCTATGTATCTCTGAAATGCTATGGTCGTAAAACGCACACTAGAAAAGTACAAACGAGAAATACAAACGGGTACATAAACATATTTAAATATTTAAAACTAAATATAAATTGTAGCTCAAAATGTTAATTTCTTGGATTTTGATTGTTCGAAAAGTGGCTTCGAAAGAGTATAAATTTCCTGGGGCGATATTAAGAAAATTTCAATTCAATGCTGGTGTGAAAATATTTGCTATGATGACCATGATGACTAATCAGACTGGTCAAATTACAATACTGTATTTCCATAGGCGTACGGGAAAATTTTTGACTGGGGGGGCGGTGGTGGTTGGTGCCCAAAAAATATAGTTAGGTTCTTAGTATGTTACACAATGATAATCATAGGCATACGGGCTCGATGACAGTTAGGGGGGGGGGGCAGAACCCAAATTGCCCGAAAAATTTTCGGGTTTACAGACGCACCCCCTCCCCCTCAAGAAAATTTTGGAATATTGACGGCTGTTTTCCTTCTATTTCAACCCGTGAAAAAAGCAACTTCAAAGTCATCAAATTTAGCTTAATTAGGGTAACTTCAATTTGGTCAAATACAGCCCACCTGCTGACCCGAATTCTAAAAACAATCAATCGTGGCGGGGTATGGGGTCTCACCCTTCGGAGGAAATTTTGAAAATTTAACCACCGCAAATGCGTTTTCTGCTATTCTAGTCCATGTCAGTAACTCCAAAAGTATCCAATGGTTTTGTAACCGAAATCCCACTCCGAATTCCAACCATCCAACCAGACTGTTGTAGCTGCATTTACAAATACTAATCAATGCTCCAAAACTGTCGCACAAAGTAGAATGGCTCCAGACAAACTGTTTTAATCCATAGTCAACTCAGTACAAATTCGTGGTTGTCAATTAAAAGAAAAGTAAAATTAGTGTTTTAGGGCTCAAGGACAGTTAGGGAAGCAAAACTAAACAGAAATTCAGGTTTACAGACAGCTGCGCCTGTTTTTTTCGACAGGCGAAGAAGCGGAGTTGACCTTGATAGACCTCCCAAGAAAATTTTGGAATATTTGACGGCCGCAAACGCGTTTTACTGCTATTCCAGTCCGTAAAATTAGTGTTTTATTATGTAGGTGAAATTTTTTTTCTCACTTTATCTGTCTGCCCGAAAAAGTCAGCTTGCCCGAAAGCTAGGGGGTCAATGTTGATTTAAATTGACAAATTATTCGTGTTTTCAATGTTGAAGATTTTGGATGATATTGAGTTAGGGACTTAGCTACTTTTAATATTATTAATACAAAATATAGGTTCACGTACCAGGCCTGTAGGATGGAAACGAAGTGTGCAGATTCTTTTACAAAGCTAAGGGACCGAGTACCGACTATATTTCCGATCCGAATGCTGCTAAGGTTGTCTGTGTTTTTATTTAACCAAATCACGTATGAATAAATATGCATTTTAAGTGATTCTAAGGAGTTTTTACCAAATAAATTTTTTTTTTATTTGAAGGCCCATGACAGGTTCTACAATATCTCTTTTGCGATGAATAAGTTCTTGATTTCTAAATCATCAATAAAAGAGAACTAAATTTCATTTACTTGTAATATACACAACTAAAAACAGTTGTTTATGTAACTGTAACTCGTGGCTTACTGTACTCCAAACAAAAGAGGGTTCGAGTCATAAGATTTCTATTTAATTGCCTAACTATAGACACTCTGAATTTAAATTCGCTGTTAAATTGGACACATTCAAGAACACAATATTTTTTTATACAACTTTTACAAAGTACAATTGTGTGCCCAAATTTTCCCAGCATATGGTGCCCAAATTGGGGGGGGGGCGGCCGCCCCCCCAGCCCCCCCCCCCCCCCAGCTCGTACGCCTATGTGTATTTCAAAACCTTATATTGGCCTGTTATAACTGATGTGACGTATTCTAAAAATACGAATGCTCTGACTGGGGAGAAAAAGATTCACTTTTGGCTTAGTAAAAGTTATAGCGTCGAAATGACAAGTCTTTATATCACCAGTACACTATACAATGTTGTACTGGAAATATGGCCCAATACTGTGTTTCCCTAATCTCTCGCTTGGTTCAATAAATCCTCTCAATAATCACCTATGTAATGAAACTAATGCAATAAATGCAATCTATAATGTACATACATATGCTATTGTTATTTATTTTGATATTTTGTGTTTGATGGGTGGATGAATGTCTGTGTGATATCTTGGCCTAGGACCCCACAAAACCTTAATCCGGCCCTGAATGGAAGGTTTTATAAAGATCAACTGATTATCAGTGACGTAATCGATGCTAAAATAATCACTTCTTATCCAGCTAAGTTACGAAATATTACATTTGGTTCGAAAACGTCAACAAATAACCGGTATAAATGCTTCTTACACTTTATTTAATATTCTCTGGTATAATAAAAGCGTTATGAAATTTAAGATATACAAAGGCTCTCACAAACTATAGATAAAAAACGAATTTACATGGGAGACAACTCTTTAAAGCATATCACGCTAGTTTTATAGTATTAAATGGAGTTACCTCCCCCACACCAGGTCTGTGTTACCAGCATATTGCTTAATCATATTTATTTCTAAACCTGATAGGCCTTAATAAGAAATATATCCATTACGTAATACTCAGAATGTTACATGTATAATTATATTGTACTCCTTTAATGATATCATAAGCGTACATTTATGTTTTATATAATATGTACAGGCGCGGATCCAGGATTTTTTGCAGGGGGGGGGGGGGGTCTAGGTTTGATAATTTCTTAACTAATTGCGCTCAACCAATTAACGGGATAAATTTGGTAAATTAGATTCAATTTGGTGCATTTTGACGTATTTCCGGAAGGTAAATTCCAAAATTACAGGTCTAAAAATCGCCAATAAAATCGCATAGATTTAAGTTTCAAATTTTCAAGTCTGAGCAGGGGGGGGGGGGGGGTCTGGACCCCCTGGCACCCCCTCTGGATCCGCGCCTGATATAATCAAGGTTAATGAAAATCTAACATAGTGGTTACAGCTGTATCTTGCTTACTAAAAGATATTTACATAATACAGCTTATACATATTCATGTTGTTTACTCGGTAATAAGATCGTTAAATCGATAACTTTCAATCGATATCATTCTGGGATGGTGAATGACAGCAAAAGGTGGAGCGGACATATCACATAGGATAACAATGAACGCCAATGCACCATTTTATTTCTTTCATGATAACGTTGGCAAGAATCTACGGTGAGAACGGTAACAGAGATGACAAGAACCAACGGTGATAACGTTGACAACAATGGTGATTGACTGAACACTCAAAGATAGCTTTCATAAGCTCAGTACATACAAATTACTACCTAACTGTCTTATGCAACCTTTAATCATAAAATGTACATCTTTTGAAATATTAATAGTTTGCATCTTACAGGTGGTCTAGAATTTTTGTTCTGATTCTATATAAATTAATAAAACCTGTCTATCGCTTTTGACGAAAGAACCATAATGGACGCTACTATACGCAAATAGTGTAAAAGTATGAAATACCAAGGTTGAGGGCACTCTAAAGGTCATATTTTTATCCGTCTTTTATGGAACTTACAATATATGTTCATATCCAAGCGATTTCGTTTCCTTTCGATAATTCTTACTCCCTGGATGATGACCCTGTACAAAACATCGCTTCTTTCTTAACTTCTGTCTATCCCTTGCAAAATGTGGATTAGGTTGCGTGGCAACCGCTTGATTTTGTAAGAAGCAATCACCATTTTTAACCCTGTCCCATTAAGTGGGCCACTGCCCGCTATTGGTAGAATATTTTAAATGATGAATTTATAAACATCCATGCAGTCATGTCTAATCATATACCCATACTTAAGTGTGACATTTTAGGTCGTCACCCTGTCCGTCCAGCAACAATTGTCTAGTGAAAGCGATAGAGTCTTGGTCCGGAGGCTGAAGAGGGTGCGGGGGGAATCGCCACCTGAGCTGTGGATTTATGAGACCCAAGTTTTTCTAGACCAATTTTTTGTGTAGATTATGGATCTGGGTGGTGATCAGGCGTTTGAGGGGGCTTTTTCGAGATATGGGGGTCAAATGTCTACAATGAGCGCATGTGTGTGGTGGGGTGGGGCGGAATGACATGTTGACATATTCTATTAACAAAACATAAATTTACAGGACTGTCCATCTTTAAATAAGTGTTTATTATGCTCTTTACAACTGTTTTGGTTTATGGGGAGGTGGGATTGGGGGTGTAGGTGTAGCTGTGCATATGTGGAAGTGGGGGGGGGGGGTCATTATGTTGACATAAATGATGATCATGTTATAATTATATCAATAATACATAAAATACTAGGACTGCCCATCTCTAAATAAGTGTTTATGACGCCCCTGGACAACGGTTTGATTTATGGGGTGGGGATAGCAGGTGTGTGTGTGTCGAGGGGTGGGGTGGGGATAAAATTGGCGGCAAATGAGTTCACGTTGATTTAAAGGATGATTGTCTAAGAGCTGGATGAAACATCTCTAAATATGTGAATACGGTTCCCATTTTGTTGGGGTGGACGCTGGGGTGGGTCCGTGTGAGTGTGTTGGTGCCGGGGGGGGGGGGCTGACATCATTTATTTTTGTGGACAGAAGTCATTTCGTTCTTAATTGAGCTTAAAGTAGTATTTCGTTAGCGTTTTCGTTCAAAATATTAAGTTATAATGGTCCTTTTCAAGAGATCTGGGAATGTATCTCAAAAACACAGTAACTCAGAGATATGTTTAGTTATTAGTTTATTCATATCAAAAGTTCATATGATTGAGACAAATATTTTCTTGGTTGCTGCCCAACAGCTCGCATATCCTATGGATATGCTTCCGAAACCAATTCACATTGTAAATCTTCATTCAAGCCCTGCAGTGAATACGGCAAGGTGGTAATAAAGTAAGGTCTGTTATTTTTTCATGCAGAAAATCTTTTTTCTAGCGTTATTTACTGATGTAAGTCGCCTTTTGCGATATTTTCTACCTTTGTCCGTCTCTAAGCGATAACATACTTATGGAAGAACAATTACTGTATTTTGCCCGTCTCATTTATGGAAGACCAAACAGCTCTTTATTCAGTGTTCTTAGTTCTAAATTCATAGTCCTTAATTCTTACTGCTTCATTTGTTGTCGTATTTCGACATTTGTAGACTAAAATTAACATTTGTATCTTAAAATCAATATTTGTTTCACAAATCAGACATTTGTCATATCAGATTTGTAAAATGTATTTTAATATAAGATATTTATTTTTTTAAGAAAATGAAAAAAATAGTCTATATTTACATTTCATCAGAAAAATACAACAAAAACAAATATCGAACAGCGAATTTCAAAAATACAAATCCCCAAATCTTGCAAAACATTTCTCTGAAACAATTCTTCAAAATCATATCTTCAAAAACATTTCTCCAAATACATATCTTGAAATTCATTAAATCGGAACATTAGAAATCAACCTGGCATACAATAAGTCACCATACAATAATGGGAATGTACAATAAGAATAATCGTTCGGAGACCGCGACGCTAGTGAAACGATCCCTTGGCAGTTGGAATTCGATATAAGAGTTGGCCGTAGCGCACTGTATGGCGTATGTCCGTCTTCATTAGCCCAGTTTAGGAGCAGAACAGTAGGATGTTAAACCCCATTTCATTTTATTTCTCTAGTGAAACCACGTGCGTAGAAGAGCTAATCGGACAGGGCCTTCAATAACGAAATAAATTGAAAGTAGTCTATTTTCAGAAATTAGGCTTTGCCTGATAGCGCCATATTTCTTTGTTCAAAAGAGTGTGAAATGGAGTATAGCCTATACCCGTGTTCATCGGCCCAGTTCGGATCAGAAAAGGTAGGAAGTTAAACTCCGTTTCCCTTCATTTCATTTACTCAGTGAGGGGAGGTGGCGGGGATTTAAATCTTAAAAAACGATCTCAATAAGAAATTCTCGATATTTGTTCATATACAAATGTACTACTGATAAGTATGTTTTTTTGTTCGCTACAGAATGTAAATTTATATTTACATAACTTGAAAAAAGAAAAAAAAAATGACTGGCACTAAAAAATGAGGGTGGGGAGGGTATTTAACGTCAAAATACCGGCCATAACACGAAATACAAGATATCGGGTTGCACACCATTAAGAAGGTCCAAATACATATTAAAAATTGTAAAATATTTTCTGACATGTACATATTTTCTGACATATACATGATTTCGAAGAGATAAAGCCCTCTTTCATTGATCAAACGACATATGTCTACTTTCAATTTATTTTATTTAATGCTAGATCATATTAACCAATATATTTATATATAGAAACATAACACGCACGTGATTCCATTAAAGCCACGGTCATTGTACGATTTTACTTGTTGCATGCTTGCTCGATTGATTCTTATTTATTGTATGGTGACTTATTGTCTGCTAGGTTGATTTCTAATGTTCCGGTTCGATGAATTTCGAGAAATGTGTTTGGAGAAATATATTTGGAGGAATGTTTTTGAAGAATTGTTTTTGAAGAAATGTTTATAGAAATGTTTTGCAAGATTTGTTTTTGGAGATTTGTATTTTGAAATTTGTTGTTCGATATTTGTTTTTCGTTGTATGTAAATATAGATTAATTTTTTGATTTTTTTAAAAAAAAAAAATATCTTATTATATTAAAATACATTTTACAAATCTGATATGACGAATGTCTGATTTGTGAAACAAATATTGATTTTAAGATACAAATGTTAATTTTAGTGTACAAATGTCGAAATACGAATTAAGGACTATGAATTTAGAAGTAAGAACACTGAATAAAGAGCTGCTTGGTCTTCCATACTCATTATCGATCAAAATTTGAATTTTTGGATCATTGTTTGAGAAGAGAATGATTGGGACATTGATTTAAGGGCTTGGGTAATTTCCCCATGTGTAATATTTCTGTCACAAAAATTTATATCCGACTCTGACAGGGTTCTATTAATATTTTTGCATACATTATTAATTTCATCTATATTTTCATTTACATCTTTTGAATATAATGACTTATAAAAAGCTGTGCATTCGTGAATAATTGCGCAACTATCTGTTAGTATTTCTCTTCTACTATCTATTAGTTCTTTAATGTAATTTTTATTTTGTCGTTGCTTTTCTAGATTCATAAAATATTGTGTATTCCTATCGCTTTCGGTCGAATATTTGACCTTTGATCTTAAAATAGCCGCCCCACACTGTTGATTTTCAAATCTTTCAAGGTCGATTTCTAAGAGTATAACAGTATAATCTGTCTAAACACCACGTGCTATTAAACTGTATTCATTTTGCAGTTTATTTTGAATATTCCAAAAAAGTTTTTTCTCCTTATGAATTTTAGCCTTCGAAAATCTTTGTGCGGCTGCTTTACATTTGTAGTTAAGACAGTCCCGCCGTACCCGTGGTTCAGATGTGTAAATAGACTTCTTTAACTCCGTATGTATAATATTTCTGATTTCTGTACAAAATATTTTATCTAAGAGTAAATTATCATTTAATATGTAGATACCCTTCCCACGGTCGCATTCGGACAAATCTATCTTTAAATTAATTTGGCAGTGATCTGATAACTGACTGTGAATAATTGATACATTTATAACATTGCATATCAAAGGTCGTTTTATAAGAAAATAATCTATTCTGCTCATTTTGTAATTGTTTTCTATAGTTTGACATCTTGTAAATTGAATTTTATCAGGGTATTTGTGTCGATATATATCGCACACGTTATTGCGCTCGATATATTGTCTTACAGCTATACTGCTTGCTTTATTTGTAGTCATTCCTTTACTACGGTCCATAAATGGGTGTAAGACCTCATTTAAATCACCACCTATGATGCAATTTTCAGTTGTAAAAAAATCTAATGTCTTTAAAACTTAATTCTTTCTAGATAATCATTTAGTGCATAAACAGATATTACAGATATCATTTTATCATCTATTTCTAGGTCTACTTTAACAACGCGGCTCTCGTCTGCTGGCGATTTAATTATACAGTTTTTTAAATCATTTTTTATAAGTACAGCTACCCCCTTCTTTCTATTGTTTATCGAAAAACTACAATATATAATCCCATCCCACAAGTGCACAATAGACGTGAGAAAGTCTATCCCAGAAAGTTTCCTGAAGACAAATAATGTTTGAATTTGATTCCTGTAGTAAAGAATATATTTTATTTATTTTTTTAAAGTCTCTTAAACCGTTTACGTTCCATGTTGTTACTAGCAGGGCCATTATAATGAAAAGTATAAGAGGTAAAGGATAAACAGTAACTAAATTAAGTTGTATTCACTGCGGATATAATCGAGTAGTCGTTCACATCAAGATCAGTCATTTTCGTTTTGTTGTTATCATATCTAGTGGATTCGATCGGAGTTAAAACATCACACACATCCATTGTATCGTCATTATTATTTATACCATTCTCTTGTTTGTCATATTTTGTTCGCTTCGGCACCGGTTTTGGAGGAGACTCATCTTCACTCGCGTTATGAGTCTGTTCATCACTTGCTAAATGGTCGTTATCACGAACATTTGTTTCGTCACATTTTCCCGAGTTCTTTGCCTGCTCTATTTCTATAGATTGAGTAAAGTTGACATTTGAGTCGATATCCTTGGGCTTTGTGTTTTTACTCGACATAATTATGTTGATCATAATCAAACTCTTCTTCTTCCATATAGCACTGACACTTATTTGGAACATTATTACACGTATCACAAAATGATTCAGGACACCCATACGCCATGTGACCACAATGTCCGCACTTATTACATCTAATTTTGGGACACCTGGAAATTAAGTGGTGTGGGGAAAAACATTTAAAACAGACCTTACTCTGGTTATTGTGAAGAACATTAAAGCTTCTAATTCCCTCGTCTGTGTCGAAATTCATCGCCCACGTTAAGGATGTAATGGGGGCGGAAACTAGTTATAATTATATTGATAAAACATAAATTACTAGGACTGCCCATCTCTAAATAAGTGTTTATGACGCCCCTGGACAACGATTTGATTTATGGGGTGGGGATAGCAAGTGTGCGTGTGTCGAGGGGTGGGGTGGGGATAAAATTAGCGGGAAATGAGTTCACGTTGATTAAAATGATGATTGTCTAAGAGCTGGATGAAACATCTCTAAATATGTGTATAAGGTTCCCCTGAGTGTGACCGTGTGTGTCGGGCGGGGGGGGGGGGTGTGACTGACAACGTGTATTTTTGTGGACATAAGTCATTTCGTTCTAAATTGAGCTTAAAGTAGTATTCCGTTAGCGTTTTCGTTCAAAATATTACATTATAATGATCCTTTTCAAGAGATCTGGGAATGTATCTCAAAAACACAGTAACTCAGAGATGTGCTTAGTTATTAGTGTATTCAAATCAAATGCTCATATGATTGAGATAAATATTTTCTTGGTTGCTGGCCAACAGCTCGCATATCCTATGAATATTATTCCGAAACCAATTCACATTGTAAATCTTCATTCAAGGTGGTATTAAAGAAAGGTCGGTTATTTTTTCATGCAGAAAGTCTTTTTTCTAGCGTTATCTACTGATGTAAGTCCCCTTTTTCGATATTTTCTACCTTTGTCCGTCTCTATAACACATACTTATGGAAGAACAATTACTGTATTTTTCCCGTCTCATTACCGATCAAAATTTGAATATTTGGATCATCGTTTGAGAAGAGAATGATTGGGATGTCTATTTCGCCACAGCAAGAATGCAAAATACAATAATTTTTAGCACCTCCATTAATTTGAAATGCGAAGAGGAGTAGATAAGATATTTTGGTGTCCTAGTGGTTGGTGGTCGGTTCTAGGATATTCTCGACACTTTCAATACTAATCTTCATATGTTTTGATCCAATCAAGATTCGTATTGAAAGTGTCGAGAATATCTCGTCCTAGGCTACATGCTTCCAGTGGTTATGACTATCTGTCTTTCTTCTTCTAGATAACAATTTATAACTTTCTAACAATTTATGAGGAGCTGGGATGACGTAATTGCTGGTTTAGAAAAAATTGTTTGTACCTTGTACGTCGAAAACCGACTTATGTAGATGACACAAGGAGAATTGTGATGAAAAAAAGCAAAACTTTCTATATTATTACCATCTTGCCTGAGTAGTCTTTTGCGCACATTACACGCAATAATTATGTAGCAACAAAATGGAGACAGGCTGCAAAACCAATAATCGTACAAGACGACCCTGCAATATACAAGGCTGGAATGAAGATTTACAATGTGAATGGTTATCCGAAGCATATCCAAAGAACATATGCGAGCTATGGATCAGTCATCAAGAAGATAATATCTGAAAATTCCAGATCTCTCGAAAGTACCATTATAATTTAATACCGTATTTTAAATGACAATATTGGTACTAAACGAACAACTCAAGAAAACATTTTTTAGGTCAATTTGGAACCAAGAGGTTTTTGGCCCCCCCAAAATACATTTATCCAACCCCGTCCCCCAAACAATGATAATCTTATACCCATATTTAGAGATGTGCAGTGGAGTTAAAAAGTAATGTTTTACCAAACTCTTAAGAAAATCACCATTTAAATTAACGTGAACTCATTTCCCGCCAATTTTATCCCCACCTTCCCCTCCACACCAGCACGCCTGCTACCCCCACCCCATAAATCAAACAGTTGTCCAGGGGCATCATAATCACATAGTCACTAGAGATGGACAGTCCTAGAAATTAATGTTCTATTAATATATTATGTCAACATGTCATTCCGCCCCACCCCCACCACACACATACGCTCATTGTAGACATATCTGACCCCCTATATCTCGAAAAAACCACCTTAAAGGCCTGATCATCACCCAGATTCTAGACCAAGTTACTAACTTGAATTTTCAAATTACTAACTTGAGTTTTCATGTTAGCTAACCTGAATTTTTAAGTTAGCAAACTGTAGGCAATTTAAATTGGTCAGCTGGAGTTAACAGTGCTTTTGATCTTTCATATAAATCTACTAAATTCTCTGGAATTTTAAGTGAATTAACTTTGCTATTATCATTCCCTTCACCCGTCTCTAACGGTGTCATGACGTCATTTTCATTGAATTCCACTGCATTGCCTACAGTTTGATTAATCTCTAATACAATCGTTTCTTGTGATGGATTGATTAAACACATCCGAGGAAATTCCGTTTCGACGTGAGAATGAGCAGATCGTGCTATCAACAAATTAAGATGATTTATATAACATATCACGACAGACTAGAGTACATCGCACACGCGCTACACTTAACGGTGGTATAAGGGTACGTTTTACAACAGCAATATCACCATGTTCGTTGATTTCGTCCTTTTCGCTATATACCAAATCAAAATCATCATTACCAATTTGTAATTTGTCCGTTAACATATCAATTCGGACTTTATTTTCACGCATAAAATCTAATCCAAGCAACATATCGTCTTTGATTGGAGCGATATACAAATGATCTAATTCCATTTGGAAAGACCCAAGATCTACTACAGCGGGGCCTACGATAAAACCTTGAAAATCCATTTCGCGGCTCGCAGTATACAACTTAACGTCCATAATTTTTGGCGGCTTTTTCGCTAAGAATACCAGTATCTATAAGAGATAATATATTTTCTCCTTGTACTTTTACTTTTAATTTATACATTGCATCAGTATTGACGTGACGAATACCTGTAACAAAGTTGTCTGAACATTCATTTAGGTGCAAAGAACTGTATGACCTCTGTTAATTTTGATATTTATTATAGTGGACGTTTCTTTTACTCTCTAAACTTATTTAAGGCACGATCTTATATAATTTATTCCATATGGTATTTACAAGCTACATACGATATGTACAAACGCCATAGAACTTCCTTATTTGATGATCCCTCATGTCCACCTTCCCTAAGTGTTGGAGGCTTTATATACAGTAGTACGACCAACAAATAACATAACACAATAATGGCATTGTGGCGACACTAGAAACCAGATTAGTGAAAGACAAGACAGCCAGAGAGAGAGGGAGAGAGAGCAGGCGGCAGAGACCGGCGTGTGGACTCGCCTGAGTCCAGCCGCTGCGTTGGCAGCGGTGTAGAATGGATGTTACAATGTAGTTAGATATGTTCCAGTATATATAGACTAGTTCCTGTAGTGTAGATGTAGGCCTATTTGTGTATTTGTTGATATTCTGTTCCCGATGTAAATAAACCATATATATACGAAGCTGACTCTGTAATAACTAAAATACTGTTACATACCCGCAGGCGCGAATCCAGGAGTTTCGGGTATTATACCTATGACACCTTCATCAACGGTATTAGCTGGAACAATATTGACACCGACCTCCGGGGCAACAGTGTTTTTAGAAGTAGCACCGACGGCTTCGGTGGTATCACAAACCGCAACAAGAAGCTCACTTCTGAATTTATGTGTACGTCTCGTCAAAAAGCGGCAAAGGCGAATCATAATTAGGTGGGATCGGACGCTCGCCCGTTCGTTCAATCCTTACTAGTTTAAATCCGATTCAAAAGTCACGTGTTTTTCGGCGTACTATGCCTGGGAGGATATAAGTCTGGATATTCCCGCTTGTAATTTGGTCCCTAGAAAGAGGGCGAGATCTAGAAGGAGATCTTGAACGTAATTTCAAACGATCAATGGACTCTATTATTTTTTTCATAGTCAAAGACATTTCGTCAAAATGCTTTTTTATATCGTCAACACGTTTCTCTAATGCTTCAATCCTATCACTATCTTTTGATTCCTTGGACATTATTGCTTTTGTATCTTTAGCAGAAGTAGCTATGGTTTGCACACGTGCTTCTTATTCACGACTTGAATTAGGTGAGGTATGCCCATAGATGGCAATGGTATTGTGTCTGAACCATTTAACTGACTGAATAGCCGACTCTATATTCGGAGGACGCATATTGCCAGACGACCTGCCTACTTATGTGGGCTTCCGTACAGTCGGAAAAAGCTTTATTTGCAACCGTCAAGACGCGGTTGGACCAATCACTTAAAGATTCATCACGACGCTGTCTCAAGTTCGTAAACAAAAGCATTGAAGTTTCGGGCAAGTCCTGATTTCCGAAACGTTGTTCCAGTTTCCCCAATAATTCAAATAATGTAAGATGGGCATACCTATCAGATATCAAGAAATAATACTCACTTGCTTTGCCCTCTAAACAAAAGCACAAATTATCACAACTTTCGTGGTCGGACAGGGTATTAATAGTAACGTACCGCATGAATTTATTTGCGAATGCTTGCCAATTACATTGACCGTCATAACTCAAATGTTTTTGGAATAACTGCCGTATTCCTACGAGTTGTATTATCAGACCTCGGATGCCTACCCCCATTTGACCGGTTTGTATATGAAAAAGCATCTCACCGCTCTCCACATGACAATCTGACAAAAACACTTGCCGACAAGTCCATAACCTCTGGAATATTTAGCAATTCATCTTGTGTGACTTGGTCACATACACGGCGACGAACTATAGTCCTTACAGCCGCTATAGGACTAACGCCTAAGTCCAACAAATCCGACAAGGATGCGGTATTAATATTTACCGACATAATTTCAAACTAAATAGAAGTATCAAAACACCTTTGATTATTTATAAATATATACACTATCAAATAATTAACACCAGTGGTATATGAACATGTATTATCGCCACGCGCTAATCTGCACGTGCAATGCACGCGTACCCGTGTGTTATTGTCAATACCACTTGTTTATGTCACAACAATGTCAATAAACGATTAAACAATATACTGTAACTTCTCCTCCCTGTCAATAGAAAAAATTTTTTTTTTCAATCAACGTAAACTAAATATTTTTAAAATTCGCACTTCCAATAAAGTGATGCTCCGAAGTCCCACTTCGGTGTATGTCCGCTAAACTACAAACAACAACAATACGTTAATAACTCTGTAAATCTACAGTTAATTCCTTCCGAGAGTCCCTCACTCGTTCCACACTGCTATATATGAGGTATTAAACTGAATGGAAAATAGCCTAGAGACCATGGTCCGATAATGACGGAAGGGGCGGGGTTTATGCTTTTTAACCAATCGGATGTGAGAAGTAGTTATATGCTGGAACTCAAATTTCTAACTAAAAAGTAAAATGTTACACAGTGTACAGGGAATGTGGTAGCCTACAATTATAACTTATAAGTTAGGATAAGGGTTAGCATAAGGGCTGTGGCCTGTGCGGGAATCTCAAATAGTCCCGTCTGATGTCGGGAATCAGACCACCAATCTCAAATAGTCCCGTCTGCTGTCGGGAATCAGACCACCGGTCACAACAGTATAATCTCATCTTCGACGTGAATCGGAATATTCATAAAGGAAACAACGGTATATGGAGAATATAGCATTTCACATTGATAATTTTTTCCACTAACACTGATTCCTTCACACATATTAATCGCATTATCGACTGCATTTAAAGTTATTTCAATTATACTTGGCTGTCTTGGAACACACCCAATACAACTCCCGTCTTTAATTTATCTTCAACTGCTTGAATAACATCATCAATACATACATTTTTTAGACTGATAACATTTACCTTCAGGGTCCTTTCTTTAATATTCTTCCAGGTAACCATTTTGTGAGGGCCCAGGCCCCTACAGGAAAATCCCAATGACCACACAATTAAATATTCCGATCACATTCTCGTAACGTAAAGTTTTAAATCAAAAAAAAGCGAGGGAAAAGTCTTATGAACGAGGTCAGTTCCGCTTGACTGCACTTCGGGAGCACATTTAAAACACGTCCTTACGCTAGCGCGTATCAATCGACTCTTTCACGTCGGATAATAACTACTGACGTGCACCTGATAATAACTGGCTTGCGTCGGATAATAACTGGCGCGCACCGGATAATAACTGGCTTGCGTCGGATAATAACCAGCACTAATTAATACATTTCTCATATGAAATGGAATGAAATGGGGTTTATAGCGCTACTGTTCTGCTCCGACTGGCCTAATGAAGACCGGCATACACCAAATAGTGCCAATGTGTACACCGGACCTCGGTATTTCATCCCATCCTAACGACTGAACGTTGACCGTAGACTCGCTATCCAGGAGGCCCCTTGTTCCATCCCTCCGTTAGCCAAAAAAGTTCATCGGGATATTTAAGCGTGGTTCTTCCTGCACCATTGATTGGCAAGGGGGAACCACGCCGGAAAATCAGGATGAACGTTCTCGGCCAACGCAGGGATGGAACACGGGACCTTCTAGATAGCAAGCCAACGTCTTATTAACTAAACCATGTGGCCCCCTTTCCAATAAGAAGGGTTGGGTAGCCAAATAAGGTCTGACATTGAATCAGGTGACGTGGTTTTGATTCAATCTTGAACCTGGCAAAAGAAAGGTCAAACGTTTTCTTGCGGGTGTTCCGGTTTCATCCCACTGCTAATATTTTATAATGCATCAAAATGATTAATTGGAAAAAAGTAAATATAATCTTGTCTGATATAAATCTATAATTTATTTATGATTAACATTTAACGTTGTCATGGTTTACATTCAATAATCAGAAAGGGAATTAGTACACAAATCCACGAGGTTGGATGAACAAAGTGAACAATATTTTGAACATTTTCATAGATAAACAAAAAATTATAGCGACCGTGTGCATGGTCTTCCGTAAGCGAATATTCGTAAGTAAGCCGATTTTTGTACCCGGTAAAGTTAACAACACATACTTTTGGTTAATGCAAAATGTATATTTTAAACAATGCAGAATGTATTAGGTATCTTTCTATACGTCGGGTATAGGCACGTAACTTTTAAGAACATAGTTTGGCATGATTTTATCAAGAAGAGCACGCAAATGCATTCTTATGACTGATAAATCTTCTTTATATATAGATTATTTTAAGCAAATTACATACTACAGTACATGAATTACGTTTTAAATTTGGAAAATATTAAAGTCTGTGAGAAAGGAATAAAAATTACGTAACTTGAAAATATAAACTGAAAAAATATTGCTATATATAGCACATGAGTAATAATTAATTGGAATGTACTTTATTTCACATTTGCTGGAGTAAATATGTGTCGCTGGAAAGTTACAAATAAACTTTGCCAAGAAAATGTGTATCCAAATGTAATGGGCCCATGACTTGACGTTTGAAAAATTTAATATCAATACCTGTATTAGTATAAAAACTGTTGATGTGTTATTCATGTAATGGATTTAGATTTTAAACGTATTTCACTGAGCTTAGTCAGGCAAAAAATATTAGAACGGTGTACATCGTCAAGTGTAGCCTGTAATGATACTTTTGTTATAACATCGGACTGATAGTCAAATTCATGATATATTCAAACTAAGTACAGCTGCGGACACTAAGTACAGCTCCTGATTTTCTGTTGTTCCAAACCTTTGTCAGTGATGCAGGACCGCGGGCCTGGCAAGTTGGCCTAGTTAGTTTCTGAGACGACCCCTTTTGCTTATTATTTTTGTTAAGTGGTATCTTATATTTAAAATACGATTATATCCATATGTTCAGGATGTTATAAAATAATTGCGTATGACCTATTTATATTTTGTAACATGGACGGGGAATCTTTCTTTGTTCTTGTCTTTCAATAAGCAAATTCTTTTCGCTTTAGTAGATTCGATGGAGCTTAACTGTGCAATAACTAAACGTTTTTCTTGTAATTGAACACTTTGCTAATTTACGACAGTTTTAGTAGAAATCATATAGAGAAGTAGGTTGGGTTATATGTGCAATAAAAACGAACATTGTAGTTCATTCGAAGAGTAAATAAAAGATAAAACATTTACTGGCAACATTTCTACACCACAAATTGTATATACTCTTACCTTGATGTTGGGCTATATGTCCGCTTCCACCCTGGGTGATATCGCAGAAAATATTATTTTGCTGTATATGCCAAATAATTTGCTTTGTTTTCATCTCGCCATCTATATGCCTATATGGAAATATATAATTGATAAATCTGCTCACATCGAAGTCAAGTAAATCTAAAAAAAATAGGTTTGCTACAGGCCCGTAGCCAGGGGGTGGCAAGGGGGGGCAATGCCCCCCTGAAAAAATGTTTAGCCCCCCCCGAAAGAAAATTTGCCAACCATAACTCTAAAATACCTACTGTAGATTGTAACGAGTGTGCCCCTCCTAAAAACTTCACTGCCCCTCCGAAGCCAGCAAGCTGGCTACGGGCCTGGTTTGCTAATAACAATTATCAAGTAAGTCTAAAAAGGGTTTGCTAATAAATAGCGTCTGCATAAATTCAATATAAGACTGGATAAAATAAAATTAATGGATGCATGATAATAATTGGAACTGTTTCCAATCTTTATTATTTCGTTCGTGCACAATCTACTTTTACATTACTTAACACTGCCTGTATTATGTTTGATGACTTAACGTTAGAACCATTCCCTATCTTTCCTGTCATCATGCTGTAATATTTTTAGTATAGTAATTGTCATCGTTGTGTAGTATTTATAGTATACAGGGGGACCGCACCACACACAAACAATAACACAATACTTGTCATCATCTTCACTGTCAAGGATTTACAGTGTGACTATAAATGTGGTTGATATCATTCGAATGATTCAGGAAAAGTAGAAAATGTAGATCAAACAATCTGAATCAGCGACAAATCAGGTTGAAATACATCAATCAGTTTAAATCAGTGGATGTATCATCGTCGCGAACCAGTTCATGTTCATCATTTATGAATATTACCGTAACGTAATATCGACTGAATTATTCCTGTTTCTATTACTGTTTACACTCTCTGTAAATGAGATATGTTCACGAATTATTGATCAGTAGAAATTTTAATTTACCCTTGATTTGATTCACCACGAACTATTATTCAGGTCCGTAGCTAGACCAAAATTGTTAGGGGGGGGGGCAAAGGCTTCTGGGGGCTTCTGTGGGCGCTGATGACGGTCCACGGCGAACGACATCGTGCAAGGGTGCTTTCCATAGGCATACGGACTTGATGAATTTTAAGGGGGCAGAATCCTGTAGGTAAAATTTCACGACCTCAAACGCGTTTTCTTGCTATTCCAGTCTCTGAATACAGTAGGTGGTACTGATATAGTCTAACTAAGGTGGCTTAGTTGAATTCAAATTAATCATTTATATTCCACGGCGAGATTCTGTCTCATTGACTCACATTTCTGGTCCTCTCGTCCTCAAGAATTTCTCCCAACAATGACCTCAGATGCCAGGATATTGACTCAATTTTTCAAAATTTTCTCAAGTTGCTCAAGCACAATCATCATATATGACATCAATTTTATGTCAACTTAAAAAAACCTGCTTTCCGGCGAGACAACGATCGGCGTACAACTATATATATATAATTATACAATACTGTCTATGTTCTACCCACCATTTTGGGAGCACCAATCTGATTCGGCATTATATGCACTATGTGCGGCCCAACATTATAAAGCGCCCCACCACTCATTAATGGGCGCCTCTCCGGGATAAGGCACCCCACAGATCGAGCCGTTTTGGGCGCCCGATCAGTTGTGGTGTTAATCGTGGGGGTCATTATTTGGCGCCTCACCATTTGGGGAGCGCCTCAACGACATGATTGGCGAGGGGCCCACAAAACCAAGTGACAATGGTTTGGCGCCAATCTCATCGTGGACGCCCAATCAATGTCACTCAGGTTTATGTGGCGCCCATACATGGAGATTTTAGTCGCTGTCGCTGACATATTCCAAGAGGAGGGGGGGGGAGCTTCATCCCTTGCCCTCCCACCCCGCTAGCCAAGGGCCTGTTTTTTTTGTGTTTCACTATTGTAATATTCTGTGTTGTACTTGTATACCCGATTTAAACACAATCACCATAACTTGTAGTGTTTCATTGTCTAACGTCTTCGTCCAAACTGATCCCGCAGTGAATATTCGCTTGGCCGCTACAATCACTGATAAGAATGACATCGACGAGACTTAATGAGTTCGGCATATTAACATTTTTACTCCGAGAAATTAAATTCTCAAACATTTTTTTGAAGTATAAGAAAAATAAATGAAGACGTTTGAAGTATTTGTAGTTAAAAAAATATTTCCTATTTATTATAAATGGGTATTAAAATGAGTAAAATGCATCATTTTGCCCGAAGTAATTCTATGTGAAACAGATTGATCTTTGTCTTCTTCCTTGGGACTTAACGTCTCCTTCAACCTAAATTGTCCATCGTCTTCTATAATACAGATCATATTGTTGATTATTTAAAAAAGACCGCGATGTTAGTGACATACTTGAATAACAGTAGAATGTTCATCTACGACGTCTCCATGGTACCACGTTCAAAGTTCGATGATTAACACATAAATAAATGTCTGGTTCGAGCCCGGTGTTGCCAAGAAAGTTTCAGGGGTTTCTGGTCTAGATGCCCATATCAGTGATATAAGACTGAGATAGGCCTGGTGACATGGACAAATGTCTTGATGTTCAGGTAGGACGCAATGTCGAGTCCCTTTGTACATCACAGGGCACATGTTAAAGATCCCCTTGGAAATGGAAACAAACGAAGGTTGTAGCGACCCTGTAAGATCATACTTCCGTCATAACAGCCTGTACTGATTCACGATTAGGACGTTAAACCCCATTTTATTTTATTTTATTTTCAAATAACGTTTCAATTTTTTTTAAATGAACCCATGATTTCAAATATTAGTTTAGTTTAAAGTATTCTGGAATCAAAGAGCTAGATCTGTGGATTCAATTGACAGTCAATTTTATTTTGATTTTGGCGACAAGGGAAAATGGGATGATAACAATATACCTAATATTGGCCTAATATAATGTTTAGGCTCTAATATAGCCCATCGCCATTCTTACCCTAAAATGATATTGTGAAGTCACTGGTGTACCGATGTATATCTAAAATACAAAAGCAAAACAACCTGCTATGGTCTACTCAAGAGGGCTTACTCTCTTTCAGAACTTAAACGTAGTTGCCTCCCTTCCCCTGTCACATTTACTTATTAAGCCATTAAAACCGATCAGTTATTAAGGATTTTAAAAATAAGGCTAAGCAATGAAATATTAATACAACTATTTCACTCTTCAATGATATTGATCTTTCTGGGGAACTATTAAACAGACCTATAAACTTTTTTTAAGGCTACTATTTAATTTGTAGATAAATTAATTTGAATGTGTTTAGGAGTTGGCCAGTAGCAGTATACCATGCGATCACTATTCCCATTAAAGCAGTCAATCGTAAATAAAATGCTATTAATATAATTAAATAAACCTGACTTTGTTCTGTGTTACCCGCACATTGCCTAAACATATATTTATTTTTAAATCTAGTGTATTGTACTCCTTCATCCACAAATTACTCAGAATTTTACATATATCATGATTTATTCTATAACTACATGTAAATACAAGCAAATATCATTGAATACAGCCATTCATTAACCTATGGCTGTATTCAGTGGCTCGAAAACGTCCCACTTTTGTCCAGAATGACATCACTTTCAGAATTACGTCAAACGGTAATGACGTCACCGCTATCGCTCGTGGAATACACTCTCTTGAACTATTGAATAACCCTAGCGGTATTCAATGGTCATTGAGTTCTGTGGCATACATTTATATTATATATAACAACGGCTTATTGAATATTTAATATAGTGGTTACTCGATCTTGCGTAATGAAATATATTTACATAATGTAGCTTATACATATTCATGTTGTTTATACGGTAATAAGATCGTTAAATCAACAACAAATTGATAACTATAATACATGTAATAATACATTTCGAGTCACATACGACACCAATAAATTTATTTTTAAGGCATAAGTAAGTTCCCATATATTTTATGATTTGACATGATTATGTATGATGTAGGCCTACGATACAGGGGAACCGCTGTGGTCCACGGATAAAGGCGATGACTCGCTAAAATAGAATCTCGTGTTCACTCCAGGAACTGGCCAAGAAAGTTCCTCGGAATGTTTCGGCGTTGTTTCTCCTTGTCGGTGTTGTCGTGCAGATAACCTACTCTGTTGGGGTGTTTAATATTTTAAAAATTTTGTTGAATAATTGTGAATGAATTTTGTGTTATTTGTGACCTATCAGGCGCGGATCCAGAGGGGGGGGGTCCAGGGGTTCCGGACCCCCCCCCCCCCCCTGCTCAGGCTTGAAAATTTTTTATGCGATTTTATTGGCGATTTTTAGACCTGTAATTTTGGAATTTACCTTCCGGAAATACGTCAGAATGCACCAAATTGAATCTAATTTACCAAATTTTCGGGGGGAGGGCCCCCAAAACCTCCCACCGCAATTATCAAACCTAGACCCCCCCACTCCTGGATCCGCGCCTGCCTATGTAATAATTTGTCCCGAAGACTTTAAAATGACTGTTTGGTTAAACTCTTAACATTAATTTATCAGCTGATTTTTATATTAGAAATCACAATATATATATTTGTAAAAATTATCTCTGACTTCATTCCATGTACTTTTATATCATCCTGATTCCAGTTTCTCCCAGTTTTGTCTTGTATCCTAATTTTCTCCCTCCACCCGAATGAGTCTATTACAGACAACAGACAACTGTAACAACCATCAGCATATTGGAGATGTTGGTTGTGACATATTATAAATAAAGCAACGTTTGATAGAATAATAGATTCCTTCATATTATTACATATTAACTTCATTATATTAAGATATGAAAATGTAGCAACATCTATGTTTAATTATATTTACAGGAAGGTGAAGGTCAGTCTGAATTACATAGTTTAGTTATATATATAGTAGTTTATATGTTTAATTATATTTACAGGGTGAACATCAACATCAATACAAGTATAAATGAATTAGAAAAAGAGGTGAAGAGGAAGGTGAAGGAGAAGCGGGGTTTAACAGTTACTATAAGTATAGATAGAATAACAAGAAGTGGTTATGATACAGGTGTTATATTATACGACAGGAATAGACATGATGATAAAAACAAACAACTGTCTGTATATGATATACAGGATGGTGATACGGTATGGTGCGTCTGATAATAGTATTATATACTGTATACTGTACAACATTAGATAAAATCTATTTTGGTTTAACGTACACACAACTAGGTCATTTACCACTAGGTTAGGTAGGTCACCCTACTTCTAGTCACGTACAACTGTTGTATCGAAATCACACTACTTGAATCAATGATTTATCTTATAATCAACTAAAAATTAAATGGGGTTTAGCGTCTTACTCCTATACTTGGCTAATGAAGGCGGGCATGCGCCATGCAGTGTGATATGAGGGAAAATTAGCCCAGGCAGCGGCACTATGATGACCTACTCTCATAGGCGTACGAGCTGGGGGGGCTGGGGGGGCGGCCGCCCCCCCATTTTCGGCACCAAATGCTGGAAAAATTTGGGCACACAATTGTAATTTGTAAAAGTTGTATAAAAAAATATTGTGTTCTTGAATGTGTCCAATATAACTGCGAATTTAAATTCAGGGTGTCTATAGTAAGGCAATTAAATAGAAATCTTAAGACTCGAACCCTCTATTGTTTGGAGTACAGTAAGCCACGAGTTACAGTTACATAAACAACTGTTTC